>OY992878.1:134542227-134825300 GCA_963921405.1 Cepaea hortensis | reverse complement strand
TTTTGTTTTTAAATATATTCAGGTTGACATCTGAAGCTGTATGATGATGATGATGATGATGATGATGATGATGATGATGATGATGATGATGATGATGATGATGATGATGATGATGATGATGATGATGATGATGATGATGATGACGACGACGACGATGAGGACGAAGAAGAAGAAGAAGAAGAAGAAGAAGAAGAAGAAGAAGAAGAAGAAGAAGAAGAAGAAGAAGAAGAAGAAGAAGAAGAAGAAGAAGAAGAAGAAGAAGAAGAAGAAGAAGAAGAAGAAGAAGAAGAAGAAGAGAACCACATCATATAGAAGGCCTACTGGCTCACAGTAATAGAAAGGATATGGTCAACTGCTTCGAAGTAAAGTTATACAGATGGCATGCACTATGTAGAGTAAAAACTACCATGGTTCGTACAGCAAAGTATTCCTCAGCTGCAAATATAAGCGGTAATAATCACTAAGGACTGATGTGAGTGTCTTAGGAAATGCAGGTATCTAACAGTCTTTTGTGTTGACAAAAATGTGAAGCTGGTGACTTGTCGTGTCTTCCTTTAAAGTGTCGTCCCTGGAGTGATGGGAGTCAACACCCACATTATAATTTTTCTCTTTCCTATCAATATCCTGGAGAATCCACCAGCTTCCGTCCAACACACTCCATCAGCCCGTGGACACCTTTTCCTTTCACTCTCTCACTGTCGTACTATGCCCCCTCTCATTCTACCCCATCGCAACATATTCAACAACTCTTGCTTCTAAAAATTAATAAAGATTAATTTATTAAAAGAAAAGTGTAACGTATATGAGACGTGTATGCGAAGAAAATGTGTGTCGTGTATTCTACTGTAAATGTATAGGTAAGAATACAGAGTTCATGTTCAGAGTCCACTCATCATGGCAAGGATTACACGACATCACAAGAATCAGCACAATGGACCTCACCGAAGTCGTGTCCCTCTCTCCAGACATGTCCTCCTCCAGGAGCTCTGATGACCATGAGATCTGAATCCCATTCAAGTATATAATCCGTGAAAAATACTGTTATTGTTCCTAACACAACTGTTCCTAATAGTTTATAGAACTCAGACTTCATAATTCCTGTGCAGTGAAAAAAAACATGGAACACTGTCCTATGAACATACGGTTTTGTCTTCTTGCGAAATGTTCTATAGTTCTCACTATTAAACAGTTATTGTCTATACTCCAATAGAGTCCTTTATTTTTGTTCTAGTCATAAGTGAACTGAATATCCATCACTACTGGTGTGTTAAAACTGGTATGACCTACAATTCATTCGGTACTTATCCTGTAGGATACTTCTACCATTCAGCTCCACTGAGCAATGTTTATCAGTTTCTTCTAGCATAGACCCATTTAGAAGGTTGCCGGCCAATCTTTCTGCATCATAATTTATCCGGGATCGGATTTTTCAATGATTCTGTGTTCTTCCTTCCAACCAGAGGGAACCTGTAAAATAGATCATACAACTGGTGATAGCCTCCCCGTCACTGATCTCTATTAGATGATCGTGGCCATTGGCCCTTGCTCAGAAAAATACAATGAACCTAACTCTGTCAGGGACAGATGAACTGAACACATAGGTTTTCATCAGGCCAAGACAAGAAGAAGAAAAGAAAAACAACCAACAGCGTGTGGAAACCCCCCCCCCCCCCCCACCAGGGAGCACCCACTGGAAGATCCCAATTATCCCCCATTACTCAATTCTCAACTAGTAGAGCTTATCAACACTACACTAATCTATTTTCAACTAACAGAGCCAAGTATCACTTCCCTACTCTAACTAGTTTTCCACTAACAGTGCTAATCATCACACTCTAGTTTTAACAAGGCTACAGCCTATATTAATTAGAACTAATTATAATAGGTTCTACCTTATACGGCACTGCAGTGTTTACTCAATCACATCTAAGTTTGCCATGACAGGCACGTGTAAAATAAATATAATATATCCCGCACACGTTAGATGTTATTAACTCCCTAACCACAGTGCCAAAGCACGTCTTCCTAGATTCGTTTCGAGTTACACTCCTTATCCCCAAATCTGGTTTTTGGCAAACCTAAAATTGGTCACGTGAAGTATTCTTTATGTGCACACAGGTGTTATATTGGGCCGATCATCCCTTGTCAGGAATCCATCTCCCCTGGCTTAGTCACTGTCAGAGTTGTCCTCCCATGTTTAGACTCCCAAAACAATCCAGCGAGTTCCTGTACGATCCCAACAACGAGCTTCCACAACACGCCGCCAATCCGCGTGATGTCCGGAAACTCTAAATGACAGACGGGACTGATTCATGTCCTGAGCTGAGCAATTCTATGTGAATCTGACTGTTTATGAACTGTCAAAGTGGTGTATTGATTCACCTCACTCACTTCCCCTACACATCTACAGCTGTTAACTTTGCCCGACCTGTGATGGTTGACATCAGATTCTAACCAGAATCTGACGGGTTCTATCTGTATTCGAATGTTGATAAACTGTCAAAGCGATGCAGGGATTTATCTCACTCACCACCGAATGTTCCTAATCTGTCGACCAGAGGTAAACACGTGCAGCTGCAATCCCGACTATTTTCTGGATTTGTTGAAACAACCTGTGGCCTCGAACATGCCGCTAATCAGAACGCCTTTTATTCTCATCACTGGTTAAATCACGATGGTCTATTATGTGACATGACTACAGACTTGCAGCATTAGTCTCAATATGAGATAATGTTTACCAACAATATCTATGTAACAAATTACATGTGCAATCTACAATTTCTGGTACAGTGTTTTATTACAATAATTAGACAAAATAAAATAAGACAAAACTGTTGAGTCCCCGTGAATGCAAGATTTATACTGTTCTGTTCGGTTGTTTGTCCATCAATAATGATGATGACCATTCATTTCATCCAGTAGGGTTGACAGTATGGAGCCGTGAGTTCTAAGATGGCTGATAAGGCCTATTTTGGTTCAAAATCGGTTTATATTACAAGGTGAAGTCAATAAGTAAGTCACAAATGGCCGTAGAAAAATAACTAAATATGATAATAACTTGAAATCAGTTTATTTTTATAATACATTGTCTCTATATTTATCAACATAATTTCCACCAACATTGATGCACTTATCCCATCATTTTATCAGTCCTCATAAATCGGCTGTATAGAAGTGCTTGCTCTGTTTTCTAAACCACGTTTTCACTTCACATTCAACTTCGGCGTCATTCGCGAAATGTCTCCCGCTAGGGGCTAAGGTGGGTGTTCCAGAACTTCCCACCTTAGTTGGTTAATATTCTCCTGAGTTAATCGAGCCGTATGTGGTCTGCCATTGTCATGAAGATGCAACACTCCTCTAGTCAGCAGTCCTGGAAATTTCAATCGATCATGTATTATACTGTATGCTGAACCATGTGAGCACCCTATTGCAGATGCTATAGAGTCTATCGTTACTCGCCTGTCACCTCTAATCATCTCCTCCACCCGCTGCACGGATGCTTGTGTTGCAATTTCAACAGGACGACCAAATCGGATTTCATCAACAATTTTAGAGCGTCCTTGAGAAAATTTTTCTACCCAGCTATGCAGTGCTTTACGGGACAAACATTTGTCAGCATAAACAGGAAGCATTTCCTTATGAATGTCCTTTGCAGGAAGTCCTTTTGCCCACAAGAAAACGCGCAACAGCACGTTGTTCTTTGGTTGTACACTCCGTAAGTACAGTCGCCATTTTGTTTATGCGCATGAGACACACAGCATCACCTGACGATTGGGAATATAAAGTTCGATGTTGCTGTAACCCAATGACACCTGTAGAAAATACAACTACATTTACCTGCCATCCCACAGAACTGTGTGACTTACTTATTGACTCGCTTTCGTCGATGTGTAGCAGAGAAGACAACCAATCCTCCTCACATCACGCCACATCCACAAACAGAGCATTCTGACTGGTTTGTAAAATGACCTTACAGGTGGGTTATCATGTAATCTGTTTGTGGCTCTCCCATCAGCTCAGCGTAAGCAATTTATTAACAAGAATCCCAGATCGTGCTCTGCATCAATGTTTTCTAATTGACTAATTGTAATCATTACGCGTGTGTTTCAAAAACTACTAAGGTCACAAATAATAAGTCATCTGCTTTCTTTTAATAGAGGATTTAAATGATTTATATTAACAGTATATTATAAGTTATAATTATGTAATTGGGCGTGCTGATATTAGCAATATAATATAAACTATACTTATGTCATTGGGAGTATTGATATTAGTAATAAATTAACAATTATAATTATGTCATTGGGAGTGTTGATATCAGCGACATATTATCAGTTATAATTATATCATAGTGAGTGTTGACATTAGCAATATGGAATAATTAAAATTAATGTCATTTAGAGTATTGACATTAGTAATATATTTTTTTGCCTATCCTATTTACAGGACATTGCAGTCAACACCAGCATTTTTCAGCTGCTCTTGATGTTTTGGCGAGTTTTTACATTCAGTAGTTTACCATTGTTTTCTAAACTACCGTAAGAATCCAACGCGACGTGATTCGCTGTCGAATCTCCCACATCTGTGTTTCATACGTGAGTATACGGGATTACAAACATCGTCCTGAACTCCTTCGCCAGGAAATTTGGCTGTGATATATTATAAATTATTTTTATGTCAATGGGAGTTCATTTCTTTGAAAATGAAATTTCGCCTGAGATTGGATGCATTGAACTGGCCAGCTTGTCAAGACAGTGATTCTATGGCATGTCTTTACATCCCCAAATGTAGCAATAGCTTACTGTTGTGTGTTTACTTGTCGGTTTGCTTGGTCAAAGCTCAATGACATACCTCACGGTAAACACATGCTTGACATTCACAGCAACAGGCAGTTATTTCTACTTGCCTTCCAAAGAAGTGCCCAGTTACATTTTTACCTTCACCAATTTCTCACGGAAATACTATGATTTTATATATGAAAACCACACCCTGAACTACCTCCGATTCTGTTGTCTATATTAAGACATGCACCACTTAAGAGAATTGCTGAGAACATAGGATAATGAACTGATGTGATCTAATAGCTTCAACACCATCCTGGAAGATGAGTAACCTTGTGATGAAGATTACAATAAAAAAGGGTACTTTAATTTTAGGTACTTCAATTTTAATTCACCGCAAACAAGAAGTATCCCTTAGAGCCTCATTTGCATCGGTCCGGCAATCACTTTCCGGTTTAGTGTTCGGTGGACTGCTGGACCGATCGATGGTTGCGGTGAATTAAATTTGAAGTACCTCAAAAAGCCATCTTCATGAAGTGCATAGCTAACAGAGTTTCCACTAAACAACTCTGCTAATGTAGCGCATTTACAAAGCGCTGCAGTAATACTTTTTGTGAGAAATGTGCTGTTTACAATGTGAGAGCCAAATACCAATCTGAGTGTGCTAAAATAAACATGAATGAATTCGGGAAACATTTACAAATATCAATTACTTTGTATTTTTATCTTAATGTATTTTTCAACATCGAAGCAACTACACTGTACATGTTTTTCCATACGTTTGTGGCACAGAACTAACGTATAAACACACATGTCCAAAAATAATGATTCTATTTCATAACACCATGTAGTAGCCTAAATTTCCAAAGTCTGTACGTTTCATAATAAAGCCAGTGTGTCTCAAATAATGGGAATGCATCATGACATTTAAATGCATTAAAACTAAACAACTGTGATTTCATATATATTTGCTATTGTGTTATGAAGACACAAATATTCCCTTTCACTAAATCCAGAAGTACAAACGAAATGTCAAAATTTAAGTTTACATTCCCAAAGTACTTGTAATTTGTTTGGAAAAATGTAAGCAATAAGTACAAAACAAGATTAGTAAATATTTATTGCAGTTACTTTTGTGATGAATATTCTTCTATTAAAAATCACTGCAGAAAATATAAATGTTATGTCTATATGTCATTTCACTTTCTTTCGTGCAAGCATCATTCTTTAAAATTCATCAAATGTATTTAGTTATAAATTTATCATTTTGCAAATTGTTTTTTTTTTTGTCTGCTAATATTTTTCACTTTGCAGCCCATGCCATTAAATGATGGTTAGGTTAAATTTCACTCTTCATGATATCTTAAGTTAATAAATCTATCAATCAAAATCTTAAGTTAATATTTGTCATAAATGTAATTATTTACCAAATGTATTTTTATCGCCACAAATTCCTTTGCTCGTTAAGGCTATTGTTAATTACACTCACATTGCAATAGTTTTGTCCAGAATTATGAGCTATCTCTCTAGGTCGTTTAAATTTTAATATTTGTGTTATTTTGTTGCAGTCTATATACAAAAGCAGACATAAGAACTTTTAATAACATTGTCTTAATACAACTGTTCTTGTCAGAAATCTAACAGGCTAAACAATTTTCCTCAACATTTAAACTAAAGCAATTCACAGTTTTGAGTTCATTACATATAAAAGGTAGATAAACGCTCATGAGACTTTGACAATAACCGGAAAGAAGTAAAAGCGAAGACATGGAGGATACATTAGACGGCGAAAGCAGATTTGTACTTTGTGATAAACGTAAACTAAACTAACAAAGAGAATCTACAATAAGCCATGCAAAATGTTTTCCTTGGTATATAAATCATATATTTTACTACCGTAATAAGTGCTACACTTGCTTATAAAATCAGTGGCCTTAAATTCAATCCTGAGTAGAACCATTTTGTGAAGCTTGTTTGGCCATTATGACTCCAGTCAGACAATATTATTCTACATTGACAGTAAGACTCCAGATTGACAGTATGACTCCAGATTGACATCACAACTTTAGGTTGACAGTATGACATTAGATTGCGAGTATGACTCCATATTGACAGCATGACAGTAGATTGCGAGTATGACTCCATATTGGCAGTATGACAGTAGATTGAGAGTATGACTCTACATTGATATTATGACTCCAGATTGGCAATATGACTCCAGATTGATAGTATGACTCTTGGTTGACAGGTTGACAGTAAGTCTCTAGATTGACAGTTGATGATGTAACTCTTTCTTGATTCTGTGAGTATAGATTGATGATGTGACTCAAGGTTTATGATATGGCCCTACGTTGATGATGTGACTCTAGGTTGATGATATGACACTAGGTTGATGATGTGACTATTGGCTGATGATGTGACTATTGGCTGATGATGTGACTATTGGCTGGTGATGTGACTATTGGCTGATGATGTGACTATTGGCTGATGATGTGACTATTGGCTGATGATGTGACTATTGGCTGATGATGTGACTATTGGCTGGTGATGTGACTATTGGCTGATGATGTGACTATTGGCTGATGATGTGACTATTTGCTGATGATGTGACTATTTGCTGATGATGTGACTATTTGCTGATGATGTGACTATTGGCTGAGGATGTGACTATTGGCTGAGGATGTGACTATTGGCTGAGGATGTGACTATTGGCTGATGATGTGACTATTTGCTGAGGATATGGCTCTAGGTTGATGATGTGACTCTAGGCTGATGATGTGACTCTAGGCTGATATTGTGACTCTAGGTTGATGATGTGACTCTAGGCTGATATTGTGACTCTAGGTTGATGATGTGACTCTAGGCTGATATTGTGACTCTAGGTTGATGATGTGACTCTAGGTTGATGATGTGAGTCTAGGCTGATGATGTGAGTCTAGGCTGATGATGTGACTCTAGGTTGATGATGTGACTCTAGGCTGATGATGTGAGTCTAGGTTGATGATGTGAGTCTAGGTTGATGATGTGACTCTAGGCTGATGATGTGAGTCTAGGCTGATGATGTGACTCTAGGTTGATGATGTGACTCTAGGCTGATGATGTGAGTCTAGGTTGATGATGTGAGTCTAGGTTGATGATGTGACTCTAGGCTGATGATGTGAGTCTAGGTTGATGATGTGAGTCTAGGCTGATGATGTGACTCTAGGTTGACGATGTGAGTCTAGGTTGATGATGTGACTCTAGGCTGATGATGTGACTCTAGGTTGATGATGTGAGTCTAGGTTGATGATGTTAGTCTAGGTTGATGATGTGACTCTAGGTTGATGATGTGACTCTAGGCTGATGATGTGAGTCTAGGCTGATGATGTGACTCTAGGTTGATGATGTGACTAACACTTCACATCCATGTGACAGTATGCCTCTTTTGTATAATCCATATTTAAATTAAATAGCTAATATACTTGCCCACCAGAAGGCTCAGTGATCAAGCGTTCAGATCCCCTTCGATTTGGGGATCTCTTTTATTGACTAGAGCTTCTATGTCGACCCTGCCTAAGATCAGTACCAGTAAATGATCTGGTACACAAAAGACAGTTGGTGCTATATTGATCACATGACTCATCGAGTGCCGATTGCTCTACACAAATATGGGACAAGCACCATATAACTAATATGCCTCATGCCATTATGGGTCCTTTACTTCACTTTATTTATACATTTGTTGCCACTATATAATATCCAACGGTGGGAAGTTGACTTGTAATGCCCAAATGAACGTTGAGTACGAATCAAGTGCGTAATGACAGACATCATTGTAATACTTCAATTCTGTTGAGTTTATTGAATTGTCATTATAATACATACAAATAAGATAATGATGTACATAAGAGACAACTATTAAAACAATGTTGTCGTCAAATACATCACTATGAAAATAAACTCGTGTGATTGTAATCTTTCAGACACTAATTCACTTATTAAATGTTCTAGAATGTAAAGGCGGTCATGGGATATTGGTCATATCACCCTTCTAGTGCAGATCACTGTATAAAATATCTGGGGCTGGCAGAATATGCCCTCACGGCATCGAAATGGGGTCCTTGCTTCCCTTTGTTGATAAGTCATGATGGTGTGGGGCAAGTGTTGTAGATGTGAGATAAAATTGAAAGGGAAGTAAGTCAGCATCCATAGAAACATCTGGCAGTAACTCCATTCAAGGTTTGCGACTCTGCTCTGTTTCTTTGCTGGTGTTAAGAACATGACAGGTGTTGACTGTCCCTCCTTAATTTTTAAAATTATTTTAAAGTATGAAATAACATTGTCATCACATATATTGTATCGTATGTTCACTAGAGTAATTCTTCCATTTCTACACTGTATTCTGTATTGTCTTTTTATAGTACATGCAGTATGCCGTTAGTGATCACATCTGTCCACAGTCTTCTGTCTCGTGTGCTGCCAATCATTTCTGGTACTGATGTTCCTCAATGCCGTGCTGTCAAACTGTCTGGCATCTGCTCCATCTTTCTCGTTTTGATGACATACTTCACATTTACCTTTCTCATATTGTCTTCTTCCGCTGTGAGTAACCAGGTCTTCTTGTGAGATAACTTCTTTCAAGATATCTTCATTATTCTTTCTTTGTCCAGTGTTCTCACTATTCTATAAAAGTACATCTCTGTAGCTTCCACATATTTCTTTACCTGTCTGCTAATTGCCTATAATTGTTCTGTTTTAGCACAATGAAAAAGCAATATTTTAAACAGCTCAGGTGAAGCGTTGGCACCCTTGTCATCATCCATCTGAAGAAGCAAGTAATATATCAACTATAGTTTCTGCTTGCTGCTCCTTGTGCAAGACATGCTGGTCTTCTGTGTTGACCTTCTGCCTCTTATCCTCCAACATCATGTCTATGTCTTCATTGTTCATCTCCAATCCCAACTGAGTGACTACTTATACTGTTTCATCCACCACACCTGTCAGCTTTACACCCCTGAAGTCTCTGCCTTCCACACACTTCTTACAGACTTCAACATCATGGAAGAAACTTCACCTCATGCGTTATCTATTATTTTCACGCAATGGAGGGAGCATACTGATGTGGTCTTTCCATTAACCTTTGATGGGTATTTGTCACACCAATACATCTTTGAAATAGAAAGTTTGTGTGTTTTTGCTTTAGCTATTAATGACCTACAGATCCATTAGCTGGATTAGAGGGGACAGGAGGGTGAGTGTTAGGAGGCCAGAATGTTTCCAATGAAGCTGTACTCCCAACCTGGGAGCCCCGATAGTGCAGTGACTAGCATGCTTGAATGCCAGTCCTGTGGTCAAATGTTCGAATTCCTATTGCTGCAGGGAATTGTTAATAATTGACTTCGAGGACAAGCCAACGAAATCTGGGTATCAGAAGATTTTCTAGGATAAAAAGCTGGTTGGCATGACATGAACATATCAGACATCGAGTACCGACTGTTATATACAACTACAGATCTGGAACCATATAGACAATACGTCTGAAGGACTGGTAACGAGTCCTTAACTTCACTTCACTGTTTACTTACACACCAAATCTTCTTCCATGCCAGTGGGGTATACTCAGTTATACCAACATTTATCCACTTAATAACACAAGTTCACAAAACACACACTCTAACAAACTATAAGCCACAGACAAACTGGCAGGGTTCCAAATATGGTAACAATTGTGAATATCAAAACATAATTTAATTTTTCAACATTGTTTTCTGAATACTAGATTTTATGTTTTAGTTTTGTTTTAGTTTAGTATAGTCGACGAATCAACATCACAGCACACGGTGTAACCCATAAGTGCTCTGTTCTACTCCTAACTCAAGCCCGAGTCCGGAGAATCTCAGTTAAGTGCACGAACTCCGTAGCACCGGTGAGAATCCTGACATACTTTGGGTAGATTTTTAACTAAAGATTTCACCCAGGCAGCGCCGTTAGGATACTATTTTTCGATTTCCAGCTGCCAAGGGATTGTTTATATCCGCAAAAATACACGGACGTCCGATCTCACTACCCAGAGACCAGGGGAAATTTTGTTACTAGAAGTCCACGTGAAAGAATTCCGGCCCTCACCGGGGCTTGAACCCATCACCTCCAGCACTTGAGGCGGACACCATACCTCGAGACCACGCAGCCCTCTACTAGATTTTATGAATATAGTCAGTAAGTAAAGGACTCTTTTACACGCCCTTAAGCACATTAAGCACATGTTGCTGGACCCATATTTGTATAGACCAGTCAGCAATCATTGGGCGTTGTGGTCAGTATTACGCAGGCCAACTTTACTTCCCAAGATATTTCATGGTACCCATTTTTAAGTTTATCGACCTAGGTGCCAAGAGTTTATTTTTAAACAGTTCATATTCGCCCTGATGTGGATCGAACCCCCGGGAAGGTTAACCCGGTCAATAAATACCCGCAGAAGATGGATGTGTCGGCCTAACGGCACAGGAACGCAACTCTGCTGTAAACAGGCACAACAAAATCACGGCCGAAAAAAAAACTCTCCGGATGAACGCAGCAGAAGAAGAAGATCGAACCTATGACCACCAGGCCAGCAAGTGAGCTCAAACTACTATGTTGCGATGCCGCTGCTCCATTTATGAATATTGGTGCATCCAAATACAGAGGTTCTACTACTGTATATGTGTGCATGCATGTATGTGTATGTTTGTATACCTGGGTGTGCGTATATATATTGTCATAAAAACTCCGCCGCGGAGCAACCACGGTAGGGGGCTTCTGATCGCCTGAAGTTTACCCCTTCTCGAAGTGTTTCGGCCCATTACACCCTTGACACTCTCTAGGGGCGGGCGTTCGTTGTCCCTGTTATTGTGCTTGTCTCTTTGCTGTTACATGTCCACTCTCAAGCCTTCCCTCTCTCGGTGAGGAGAGTCCGTGCAGTCTGTGTTTGCCCCTTAGCACGTGTGGTCGTGCATAGCCAGCTTCTTCCCCAGCCACGGTCTCTATCCCCTCCACTCGCCTCCGTTGCCGTGTTCCTTCCACGTGCCCCGTTCATGGCGCCGCACTCTACTAGAAAGCCGGTTCTTCCTTTACGTTCCTGGACCCACCTCTTGGTCTCTGTAGCTGAGTGAGTGCAACTTAACAGACGATTACCGCTATGTTGTGGAGGGAGGACTTCGGCCGACATTTGCATGGTTTCACTGCACTCAGATCCACCACCCAAGCTCGGAGGAAAGGCTAAAGTAAAGATCTGACACGAGACGTTGCAAGTTCGTGGTCTTGGTTGAGAGATTGTTAGTAGTCCTGCAGTTACCGCTTCTAACCATTCTAGTTCCGAGACCCATCCCACTTCAGGTTCCGAGACCCATCCCACTTCAGGATCCTTTTCATAGCCAGCACGAGGACTTTTCGGCCGCCTCACACAGTTGTTTTTGGGCCCGAGTTCTTGCTTGCCCTTTAATGCCCATTCGTATTGACACGTATTTCACAGACATGCATGCACACATATACAGTTGTAGAATCTCTGTATTTGGATGCACTTATATTCATAAAGGGAGCAGCGGCAGCGCAGCATAGTAGTCTGAGCTAACTTGCTGGCCTGATGGTCATAGGTTCGATCCACATCAGGGCAAATATGAATTGTTTAAAAATAAACTCTTGGCACCTAGGTCGATACAACTTTAAAAAATGGTATGTGTGTATATATATATATATATATATATACATATATGCATGGAAAAAATGTCCTTTACTTCTACTTACCACGTACCCAATATTTTAAAAGTTAGTTGCATATTCTTTACAGGATGTAGCAGTTAATCCCAGCATTTTTAGACTTTGTGATTCCTGGCAAGTTTTTATTTAATAAAAACCCAACCTAAGGCAGTCTGCTGCCAAATCCCTCACAGCTTTGTTTTGAACGCAGTATGCATGATTACGAACTGCGCCCATAACACCTTCGCCAAGGAGCGCAATATGTATAGGCATGGAAAAGAGTCTTTTTCTCACATTCACTAACATCCTCACAATGTGAAAGTTATTACCCAAACAGTACTTTAGATCATAATTCTAGTGGATCATTTACAATAATTAGAGGTTGTAATTTACAGATTATGCAAAGCCTAACACACACACATTTAACAAGAATTCGCAAGATACAAGATTTATAGGATCAAAGCAAGCGAGTGAATAGTTTTAACAAAAAGAGAGCAGATAGATCTAATTCATAACATCTTTTTTCACAATTTTTACATGTTATGGGAACATCCCTTTTAAAAGAGCCAGTCTTTCAGGTGTGTGGGAATTCAGTTTATGTTTACTACACATACACAATAGGGAACTGCGGTATTACAATGGCTAGCATATCAGCCTGTGGCCTGGTGGTCATGCGCTGAAATACTCATCAAGGCAGGTTTGAAAAAATGAACTTGGGCTCCTAGTTCAACCCAGGCTAAAATGGCTGCTAGGAATGTTCTGGGAAGTAAAAGTCGTTTGGCATTGATAGTGTCCAAATCACACATCAAGTGTTATTGGTCTATACAAATATATGGCTAGCAACACAAGCCTAGTAAGAAAAGTTAATTGCATGTCATTTACAGAACATTGCAGCCAATCCCAGCATTTAAAATTATTAGGTAATTTTAGTTGAGTAGTTTGCCATTGCTTTCTGAAGGGCACACATTGCTTGCCATTGAAATCAATGAAAAGCGGTTTGCTTACAATTCACCCATGGCTGATTTCAAACCCAGGACTTGGTATGACAGGAAATTATGAAACTGCACACTTCATTATTCCCCAAGCCACAACCACTGGTAATTTAAAAAAAACAAGGCGTAGAAAATAGTACTTTACTTTTTTTAATGCTTACAAAACAAGTATACTGAATTTAATAGAAATAGTACAGTAAACAACAAAAAATATCTTAGATATTTACATAATGTTAAGTTCCAAATATTTCTCTTAAATCTGGTTTATTAAAACTCATAAACCGTTTTGTAGATGTGAACAGTATTGGCACGTATACCATTTCTGAAATTAAATAATGCTTGTTTTTTTTTTCAAATTCATCTTTATATTGGGTAACAATTGCTTTTAACATGCATCTTTCTGATTTTCTGTATGGTGTACAAGGATAATGTTATTTTTCATTAAGGCTTATTTTACAAGTTTCCTTATTTGTTTAATTAACAATCCATATGCATGCATTTACACATCAGAACCTTACTCTCTGAGGTAAATTGGTTTCTAATGTTGATTTATAAAATTTGCATTGAAGTAAAATTTACAAAAACAGTTGTCTATACAAGGGGTTATAAAACATAATATTCGATTGGCATTGTACAGTTCTTTAAATATGTGCAAGTGAATTAATACAAGCTATAGAGGAGTGGCTGAGTGAGGGATCAGAATGTCCCACCTCACACATTGTAGGACATGTATTGTATCGTCATTAAGGCTCAGACTCCTCATATTGTCCTCTACAAGTACTGGCGAGTTTTGAGAAGTGCCATCATAGTCTTTTAACTTTAGGAAGGGAAAATCCCAACTGCATCTCCAAGAGGTAGAGAATGGGAAACACACCACGGTAGGCAAATAACCTCTGGAGACCGAATATCCACCAGAATAAGTGAACAATTCTGCAGCTGAGCAGTACAGGGCACTCACTTGTCCTGAGTATCAGAAATGGCTGTCAAAGGTTGAGGGATTTTTTTCCCAAAAATATCCTAACTTGTACATTGCTTTGACAAGCAGCGTTTATTCTTCAGCTTGAGGGGAAACAATCTCCCAACACATACCAGCAATGGTCATCATCATCATCCAGTGGTTTGTCTGTGCAGAACTCCTCCCCCCCCCCCCCATAACAGTCTTCCAAAATGTCTCTCTATCATAATCCATATGTTCTGTTTCTGAAGCAATGGTGCGGATAGCAAAATGAAAACATATAACAATACAAAATATTGAATAGGGAAAGCACTGAAATAATAATACATATAATTCAGACACATTAGTCATAACAGTTTTCTTCTACTTCAAACTCTCAGTTTTACAATTATCAAATCCTTTCATTCAAGATGTCATTGCAGCCAATGTACTTTGCTATCTTCATGACAAGTTTGACACATCAGGTTTTGGTCTGTCATCATGGTGGCATGTTCTACAGCATTTGGACCGTACATACAGTTTGTGACATAGGCCGACTTTCTTCAGCGTTTGGCAGACATGGAAGCTCATTTCATTGGACTCGCATGAAACAGTCTGAGCTGAAACAGATTAGTGCAATAACAAATGTCACATAACTGAGCAAAGATGACATAAAGTCAGCAAATAAAACAAGAATAACAAAGAAGTGGACATTGGAGTTTGAATGGAACATATGCATACACAACAATATTACTGGATAAGCTTATTTTACTTTCATAAAAGACAATTGTGATGTAGGCCAGAAGCATAATAATGAGGAACACTACATACTGAAGTGCAAGAAATATGAACTATAAAGAATATAATTTATTGAACCCATCTCAGAGTCCATGGGAATATCGGTACATGAAGCCCATAAGCGGGCACTCTCCCGCTGTTTATACTTCACCTCGACACCGCAAGGTACAAGAAGAACATGATGAGATGAGATGAGATGATAACCCATCTCAGTCTACCAAGACATTGATTCACTGCACAACATTGGTGAATAATTCCAAATTTTTGCTCACTGCCCCAAGTCTATGTTTCCTCATGATCTCTTCATAACCTTTGTTATTCAGTCCTATCTTGGCATTCAGCTCATCCATAAACAATTTGATAGTGCCATTTCTCTGACTTCATAAAGTACTGTGGAATTTCTTCCTGATTCATCCAGATCATTCGTTAGTCCAAGATATTATATCACTTTCATGTTTGCGTTCCTTTTTGGGGGGTGCATAATGTTGCTGTCAATTTTCTAGAACTCACTGCTTCCCAGAATATTAGTGCTTCCTCTGCCTCTTTAGATAGCATTAAGGCCACACACACAGAGGTCAATCAGCACGAAGATGGACATAGGACACTGAAGGCATTCTCGTCATGAAAATGCATGAGGCAGGGGAAATGGTAAAGGTTTGAGAATCTTTTTGGTGGACTTTTATTAGAGCAACGTTCTGCATAGACTCTGCTAAATGATGATAACATATTTCTAACATTCCAGGTATCAATTCTAGAGATTTTCGTAGGTGAAAGAAGGTAAGCTGACAGTCCATATCCATTGTTTTCATCAATCATACTTCTTAGGATTAGAGCTTCCTTTCAGGATTAGAGCCTCCTGTCATGTTGGTTGGCTGAATGATGTTTCTTTCCTTTTTGTTAGACTGCTTCATGCTTGGATGGGTTTTGCAGCTACAGTTTTCTACTGGATGAGGTAGCGACTCCCAAGCCAATCTTCCCTAGCTGCCTCTTTCAACGTGCATGGTATGTTACATAACAATTATTAATATCGTTAAGGGAAAGAACTGAAATAATAATGCATATAATTCAGACACATTAGCCCAATAAATTATGGGTAGCATTCAAAGTTGTGGAATTTTATGAGAGCAGAGGCTCATTATGACCTATTCAGTATAAATTATCATGACAATGTGCAATGTTAAGGGGCACAGGTGATCATGCTTCTCTACAAACATGTATCCTCTGTTCAAGCGCTGATCATCTCTTGTGTCACTGTGCATCCATCCAGCAACTCTATCGATCTTTGTTGCTAACACCGTTGATTTTCCCAGTTGTAACCTTCTTTAGGCACTGGATGGACTGTGACGGTGGCATGGAGGAATATTATTAGTAGAATTGATCCAAGATTTGTGGAGAGACTTGAACGCCTATACCAGCTTGAAGAGCACATGATGATGATGACTCTGTACTTCAGATCCATGGCCGCCACATAGGCTAGCACACTCGCCTGCCAACCCAGTGGTCATGGGTTTGAATTAGCATTGAGACAGATTCTAAAAACTGACCTGGGTTTCCAGGTTGATCCAGCCAAGAAAGGACACAAGCAAACGTCTTGGGAAGTAATGGCAACCTGTGTGATATTTACCACATCATTCAAGTGCAGATTGGTCTATAAAAATATGGAGCTAGTACAATATACCTAATAAGCCTCGAAGTATGTAAAAAAAAAACAATTCTTTTAATTGTACATAATCATCCAGTGCCTTGCTGGCTGGCATGGGCGATCATGTCTCTCCACAAATTGTGATCTCAGACGGCAGGGATCAATTCATGTTTTGACTCTCTTCTGTGCCATAACACAAGTTACTTTACATACTGGGTACTTACCAGCATTATCATCTGCAGGACATTCATGCTCATTACAATCTTGCCTCTCAGAAGGCTTGAAATCTTGTAGACATCCCAGAGACAACTGCTGGGATGTAAGATTGACACACTGAACCAGCCTCTCTTGACTGCCAAGGCCACATGACTTTGTGCACTGCAAACATACAAAGAAGGAAACTGTTAATAATCAAATAATCTTTTTCAACTCTACAAGCAGAGGTAACTATCCACTCCTAATTGTATAGTTCTCAATGCAGCATTTCAGTGTTTATCTGACACACTATACGTGGGTCCAGTCATTGTGTCTGTCATCCGGGACACCGGGACCTCCAGCACTCGAGGCGGACACCATACCTCGAGACCACTCAGCTGTGTCTCTAAGCAAGACATATGATGATGGCATGCTTAGCTGTATTTATTGCTCAACCACTTTATAAGCTAGTAAGAGAAGTCTTTGTCATCACTTATAGCAGTAGAAGACATGACCACAAACAGGGACAAGGTAGGCAGGCATAACCACAATAAGTGTGCTAAATGAACAATCAAAATCTCTATACTCTGACATCGGCTAAAGCAGACAGTGTACACACATGTAAAATCAATTGTTTATATTATGAGTTCTACTTAAACACTCATTCAATCAGTCAATCTAACATATTGCTAACTGTAATCTCTTCTTCTTCTTCTTTCGTTCGCATGAAATGTGTCTATATCTAATATCTGCAATGTTGTCTTGTATGAATTTCACCGTCTTTTGTAGTTCACTCACGGGTCCATAGAGTTTATTCTGTCACCTCTAAGATTTTACATAATTATTTACCCAAGAGTTCTCACCTTGCTCCAGTCCCCATACACCCAGCTAATGCAGGAACTCAGTTCCTCACAGACCCGGGTTGATTCTGGTTTCTGTGATACATCACACTGCCCTGGGTTTGTACAAAATACCTGACGGAACTGTGTTGCGTGTCCACAGGTGGCTGAGCACTGCAAGTTTCAAAGGTGACATGAGTGAACAAGGATTACAAAGGAAGTTTTCAGGGTGGTGTATTGTTCAAGTGTAAAACATTTTTTTCTAGTTTACATTTTTTTTTAATGTTCGATCACTTTCCCTATTACCAGTGTATTTCATAATCCAGTGAACCGACGCCAACTTCTGAGGTACTTGTAATTTACATTCCTATGTCACGAATGCCAGAAAGAGGCTAATGAAACTAGAACATTATATACAACAATAAGAAAGAGACAAACAGGGTTTTTTGGTCATGTGATGAGAAGAGGGGCGTTGGAGAACATCGTGACAATTGGTAAGATCGAGGGGAAGAGAGGCAGAGGCAGACCACGAGAAATTATGCTGGATGGATTGCGACGGTGGCATGGAGGAATATCAAGGGCAGAGTTGATCCAGAAATTCAAAGACCGAGATTTGTGGAGAGTCATGAAAGCCTACGCCAGTCAGCGTGGCACTTGATGATGATGATGTCAAGGACTAGAAGTCAGCACATTAGTCCAACAGACCGATGAAGGGCTTGAACTCGCCACTTCACCATCAGCACACGGCCGTTTAAAGAGCGTTCTAATAACTTTTTTAACAATAATAATGGTTAAAGTACTCCATCCATCATGTGCCATGCCGGTAAGCGTGGGTGGTCATGATTCGCCATTTCACTCGATCACCAGAGTCGTGGATCAGCTCAGTATTCCTGTCTTGACCATGCCATGTGGCCAAGCCATCTAGGTATTTACTTATCTGTCTTCCCCTTGATCTCTTTCCCTCGATCTTGCCAGTTGTCACCAAGTTCTCTAATTTATTTCTTCTCATAACATGTCCCAAAAATCTTGACTGTCTACGTCTAATTTCTCTAATTAGTGTACGAGTTTCATTTATTTCTTGGAGGACTTGTTCATTGGTTTGTCTGTCTGTCCATGGTATTCTTTGCATTCTCCTCAGAAACAACATTTCCACAGCCATCAGGTGTTTTTCAGCTTGATTGTTCATTGACCACGTTTCACATCCATACAAAAATACAGGTTCTATGTAGCACCTCTACACTCTTTTTCTTGTTTCAATTAACATGTTTTTATTGGTTATTATGTTTTTCATCTTGCTAAAGGCAACTTTCGCCATGGCCATCTTGTTCTAATATCTTCAAGCCATCTCCCATCAGATGTTATTACCGTTCCGAGATAACTGTACCGATGCACTTGTTTACGAATATTCCAATTTACTTGTATATTACATTGTGGTATTTCATTCTTCCTAGTGACGACCATAGTCTATGTCTTTTTACAATTTAATTATAACCCTAGTTGTTCACTGTGTGCATCAACCGCATCTACTAATTGTTGCAGAACCTGCTCATTGTCTGCAATCAAGAATGTGTCATCTACATATCTAATGTTATTGATGGTTTGTCCTCCAATGATGATTCCTTTTATATCTTCTACATTTCTGTAAATATGTTCACTGTATAGGGAAAAAAGATCTGGAGACATTACACATCCCTGTCGCACACCACTCTTAATAGGTTGATATTGTCCCAATTCACTATCTATCCTTATGGCAGCTTCTTGTTTCTAATATATGTCCTTCCCATCAATTTGTAGATCTTCAAGCATCTCTACCATGTTGACATGTCTTACTCTATCGAAAGCCTTTGTGTAATCAATAAAGCAAAGATATATATATGTGTTTACTTCTAGAGAACGTTCAATTACTGTTCGCAGCATATACACAGCATTTACTGTATCATTGTCTTCTACAAACCCGCATTGTTCTTCTCCTATTTCAGGTTGTATTTTCTTCCTGTGCATGATGATTCGTAGCAAAATCTTCGTGATGTAATTCATTATACTAATTGTTCGATGTTGATCATATTCCAAGGCTCCTGATTTTTTTTTTGGGATTGCAAGAAATACAGAATTACATAATTCAGAAGGTATATCTCCGGTATCACATATTGTGTTCGGCAATCTGGTGACTTGATCTCTTCCATATTCTTCTAAAACAATAATCATCTCTGTTGCGATGTTATCTAAACCAGGGGTCTTGCCAGTTTTCATATATTTAAGAATATTCCGAACCTTTATCTTCAAAATTGGCGTACCTTTATTATTAATTCGAATATTATGCTGTTCATCTCTGTTATCATCATATAGATTTTTCACATACTCTGACCATACATGTAGAATCATCTGATCTTCTTCTTCTTCTTCTTCTTTTTTTCTTCTTCCTCTTCTTCTTCTTCTTCTTCTTCTTCTTCTTCTTCTTCTTCTTCTTCTTCGTCTTCGTCTTCTTCTTCTTCTTCTTCTTCTTCTTCTTCTTCTTCTTCGTTCATCCGGATTGTTTTTTCCGGACGTGACTGCGTTGTGCCTGTTTACAGCAGAGCTGCGTTCTTGCGCCGTTAGGCCGACACATCCAACTTCTGCGGGCATTTGTTGATCGGGTTAACCTTCCCGGGTGATCTTTTTTCTATTATGATTTTGCTATCTTTTGTTTTAGACAGCCTGCTGATGTATTTGTTCTTTTATTAGTAAGTTCATGAATTATTTTGTGCATTGATTTGGTATTTTGACTGTTGTGTTGTTTTTCAATTTCTATGCAATTTTTCTCAAGCCATGCTTCTTTTGCCTCTTTACATAATATTCTGACTTGCCTGTGAATTTCTTCATATTTGTCAGGATTACTTTTGTTGAGTCTTCTTGTTTCCATTAGTTGTAAAATTTCTTCAGTCATCCATTTCTTACGACCCACCTTCTTTAATTTTGGAATAGTTGTTTCTGCAGCCAAACTGATTGAATTCTTCAACATTTCCCATTGATCATCCACATCTTGAAATAGAATCTCTAGATCAGACAATATATCAAATCTGTTCTGTACTTCTATGTTGAATTTGTTTTGTATACCTTTGTCCTTTCGCAATGTACACAGATCATATTTAGTGTTTCCTGTTATATACTTGACTTTCTTTAACTTTACCCTCAATGTACATGCAAGTAATCTATGATCACTGTAACAATCAGTACTGGGAATTGTTTTTGCAATTGTTAACGCATTTTGAAACCTTCTGCTGATCAGAATGTAATCAATCTGGTTTCTAATTCTGCTGTCATGACTCCTCCATGTCCATAATAATTAGGCGAATCATAATAAACTAGGCACTTTTAAAGAAGGTAGTTTGCCATTGCTTTCCTTCCTGGGCAGTGACCATACTCGCCAGTGATGCTGGCCATTGTCCCGTGAAAGAGATCGTCTGCCTGCAGTCGCAAAAGTTGAGACCATAACCAATAACTATCTGTCCGCTGCCCTCAAAATTCATCCACCACCTGCCTTCCTTGGCTTCTTGTGAACAACATTCACAAACTAAAACGAAATAACAACACATAATCCACAGAAAAACACCGAAAACAGCGTCTCCTGAAGAATGAACGTTCGGTCATCGCCACTTTACTGGTTAAAGTAATGCCTGGCACATAAATGTAAACATGGTACACAAACTATGTCACAGTTTATAGGAAGGATCCACCTGTTTTCTTTTTCATTTATTTTACCCATACCAAATTAGACTCGAGAACTAAATTTTATTATCTAGAGCAGTGGTTCTCAACCGGTGGGGAATCCCCCCCCCCCGGGGGGGGGGGAATTTGGGGGTTTTCAGGGGGGGGGGGGGATGAAGATTATTTCAAGATCGCGTTAATACAAGAACCGATTACTTGATATTGTTTTTCCCTTCATTCTTTACTGTTCTGTACGTCTCACCCTTCAGAAATTCATTTTATAACATAAGTAGATATGCAAATCACGTTTAATTAGATGTCTAGACTTGTTTTAGTATGTGCTATTAAATTTAGCTTCAATTATTAGTATACTGTGTAGGGGCAGGGGGGAAATTTTAGGGAGAAAATACGAAAGGGGGGAATGACATTCTAAAATTATGGTGAGGGGGGGGGGGGGAATGAAGTCCTAAAAATATGGTGAAGGGGGGCACGGGCCAAAAAAGGTTGAGAACCACTGATCTAGAGATTCTCGAATTTACTTCAAGTAAAGTGCAAAGACAAATAAAAAAGCCAGTTATTTGATAGCTTTTCTATTCTCCAACTTTCACTAATTTATTGTACTTAAATTAATGTAAATAAACAATCTATTTAAAGTATTTGCAATGGAAAAGTAGTTTATGGTGGCTTTGGAATAGATACTGATCCTAATAGCAGTAGTTTTATTTCTTTTTTACGTTGATCTATAATATTGCTCGCTGAGACTCCTTCCTACAGTTTAATTTGAAGAGTGTTCAACAACAAATAGAAAGTGGAAAGGGCCAGCTCTACGAGAAGACAGTCACAAATGAAACAATAGCTTTTGCGGCTACAAAGCCTTCATTAGTAAAAAGAAAAACCAACAATAATTAGCCGACTAAATTATAACTACACAAAACTGAAAGTCTAGCACTTGGCAGGTTCTCATTATGTTTCATGTCAGATAGGAAAGGTCATGACTGCTACTTTGCACCGAAAAGTTGGACTTGAGTGTTGTGATTCAGCTTATTTATTACATATTTCCTATATTTTATTGTTATAATTGTTTTCCTTATTCCTCTTATTCGGGTTCCCACTGTGATCTCTGTTCATCTGGTCTGAGGTCATTATAAGGTATGTACAAGTGTCTGTGCTTGTTGTCTGCAGGATGGTTGATTTATCATTGCATTTTAGTACCTCCTGTTTCATGTGACTTAATTCCTTACCTTTTCCAGGATCTGTTGTTTTCTTTATCCAGTGTCCTATAATTTTTCTACTCCACCCTAAATAAGTTTTGTAAATTAATTGTACAACAGGAACTCATTAACTGCTTTATTTAAAAACCAAAAAGCACGTGGTAGCCAGTCTTTATTAAAGTATACTTTTCAAACAAATGTTTGTTTATAACTTCAGCTGTAGTTTCTCAACTTTAAACACTTTAATTGTATTGTATTTAAAAACTTCTTTCGATAACTTATGGATTATTATTAATTCTGCATCAAACTGCATGAAGTCTGGCACTGCCAGCTCCTTATAGTCATTAATTAGTTCATCATGTGGCAGTGGATGAATCTGCCAAACATGCTTTTAGTAACACACTGTAATTCTATAAAATAAACGATGTGAAAAAGGCAAACATTTAAGCATATTTCGGCAAATAAGGCAAAAACAGGGAGAGGGGAGGGGAGGGGCCGTAGAAATAAAAAATAAAATGGACATGCACAATATATCTACACAGACATACATGGCATTAAAGAGAGCATGTAATAAATCTACCAACACCAGCAAAAAATTATTACCATATTGTGGACAGACCAGAATAAATGATTATTCTGCACCTCAGAACAGAACACAATCATGTATAAAAACATGTATACAAACTATTTAGGATCAGCAAAATCAGCAATGTGCACAAGTGGATTAGTGCCTAAAGAAACAAGACATGTACTCCAAAACTGCCCTGATGTGACACATCAAAGCAAACCTTTTGGCCTAGAGCAGTGGTTCTCAACCTTTTTTGACCCATGTCTCCCTTTACCATATGTTCAGAACGTCACCCCCCCCCCCCCTTTCAAATTTCCTCCCTATAAATCCCCCCCCCCACTCTTACACAGTATACATAAAAATGGAAGCTAAATTTAATAACACATACTAGAACAAGTCTAGACATCCACATAAATCGTGATTTGCAGGTCTACTTACGTTATAAAACTAATTTCATTAGAGTGAGAAGTACAGAACCTTAAAATTTAGAGGGAAAAACAATATCAAGTAACTGGTTCTTGTATTAATGCGATCTTGAAATAATCTTAATTCTCCCCCTGGAAACCCTAAATTCCCCCAGGGGGAGGGGGGGGGGAATTCTCCACTGGTTGAGAGCCACTGGCTTAGAGGAACAACATTGGAAATTAAATACTGCGGACCACTGAGTCAACTAAGAAAGACAACATTGCAGATATAGACAATGTATTGTAAGTGAATGAAAGAAGAAGACGACATAGAACAAGATACACAGACAACTTATCACAAACATCAGAAAGAGGGTGATATCATCTTTAGCCACATTATGAGAAGAGACAAATTGGAACATTCTGTGACAATTGTAACAATTTAAGAAACGATAGATATAGAAAGATAGCAAAAGAAGATTTTGGCAGCCTTTTATTATAACACAGAAAGGTATCAGCACTCAAATTGATGCATATGTTGGAGATGGTAAGATGTTACAAGCCTGATTGGCCAAGCCAGTTGGCAAGACACTTGATGACCCACAAAAAGAATATTTATAGTATGTGTGAATCTAGTATGCACACATTTGAATCATCGCTGAAGTTGTGAAGTTCATGCACTATGCTGAGATTCTCCTTGTGAAATCTACGGGAACAATTATGCAAATATCCGTGTGCTATCAAAACCAAGAGGGGAATGATGATTAAGAATCTTAACAACCAGTCCACGTGCTGAAATACTTGATGATGTGATAGAAAATATGTGAATAGTACCTGTTCCCAGTCTCCAGTCTGCCACTCCAGACATATGGACTCAAAACATTCCTCAATAGCTGTAGGTTTGTTCCCAATGTTACAGAAATCGTTGCCTACTTTTTCATTGGTTTTTGTCTGAGTGCAGAACACTTCTCTGGTGCGCACACCTTGACCACACTGGCTGGAGCACTACAATGGAGATAACACATTTGTATAAAAGTATTGTTATCACACGTTTAGCGGACATAAGCCTCTGTGACAGTAGTGTAGAAGGAGGTTATCACGCGAATTTTTGTGGTGCACATTGCTTTTGCACCACAAAGGGCGATAACTCCGGTTAATTTCCACCTCAAAGGGTGATAACTCCGGGTTTAAAAAAATCAAGGGCGATAACTCGTTTTTTAATAGGCGTGTGTCCGAGTAGGTATGGTCAAGTGACCCCCCTTAAATTGTAGGTATTATAACAACATAAAAATACAACATTCAAAATAACAAACGACTCGAGTAAGGTATATGTTTTTTTATTAAACCATGTATAGACAATACAATGCATATTAAATAAGTAATGGCATAGTCGAGATATTATCATTTTGTGTCTGTCTTTTTATATACAGATAGGACAGAGATGCACGATGTTGCTGATATGTATATACAGAAGAGTCTTGGGTCTTGAAGCCTATATTGGTCCCCCCACTCGGTGTTTGGGTGTTGAGTACTTCTAAAAATGTGTCCTTGTTTAAATGCGTGTTGTGGTTTTTGGTCAGACCTTTGGTACTGATTTTATCATAATCTCCGACACAAATATACGTCTTACTACATAACGAGACCATCCCCTTCCCTTCGTATTCTAACTTGAAAAGCCCGGGGGTTCTCTTTTCATAGGCTTTGATAGTCTGGCAATCCTTACAGGTATCAGTACTAGGGGTAATTCTATGAACAGGGCAGGTTTCAGACGGGAACCACTGATTATAGACTCTGTCATATTCTTCTCGTAGGTGTGGTCTAACTACTTCAGAGAGTGAATCGGCACTAAGGGCCAAGTATAGAGAGTCAGTGTCCATTTCACAAAGCTGAAAGTCGTCTTTAGAGATAAATTTGTCTAGAAAATCATAATAAAACTCTAACATGCGCAGCTTGGCATACTGATAAACGAAAAAACCAATCCGTAGAGGTAGATCCCAGACTGTTTTCTTTTTTAGGGTTTCAACTTCGAAAAGATCAGGTGTAATACCAGTCATGCTTTTAAATCTGGGGTTATTGAGTACTTTGGTCGTGTCTTTTCCCTGGCAGTAGGAGACGTCGGTGTGTTTGGCTTTATTAGTTAATGTTTTGCCGTAAGCAGCGTTACCTAACAATTTCATCGTGTCTGCTGTAATACTCTCAGCTGGATTTTTGTCCCCTTGGCGACGGGCATTAGAAACTGTTTCCCCAAATTGTTTAAAACAACTAACCGGTCGATATTCTATTGTCTGGTAGATGTGTGTAACTACCAACCCATGGGCTAGATACCATTTTAAAAGAGGGGTGGCTAATAATATTTTCTTCCCGAAATAACTACTAATCAAAGTCCGTCGTGGGGTACTCAGTAGTTTATTTTTTATGGCGTATTCTTTCATAAATACGCCAATATCGTCCCTCGACACTTCTGTGTTCTTAAAAATAGGGGGAATTTCGGCAAAGGACTCTGGTAAATCAGTCGGGGTCTCTATATCACACTCCACCAACCCGAAAAAAGTATCACTTTTTACAGCCTCAATGATCTGGTTTTCACTCAAAGATCCCCAAGGAAGGTGTGACGGTGGAAACTTCTCTTTCAGGAAACACTTTATGGTTGTATTTGATCTCTTTAATCTCTACCACTCACATTCCCAAATAACCTTTACTGTCACCCCGACAGTTTTTTCTAGAAACTCATGAATGTCACACGTATTCTGGTGCAGTTCTACTAGTGGTTTCTTAATAACGGGATTAATAGTTTTCCCAGCAGTTAGACGGCAAGAGGGGTGCCCATGGAACAAACCCCCATGGAATTGGTAAGCTGTATTATTCTTTTTATCCCACCCATCTACTCGAATATACCGATCACCGAGTTGCATCTCATGACTATTGAATTGGGTTTTTAAATCTATATTTTCATTATGTGACACCCAACTTAACCACTCTCGACACTGACGTGTGTATTTATGTAATCTATGTGCTTTAAAACCATCCTCGCAATTTCTATACATGGGGAAGTCTGTTGGCATATCTTTCATCAGAGACCAAAGGTATAAGGCATTCGCATCAAACCCTTTAATAACTTTTACCGGCTTATTACCCCTGATATGGGTCTGATTAGCCTCGTGGTAACGATGAAAAATAATACTCGGCCCACCCACTATATTGTCTCGTAACATCTTGTGCACCTTCTCCTCCTTCTTCGAACACAAAACAAAAGAAACATCTTTATTCATGGTGTTGAATAGGTACTGTAACGTAATACCGGGGACTGAGATGGCCTGCTTACACATGTCTATTTTTAACTCGGCATAAAAGGCTACTTGTTTGTCCAGGGCTTTTAGAAAGGGGGATACGTCTTTGATGTTGTACCAAATTAAAAAATCCCTCAACGTAGTCATCTTATTGTCGGTCCATGCTTTCTGACAAACGGTGTATTCTGCCTCGGAAATGTTACGGTTTTTAAGTGTTGAGAAAAAGGCCGTATGTGGTGGTAGAGCTGTCTCATCTAACTTTCCCAGATCGGTCAGATATTCGTATGAAAAAAAACCTTTTGCCTCTTCAATACCAAAAGAGGCCAGATATTGAGAGTAACTTACACCCGGGACCAGAAAGTTGGAGACATCAAGGAATTTTAACCTTTCTGTCGCTATACACATGAAATTATTATTTCTTTTGACTATAAACTTGAATGGGTTAGCCTCCCGATCAAGGAAATATTGTATCAAATAAGGTTTCAGGAGGTTAATGTCATATTTTCCGCTATTCAACCCAAACATAGGGAGTTCTTTCAGAAAGGAGTCGAGCCTTTCACTTAATTTTGGGTGGTCACCTAATTTTGCAAAGGTTGACTCAAACTGTTTTAGTAATAGCTCATAAGACCTAGCCGATATGTCATGGAGTGGTCACGTTACTTACGGAGAAAAGTGTAACCAGGGATACCAACAGTGGTGACACCATATGTGACATAGAAACATTCTTAACCAAGTGGCTAAATTACCTAGGGGGAATTATCAGATGGATGATATACAAGAGATTAATGTACAGGACAAACAAAATTTTAGAAAATGAAAAAGTAATGTCAGAGAGTGGTAAATAGTTTTGGTGTGTGGGAGTGAATGTTGTAACAAAAAATTAGAAGCAGCTGGTTTGTAAGGTGAATTTCCTGCCAGAGTAACAACTAGAAAAGAAACAACTTTCTTTAGTCATATAAGAGACGCATGAACATCGTGACAACTGTTATCTCAGTAACATACCGAGATTAGAAATTATGGTAGTGGTATGTCAACAAAGTTGATTTCAGAACACCAAAGACAGCGGCATGAATGCCTACATCATTTGATGATGATAGTGTCAGCCAAGTTGATTTCAGAACACCAAAGACAGTGACATGAATGCCTACACCATTTGATGATGATAGTGTCAGCCAAGTTGATTTCAGAACACCAAAGACATCGTCATGAATGCCTACATCATTTGATGATGATAGTGTCAGCCAAGTTGATTTCAGTACACCAAAGACAGCGTCATGAATGCCTACATCATTTGATGATGATAGTGTCAGCCAAGTTGATTTCAGAACACCAAAGACAGTGGCATGAATGCCTACACCATTTGATGATGATAGTGTCAGCAAAGTTGCTTTCAGAACACCAAAGACAGCGTCATGAATGCCTACATCATTTGATGATGATAGTGTCAGCCAAGTTGATTTCAGAACACCAAAGACAACAGCATGAATGCCTAAATCATTTGATGATGATAGTGTCAGCCAAGTTGATTTCAGAACACCAAAGACAGCGTCATGAATGCCTACATCATTTGATGATGATAGTGTCAGCCAAGTTGATTTCAGAACACCAAAGACAGTTATGTTCGGCGTGGTGCCCACGCGAAAGAAATAAACAAGTGTGACTTTTGTACAGGGCGAAAAGAAAAAATATAACCATTCGTTCACTCAAAACATGGCGAAATTTAGATTTATTCTGATTCTATCAAAATTAAATCTAATTATCGTGTTAGTAAACACTTACAAGGCGAGCCTCGTCTGGGCTGGCGAATAAACACACCGCAGTGTTACCTGTGTTTTGTTAACAAGCGCGACCATCCGAGAAAGCTTGCCAACAAGCCGCCCCGGACAAAATTCGCAACGGAACGAAATTACCAACAAATGTGCAACATGCTGAGTTTATAATATCAATATCTCTTGATATATTTCGTAAAACACCATCAAAATTGTTTTTTGAAATCAACGACATCATAATCTTTCATTTGACTATAACTCTTAATACTTTTTGACCTATCAAAAGTTATTTTATTACACATTTAAGGCGTCATACGAGGCGTACTTGTTCCGATTGTGCATACATAAATAATTTTTTATAATATATAAGAATGGGTTATTATGCTATATTGCCTTTTAAAATACTTAAAACTTGATATTATTAAATATTACAAGGTTCATTTTTCTTATATTTGAATCATTTTGTCTAAATCTGATTTCCCCCCAAGTAGGCATAGCACAGTTTTACATATAAATTATGTTACTTTTTATACAACTGAAAACCATACTTTATTGGTGTTTAAACATAATTGAGGGAGTAATTTTTTGTCTAATATGTTTATAAATGGTTGTTCTAGAAATATGTTTTGTCTATCGCTTTAATTCTTATTTTTACCATCTCCGACATCACAGATGCAAGGTTGCTGTTGTATCTTTGCTTTGTAAGATCAGTTTTACCAGAATTAATAGCTTAGTTGATAGCGCACTTGGCTCGTGTTCGGGTCGAAGTGGTTCGATCCTCAAAGTGTGAATTTTTTTTTTTTTTTTAATTCGTTCGCAAGCGTTAAATCGCTGTTCATCAATATACCGTTGTCTACTATTTTTCTTTTTGGTATCTCTTTCGCTTACGGACAACTAAGAAGATAGACACTTTGTAACGCCGAAAAAAGAATACACTGTGTTTCATGCCAATAACCGGTCTGGGTCTATCATTATCATGTATCGAATTTTCTTTCGTTCGCTTGAAATATGTCTATGATTGTGATATTGTCTCTTGTATAAATTTAACGGTGTTGATAAGACTTCTCAGTCAAGATTGTAACGAACACATAACAAAACACTACCAGCTTAGTTATTAATTTTAAATAAATTAGATGGGGTTTTTGTGTAGGGCAGTAATTCTTCAGTCATCGTGTGCCATGTCGGTGGGCGCCAAAAGTGGTACATTTTACCATGTTGATAGGTTTAATAAAACAGAGTACAACAGACAAATCTGTCAATAATTGAGTTGATTAAATCGTTTCTTATGGGAACCCACACACCTTCCTTGGGGTTGAGTGAAAACCAGATAATTGAGGCTGTAAAAAGTGATACTTTTTTCGGGTTGGTGGAGTTTGATATAGAGACCCCGACTGATTTACAAGAGTCCTTTGCCGAAATGCCCCCTATTTTTAAGAACACAGAAGTGTCGAGGGACGATATTGGCGTATTTATGAAAGAATACGCCATAAAAAATAAACTACTGAGTACCCCACGACGGACTTTGATTAGTAGTTATTTCGGGAAGAAAATATTATTAGCCACCCCTCTTTTAAAATGGTATTTAGCCCATGGGTTGGTAGTTACACACATCTACCAGACAATAGAATATCGACCGGTTAGTTGTTTTAAACAATTTGGGGAAACAGTTTCTAATGCCCGTCGCCAAGGGGACAAAAATCCAGCTGAGAGTATTACAGCAGACACGATGAAATTGTTAGGTAACGCTGCTTACGGCAAAACATTAACTAATAAAGCCAAACACACCGACGTCTCCTACTGCCAGGGAAAAGACACGACCAAAGTACTCAATAACCCCAGATTTAAAAGCATGACTGGTATTACACCTGATCTTTTCGAAGTTGAAACCCTAAAAAAGAAAACAGTCTGGGATCTACCTCTACAGATTGGTTTTTTCGTTTATCAGTATGCCAAGCTGCGCATGTTAGAGTTTTATTATGATTTTCTAGACAAATTTATCTCTAAAGACGACTTTCAGCTTTGTGAAATGGACACTGACTCTCTATACTTGGCCCTTAGTGCCGATTCACTCTCTGAAGTAGTTAGACCACACCTACGAGAAGAATATGACAGAGTCTATAATCAGTGGTTCCCGTCTGAAACCTGCCCTGTTCATAGAATTACCCCTAGTACTGATACCTGTAAGGATTGCCAGACTATCAAAGCCTATGAAAAGAGAACCCCCGGGCTTTTCAAGTTAGAATACGAAGGGAAGGGGGTGGTCTAGTTATGTAGTAAGACGTATATTTGTGTCGGAGATTATGATAAAATCAGTACCAAAGGTCTGACCAAAAACCACAACACGCATTTAAACAAGGACACATTTTTAGAAGTACTCAACACCCAAACACCGAGTGGGGGGACCAATATAGGCTTCAAGACCCAAGACTCTTCTGTATATACATATCAGCAACATCGTGCATCTCTGTCCTATCTGTATATAAAAAGACAGACACAAAATGATAATATCTCGACTATGCCATTACTTATTTAATATGCATTGTATTGTCTATACATGGTTTAATAAAAAAACATATACCTTACTTGAGTCGTTTGTTATTTTGAATGTTGTATATTTATGTTGTTATAGTACCTACAATTTAAGGGGGGTCACTTGACCATACCTACTCGGACACACGCCTATTAAAAAACGAGTTATCGCCCTTGATTTTTTTAAACCCGGAGTTATCGCCCTTTGAGGTGGAAATTAACCGGAGTTATCGCCCTTTGTGGTGCAAAAGCAATGTGCACCACAAAAATTCGCGTGATAACCTCCTTCTACACTACTTGTGACATTTAATAAATGCTATGTGAGCACATTTTATTCGACCTCCAGATCTTGAAAAACCTCAATAGTTTTCTTTTTCTTGGTTCACCATATTCCAAGAATGCATCACATACGGTTATTAAAATTTGAAACAGACAAAACAGTGACTCAATATTTATATCATTTTAAAACAATTGACATCTGATGGGTTGTGTGGTCAGTATCTCGCAGGCCACTTTCACATTCCCTCCAAAAACAATTTCTGTACACACTTTGATGAAAATTTGTTGACCTGGCAGTCTGTAAAGCTATCTTTGCCTCTAGAGCTCAAATCTTATAAAATCTATCAAATAGACAAAATTACATACAACCTCCATATGTCAGCAACATAAGATACTTTCAAATGACCTACAGTATGAACCTGCATGTGGTTCCATAATTCATCTGTGTATTTTATATCTGGGGTGAGGGTGGGAAATAATGACAATTGAAGCACAATATTTTGTCACAGAATGTAAGAATTGAAACAATCTGTGACAGTGTTGTGGGACAAGAGGGTCTAGAGAATGTTATGATAAATAGGAAGATTGAGAGGATACAGATGACGGAAAGATAAAATACTGGACAATTTGGCATTGCAGATGATCAGCAGTTACACTTATCAAGAACACCAAAGACAAATGGTTGTGGGGGAACATGATCACTGTCATATCAGATCATGGTGATGTTAGTGTACTACTTTTGAATGGAATCTCAATTTTACAAACCAGAATGTGCATTAAATGAAATTGTAAGGCATATATGATAAAGGAAGTAATAAAAAGAACTATGAAAACGCAAGGAATGAATATGTGTTTAGAAATGAACACATTTTAGAAATGAACACAGTTTAGGGACGCACAAACGTGTTAGGTGCAGTCTACAATAAAAAATCCAAAATGGGGTTGATAAAATACAGCTTAAAGACATAGAGTGAGAAATGACATCAACAGAATTGATCCAGAACAACAGTCCTAGAATTGTGGAGATACATTAACTTCAATGATATTCAGCAGAGTGCATGATGCTGATCATTATTTTAATAGTTATCTATACCATTTTTGATTCTATAATAAGGGAAGTAGGAGAAAGAAAGTAGACTAGCATAATCCCCGTCTTCTATGTGAAGCGATGATAAAAGCATTGATTTATTCATCATGATTAATTACACTATCACGATAATAGGAAGGATCAGTGGTAGAAGAGGCAGAAACAAACCAAGAGAGTTAGTTGATGCTGGATTGCTTAAAGACATGGCAGTGAGGAATGACATCAAGAGAATTGTTCTAGAACACCAAGGAAATTTAGATCTGCATTAACGCAGGGTGCATGATGATGATTATTACTTTAAATAGTAAATCTCCATATCAAGATTGTAACGGATTCACAAAGTGTGATGAGAAAGGTGCAGGCAAGCGTGTTTCTAGCAGTGGCAATTGTTTGGTGCAGGAGAGCCTGGTATGTGATACACATCTAATCTGAAAATGGAGATGGAGCCAGCCATGGCACATTCTGCTAGCTTGAGGACAAACAGCACATGCATGTCGTGATTGTAACGAACTCACAAAGTGTGATGAGAAAGGTGCAGGTAGACATGCTTCAGGCAATGGCATGCTTCAATCCAACAATCAAAAATAGAGGGCATCTGTTGAATTTTCAGTTGGAGCTTTTACCTCCAGGTCATGCTGGTGTGCTTTGAAATGAGTAGACTGACAGATTGGTTGGGTCAATATTTTTGTGTGGGGTACTGGTGCATGGTAAGGCTATTTGGGAGCATGTGAATAGTGCGGAAGAACAGACAGATCATCATGGCCTGGAGAGAATTGTGCTGCAGGGAATGACCACAGGATCTGGCCGACACTCAGGGAATGACTAGACGACCACAAAATTGGACTGTTACTAGAACTATTAGTATCGGGACTCTTCGCGGGTTTAAGATGATGACGGGGCATGTATGGAAATGTTCTGAATGCTATGATGTTGGTTGTTGACTAACTCAACCTCCATATTTCATATTGCGACCAAGCCTGAGTATTGAATCACATGATAGAATAAATGGCAAGGGGAAACAATAGATTATGATCATGTAATTAAATCTCAAATAACATACTATGACATAAAATGAATCTCACCTTACTCCACGGAAGCGCCTGCCAGGTGAAAGACAAATTGCCAGAGTTGAAATAACTGGGCAGAAAACTCTGTGTGTTCTCGCCAACTTTTACTGACTCCACGCCCTTATTGGACATGTTCTCACTGTCTGGGCTAGTCCATGAGCCACCTGAAGGTACTGAACTTGTCACACTATCATCTTTACTTTGGGAATAATCATGATTATGTTCATGTCTATAAGAATGGTTGCTTTCTATATGTATATTGTTGTATATATGTATACCATCTTCGATAGGATCTGAACTTAAGTTAGTGATTTGAATATTGTTTCCAATATCACCAAGAGGTAGCATACTATCATTGCTAATACTGTTCACATTTTGTAATGGTGATGAAGATGATGTTGTTGGTGATGCTGAAGGCAGAATATCATTGACATCTTGTTCACCTCCTTCTTCTATGTTGAGTATTTCCATTGACAGATCATCTGCACACTGGTGCTCATTGCAGGATTTATAAACTTCTGGCTTCTCATCATTGCAACTGGTTTCTCCAACGCAAGTTACATTTCTCACTTGGGACCCGCCATTGCATGGTTTGGTACACTGTAATAATAAACATGAAATAGTTAAGGTTTACTTAACAACTGTTTATAATTTATTGTGTTCACCTGCCAAGACTGTAACGTAAAGGTAGTGAAAGATCTCTTCTCATGCCATTAGGTTATTAGGTATATGGCGCTAGCAACCTATTTTTAGACCACTTGGCACTTTATGGGAGATGTGGTCAATATCATGCCAGTGATCTTTGCTTTAGAGGACGTGGCTTCCGCTGATATAAGCGCACAGGTAACTGAATAAAATCTTCGCTTTGAGCAAGTTTTAAATAGAATTTGAACACATACCCAATGGGCCGGCAGCCAATCATACTAGCCACCACACTACTTTAGATTAATAAGACAATAAAAAGTAAAGTTAAGAACACTTTTACACACCTTGAGGTTATTGGATATATGGTGCTGGTCCCATAATTTATAGAATAATCATCACTCGATCAGTTATGTCACTATCAAGTCAATCATCTTTATTCTCCAGAACATTTCCTTGTATCAAATCTTCTTCAATAGGGACTCAAACACATGCCCACTGGGCAGCTGCACTACCATAGCTCTCTTACCAAGGCAGTGGCTGTGGTAAAATTCCCATCATTTCCAGGATTATTTTTTTTCCTACCAGCATGGCTCTGGTATTGATCAATATTCATAAAAATGGGTACCTGACAGTTTTAAGAAGTTTCTAGAAATTGGAAAGTACAGACGCTGGCCATCCTACTTAATTACACTATGACTTAGATTATGTGAAAGCCTAACCCTTCACAAACCAATGACAGTGTCTTCCATTGAACTAGTTTTAAGAACTGATTGCTACAATTCTTCTAGCATGTATTCACTGTGTAATTATAGAGACTTTTTTTTCATATCCTTTTACAGGACATCGCTGTCAACACCAGCATCTTTCAGCTGTATGTTCATTTCTTGGCAAGATTACGCTCAGTAGTTTGCCATTGCTTTCTGAGCCGCTGGCTCACATACCCCGTAAGTTACCGATCCGATTCGAACCACTGCTGATTCTCACCGTCATCACGTTACCCACGAGAGTATACGAGATTACGGAGAAAAGTTATAACCTCTAAGCCACGAAGCCGGCAATTATAGAGACTATGAGGCCAATTATCCAAAGAACAGCAATAGTGAGAGCATAAATAAAATGCATAATATTGGTTAAGACCCTGCTGGGAAACAATGAAATCGAAGTCTACATACTATATCACTATTATATCATCCCTGTGTGTTTCAGTGACATGACACTATTGTCTTTGTGGGAGAAATGGAACACGCAGATCCTCCATCAAGAGCTCAGTATTGAAGAAGAATGGCTATTAAGATTCAGACCCCTAGAGTGGATAGAGAGGAATTTTGAATGACGAATATGGGGGTGCCGGTCTCCCTGGGATAGGAATTACACGACTTTCTCTATAATTCCGTATACTCCCGTGAGTAACGTTATGGGCGTGAGAATCGGTAGCGATTCTCTCCGCGTCGGTAACTTACGGGGTATGTGAGCCGATCGCTCAGAAAGCAATGGCAAACTACTGAGAGTAATCAGCTGAAAGATGCTGATGTTGACAGCGATGTCCTGTAAAGGATATGGGAACAACAACAAAAATATGAGGGTAAATATCTGCACAGGATAAGACACGAGATGATGATGAGTTGAAGTATGGATCGTATTCTGTGCAAAATCTCAGCATATTATATATAGGGTGTATTTTTAATGACTGTGCAGTGTTTGAAAATATTGCCAGTCCAAGTTTAGTATTCACCCTCTGTAAAAGTTCATGCGACATAATAGGTAAATACAAAAACTTGGACCGACAATATTTTAAAACACTGAACAGTCATTAAAACTTAATCCTGTATTTTACATTGCCACATTCAGCAGCAATAAGTATCTTTTCTATTTACAACAAAGGCCTATCTACTGACAGGCTGTTCACAATTGGATAGGCGAAAGCAATGACTTGACGAGGAGAGACATAAACCTGCTGTCTTGCAAGCAGACTATAGAGATACAGTGGCTGAGCATGTGAAAGCATGTTGAAATCACATGTGCTGTTCTACATGACTGATCAAATAGTGAAATGTAATATGTTTTATGGTAATAATCAACTGACACCAGTGGGCTGTTATGTTTAACTGCATCTATAAGAATATGAAAGTATGTCTGGCTTATTTCACCATGCGACCTCTGACATCACAAACTTCAAATATTTTCCACATTGGAAATATTCAACAAATGATTTGTTTCATCTGTGTGTTAACTAAGATAATATCATCATTAAGAGCATTACCAGCTGGCATGGGCAATCATAAAAACAATGAATAATTTAGATGTGATGGCATCATCTCATCTTGTAGGCCTGAAAGCATAGAGGAGTGTAGATGGCCAATCTTTCTCTCACTCTTGCAGACAATAAGTCCAGGAATTGAACCCGCGCCTGACCATGCCTTGACATTACCAGTGCAATTCTCTATCAGCTGTGCTAGCATGTGGGCAGTCATGCTTCGCCACATTCTGTGAACTCCATCTTTTTTTTTACAGTTGCATATCCTTTACAGGACGTTGCAGTCAACATCAGCATTTTACTGCTATTGTTGATGTATTAGCATATGTTTACGTTCAGTAGTTTGCCATTGCTTTCCGAACAAACAGCTCCTATACCAATACGTTAAAACCAGCACGACATGGTCTACTGCCAAATCAGTAGCAGCTGTGTTTCGAGCGTGGGTAAGTAGCATTACGAATCGAGTCTGTAATTCCATCGCCACGGAGACCAACTATTTGCGATCTCAGTCACCCTATATCAATTAGCACAGTGGCACATTTCTGTGCCTTGACAAAAGGATGTCAATGATCACCTCTCATTGTCTTACTCTATTTTTCTGTCCACAAATCTTTCAAGTTGTCATGACATGGTCACGGTTTTTTCTATTCTCATAATGTGATAACAAAAGTTATGACTGCATTTTTTCTGATATTTGTGATAAGTTGCCTTTGTTTCTTAGTCTCTTTTAAAACATTTAGATTACTCAATTTGGCTGTCCAAGGAATAGTCATGAATTTTATATTACTGTTATGACAATTATTATTATTATTATTATTATTATTATTGTAGATTTTGTTGTTGCTTTTATTTAAGAACTATTAAAGACTCTCCTGTTAATGTTTTCAATTTATAATATTTATTATACTCTGCGCAAACAAATAGCATGTGTGGTATAAGTGTATGAAAACATTAGAATTATATCCAAGATAAACACGTCTTTAAAAGATACTTAATTCTTTAAGATTATTGTCTGAATCCCAGCTATGTGTTACATACATTGCCCCACTCTTCCACCTTCCAGACACCAGGACGAGGACATGGATCCTTGTGGTGGCATGCTTCTATCTCCACTGGCTTGGGTAAACCTTCACATGCCTGATCTTCTAAAGCTATCTGTTCATCTGCCCCCATGCTGCGGATGCAGATCACTGTCCTCTGATGAGTGCCCTTATCACATGTCACAGAACAATGCTGCCAGGGACCTGTCCACCACCTGAAAAGAAGCGAAAGCAAAGTTAGTTGCTTATCCTTTACAGGATGTCACGGTCACCCTCAGTATTTTTGACGATTTGTGATTTCTTTGCAAGTTTACGGTCAGTAGTTTACCTTTACTTTCTGAACAGCCAGCACCTAAACCATTATATGAAAACCAACACAATGTGGTTTGCGTCCCGTACCTGTTTTTCGAATGAGGTACGCAGAATTACAAATTGTGTCTGCAACCACTTCGCCACACAGCTGACCAAAAGAAGTGAACATGGAATAAATATGTTCTTCTTCTTCTGCTACAAATTATCCTGCAGTAGAACACAGACCCTCAACCAGCTCGCACCAAGCCATCCTATTTGTTGCTGTCTCTTTCAGCACCTTCAAAGACCTCCTTATACTATTCATCCCTGTCTCTAATTCTCTGTCCCTGTTTTTTTTTAGGTTTTCATCTATTTCATTAATCATGAGAGTTATAGTTAAGTAACTTTTGCGCTATTCTTTAATACAACTGTCTCAATATGTGGCCTACCCAGTGTCAGCTTTTTTTTCCTCACCTCATGATTCACTGGTATTTGTTTAATTTCTCTCCATGAGCTCTGCATTGGTTATTAAATAAAATATTCTGCTAAGCTGTAATAGATAGTTATTTAAACATTTGCTAGACTGATTGATTATATTCATTTTAAATTTAATTGACATGCTAAGAAACAACCGCAATTTTCCTTACAGAATATTTAAGAAAACAATACACAACAAAGTAACTGTTTTATAAGGAATATTGAAAAATTTATGCATTAAACAATATATTAACTTTTTAATATGGATATTTAACCAATAAAATACTCGACAAAGCAAATCAATGCTTTTAAACTGAATATTTAACAAAATAATGCATGACAAAAAATACTAACTCTTTCATACTGAATATTCAACAAAACAATGCATGACAGCACAAATTAACTCTTTTAGTACCCAGCAATTTGCCATGTTTATTGGTTACTCTATTAATAGCATGGGAGCCGAGGTAGCACACTGGCCTGCATGCATACCTGCAGGCCCTGTGTCATGTGTTCCATTCCCCATTGAAGCAGATTTTTAAATTGACCTCGACTCCAGGTCAATTCAGCCTAAAATGGGTACCAGGAAATGGGCTGGGAAGTAAAGACAGCTGGTGTGATATCAGTAACATCACTCAGCAAGTGACGAGTGCCCCACACAAAATATAGGGCTAGCACCATATACCCAATACACGTCAGGGAGTACAACACATTTGTTTTTACATTTTCCGTGTTTAATGTACATGGTATACATTTCTAAACTCCTGATGTCACATTCATGTTACATGAATCAATTCTATCCCAATTGTTACTTTAATGTCTTTTGACCCATATGAAATGTTTCTCCAAAGTGAAAAACAAAACAACAACACTGAATTAGAATATATTGGAGTAATAACTGCCTGGAATTGAAACAGTTTAAAATATACTGAAATAAAACACAATTATTTTCTTTTGTTCTTTAGAAGTGGTTTGTTGAGATACCTTGCTGGACATAAATGAACATTGCACGCCCTCATCTGATCATCAGGTCTAGTACTTTGGTCACAGTGCCTCTCACCTACAAGTCCTGCTTCTTGTTCGTTACATACAACTGCAGACCTCTGGGTACCTGGTCCATAACAGAAACAAATATTAAGTTAAGAAATTAATGAAGAAGTATTAGGTATAAGTAAGGAAGTAAGGTCAAGGACTCTTATACACACCTTAAAGCACACTGGAGACAAGGTGCTAGACCTATCCAATATATTTTGTATAGACCTGTTGGCGCGCGATGGGTGATGTGGTTAGTACCACTCGCTCGCCTTTACTTCCCAAAACATTTTCTGGACTTTTTGAGGGGCTGGATAATCATGAGATTTCTGGTGAATTTTAACAATCTACCTCATGCAGATTCAAACCCATGGCCACAGGACTGGCAGGTAGGCTTCTAGCCACTACACTACAATACTGCGACTCCCTTTATCAGACAAATATATCATTATATTTTAAAGATTCTGTAAAACGAAACAAAATACTGAAAGAAAACAAACAATATACACACGAAAATCAAAATAAAACCTGCCAATTTTGAGTGGAGACGTAAACAAAGCTGAAGAGAACTGCTAGGAACATAAGATAGTGAAGTAACGTGACCAAAGGACTTCCGTATCCAGTCTTTGCACTCACTAAAAAAAGAATGGCTATAATGATATATTTTACTCACTTGTGTCAAATCGCCAATCCATGTTTAACTGTATACATCATCATCATCATCATATACAAGTAAACAGTAAAGGACCTCTTTTCATGCCATGAGGCATATTCTGTATATGGTGCTAACCCCATATCATTATAACCCATCTACTTGAAGGGTGGTGCGGTCAGTATTACACTGGATTCCTTTACTTGCCAAGGCATTTCTTGGTATACATTTAGGGCTGGGTTGATCTGGGAGCCCAGTCTATTAAATAGGAAAAACGCCCTTCTCGACAGGGATTCAAACACATGACTACCTGGTTGGTAGGGAATTGTGCTAGCCAATGCCCTGCTATAAATTACCCCCACTGCCGGGCCGCCTCCCCTTGTCCCGCCCGCAATATATGATATGTTACCATTTCAGTTGTGCCACAAGGGGACATAATTATCTGACTATTATCTTTCTCTGTGGAGTCGAGGTTACGGATGCAGTTCGTAATCCCCCGATACCGTGTTCGAAACACTGTCTCATGCGATTTAGAAGCAGGCCACTTTGCGCTAATTTTCATTTAATGGTATGAGGGCCGGTCGTTCAGAAAGTAATGGCAAACTACTGAACGTAAACTTGCCAAGAAATCACAAACAGCCAAGAACTACTGGGATTGACTGCGACGTCCTGTAAAGGATTTGCAACTAACTAACTAACTATCCCTATTTTGACAATGGCTTGTGGTTCACGTTTGCAGTTAAGCGTACAGGGAAGAAGAAGTTTGTCTTGAGATCAATGTATCATCCGGGCTGTGATGAGTTTGTGCAGGATACCCTTGATCAAGTCTGCCCGTCTGAATATTGGTGTCCCTCAAGCTCTATAATGAGGCCTTCAACTGTAGGCACAAAGTGATAGCTGATTGAGCATCATTCTCACAAGCTGTCTGAACCATCTTATAAACTCACTTTAAACTCACTATGAATTCAAAGCAATGAGTATAAATGTAAATGCCGTATCAGTGGTAGCGATAGTTGATTTGCTTAACAGATAAGAGCGTAAATCGCCTGTTCGCAGGTCAGTATTTTAACTTCATATTTCCAGTTGAGATCAAAGTACAAATCCTTTTAAAGCTATCCCTGGTTATGTTTGCTCATTTTCACTGGCACGAAATTCTTATTATAACTTTTGCCTCTCTTTTAGAATAAATTAAAACTGTACTTATTCCAGTAAGTGTAAGCAAAAGGGAACTCCAGAAAACACACGCATACACAAATATACTTGTATGTGGGCCCACACAGACATACACAAATATACTTGTGTGTGGGCTCACACACATACATAAAGCTCACCTCCTCCACAAGAGACAGTGCAATGTGACCATGCCACGTAGTCCCAGCTAAACTCAAGCTTCTTGTTATTAGTTGCATTCTCTTTTGGAACTGTGTACTCAAACTCCACACCGGGGTTATGAGTCTGCATTAGAAGCTGAAAATGTTAAAGATTGATTACTTGTTTTTCCCCATCTTTCTTCATGACTCCTAATGCACCTTATGAATATAACAAAATAAGATGCGCAACATTTTCATTAACAAGTTGTCATGTTTGTCCTGCACACAATTTACATACATAGATACACAGTGCGCAAATAACATTTCAAATCTCACAGTTCAGTGCTTACTCAAACTTAGTCACACCGTGTTAATTTCTAATTCAAGACTTCTCGTGACATGGTTTTAAATAATCTAAACGTAACATCAGCAACACAAAACACACCGACATTGGCGTAACTAGATTTTTAAAAAAACAAACTACACAAATGTCACTTAGTTGAGAACCTCGAGACATCTAAGTTCTGGAGCAGGAAAGATCAACCAGCCATAGATTAAACATATGAACTTTTACAAGATAATTATATTAAATCAACCATCTACAAACCATAATATGGAGTGCTTCCTTGAGAGGTCCTGGTGCCAAAAATTTCTCCTTGTTTCCAACTCTGTTGTAGTGAATGATTGTACCAGCCATCTCATAGTCCCCTGACCACTGGGGAAGTGATACATAGAAAGGTCATCATGGATCTGTACTTGATTTGGGGACATAAATTACAAGTATCTCTGAAGTCGGAGTGGGTAAGCCTAATAGTAAGAGACACTGGTAATAGGTAAAGCTAATTCACATGCAAAAATGAGTCCAGTACACTAGAAGTATTGGCAAGTGTATAGACTACGCTTAAGTTCAAAGCGAGCAACAAAACAAAATAATTTATGTGTGCATCCAAGTCAACCATTAACACAGCTTGTCATATGTCTGGTTAGTTAATATGGAGACTAGTAGTAAGTGTATTGAACATATGTAACATTAAAGAACTTGTTTCATATCTTGAAGATTTAGTGTATGGTGCTAGCTGCGTAATTGTATAGATCAGTCGGCACTCGATTGGTGATGCGATCATCGATTGGTGATGTGATCATCAGTTGGTGATGTGATCATCAGTTGTTAATGTGATCATCGGTAGTTAATGTGATCATCGATTGGTGATATGATCATCAGTTGGTGACGTGATCATCGGTAGTTTATGTGATCACCAGTTGTTAATGTGATCATCGATTGGTGATGTGATCATCAGTTGGTGATATGATCATCGGTTGGTGATGTGATCATCGGCTGTTTATGTGATCATCGGTAGTTAATGTGATCATTGGTAGTTAATGTGATCATCGGTTGTTAATGTGATCATCGATTGGTGATGTGATCATCAGTTGGTGATGTGATCATCGGTTGTTAATGTGATCATTGGTAGTTAATGTGATCATCGATTGGTGATATGATCATCAGTTGGTGACGTGATCATCGGTAGTTAATGTGATCACCAGTTGTTAATGTGATCATCGATTGGTGATGTGATCATCAGTTGGTGATATGATCATCGGTTGGTGATGTGATCATCGGTTGTTAATGTGATCATCGGTAGTTAATGTGATCATTGGTAGTTAATGTGATCATCGGTTGTTAATGTGATCATTGATTGGTGATGTGATCATCAGTTGGTAATGTGATCATCGGTTGTTAATGTGATCATCGGTAGTTAATGTGATCATCGATTGGTGATATGATCATCAATTGGTGACGTGATCATCGGTAGTTAATGTGATCACCAGTTGTTAATGTGATCATCGATTGGTGATGTGATCATCAGTTGGTGATATGATCATCGGTTGGTGATGTGATCATCGGTTGTTAATGTGATCATTGGTAGTTAATGTGATCATTGGTAGTTAATGTGATCATCGGTTGTTAATGTGATCATCGATTGGTGATGTGATCATCAGTTGGTGATGTGATCATCAGTAGTTAATGTGATAATTGGTTGTTAATGTGATCATCTGTTGGTGATGTGATCATCGGTAGTTAATGTGATCATCGGTTGTTAATGTGATCATCGATTGGTGATATGATCATCGGTTGGTGATGTGATCATCGATTGGTGATATGATCATCAGTTGGTGATGTGATCATCGGTAGTTAATGTGATCATCGGTTGTTAATGTGATCATCGGTTGTTAATGTGATCATCGGTTGTTAATGTGATCATCGATTGGTGATGTGATCATCAGTTGGTGATGTGATCATCGGTAGTTAATGTGATCAGTGGTTGTTAATGTGATCATCGATTGGTGATATGATCATCAGTTGGTGATGTGATCATCGGTAGTTAATGTGATCATCGGTTGTTAATGTGATCATCGGTTGTTAATGTGATCATCGGTTGTTAATGTGATCATCGGTAGCTAATGTGATCATCGGTTGTTAATGTGATCATCGGTAGTTAATGTGATCATCGGTTGTTAATGTGATCATCGATTGGTGATATGATCATCAGTTGGTGATGTGATCATCGGTTGTTAATGTGATCATCGGTTGTTAATGTGATCATCGGTAGTTAATGTGATCATCGGTTGTTAATGTGATCATCAGTAGTTAATGTGATCATCGGTTGTTAATGAGATCATCGATTGGTGATATGATCATCAGTTGGTGATGTGATCAACGGTAGTTAATGTGATCATCGGTTGTTAATGTGATCATCGGTTGTTAATGTGATCATCGATTGGTGATGTGGTCACCGGTTGTTAATGTGATCTTCTATGGTAATGTGATCATCGATTGGAAATGTGATCATCGATTGGTGATGTGATCAATATAACACGGAGTCTTTACTTGCCAGAATATTTTCTTGTAAAGTCCGTGTCTGTGGCTTAGGGGGTCAGTAAATGCAGTTTCACACTTTCCTGACATACCGGATCGATAGTTCAAAATCAGCTGCAGGCAATTTGGGAGCAGATCACATTGATTTCGATGTTTGAGAGTAGGTCCACCCAGGAAGCAATGGCAAACTATTGAATGTAAAAACTACCTAGTGAATCACTTGCCTATATTAAACAGTGTAATCATCTGCAATATGAACTCAATTGTCAAGATTAGTGTCAGTTTTCTACTGAGGGTTTTAACGTGTCTTTTTCATAACTTACAACAATACTCGAGTAAATAATTATTTGCTTTACATATAACCCTATGCCGGTCTCCCTGGCCGAGGTGTTAGCAGCTTGCTCCGTAACCCCGAATACTCTCGTAGTTGACGTGAGCGCACGAGAATTGGAAGCGGTTCGAGTTGCGCCAGTGACTTAGAGTATGGAGCTGGTCGCTCAGAAAGCAATGGCAAACAACTGAGCGTAATCTTGAAAAAAAATCAACAATCAGCTGAAAGATACTGATGTTGACAGCGATGTCCTGTAAAGGAATGCAAAACTTTTTTTTATAACGTATATTCAACAGTGATGTATGCATCTGGTATCAGTCCTCACTAATAGTAATTGGTCATACTGACTGAAAAATTGAAGAGGAAATTTTGATTAAATAATTTTTTTTTTTTATTTTGCACACAAGTTAATTACAGATTACTTATATGTGTGTGATACTTATTCTTCAGCATACCCGGAGGTCACCCGTGAGTAGCTGTACATACGGATGTCTTCCCAAGAGAAATATCTCAAGCTAAACAAATAATGAAAATGTTAAGAAAACTATCTAGCTTATCATAATAATCAGAGACTTTCAAACATTAAAAAATAAAGGTATGCAAACGCCTACCTGTATAAACCAATGTCCATTGAGGTAGTATTCTCCGGCATCGTTTCTCAAAGCCAGGAAGTTGCTGGCTTCAGCCACTTCTTCAACTCTAATGTTGCGAGCTCCTGCAGGGATCACAGTTGCTTCCACATAGCCTGCGGATGTGTGAAATGGTACTTTATGGATTACTCATGTTTGTCCTCAAAGAGACATTTTGAGAAAATATTTCTGCTTCCTGTTGTGTTTCTAGATTGCTTACGTTTTTACTCCATATAAATAAGGTATTTTAATGGAATTTCTCTGGTTGCATTCTTCTTATGCTCTGTTAACTAATTTAATTATTACAATTAGACTGTATAAATTATGTTTGACTGATTCAAAGAATTATAACCTCCTCCATGTAGGAATGATGACGAATTATAGTAATTTTATTTTTTGTTTCCTTTCCTGTATACTTTATGTCTCATGTATAACATGTCATTCTGACAAAAACACTATATTTGGAATTTTACACCATATATAACAATAACTTGTAAACAATATTGCTACAAACTATGATTTTGTATTCAGAAACAACATGTATTCAGAACGTAATACAATTATTCATTTTGAATGTATACATAACGTGTGTTGTGTAATTGAAGGAGTTTGTGCTTAATGTTATGCTGTTGATAGCAAAGCATTATGGAGAACCGAATAAGTATGGATGAATTGGCATTGTATTTATCTCTACTCAAATCATTTGAAGATCAAGAAAGAAATAGCTGTAATAAAGAGTGAAACACAGTAAGCATGGGAACAATTAAAGTAATGTATAGAATAACAAGCCGGCTTCCTGGCCTAGAGGTTAGCGACTTTTCTCCGTAATCTCGTTTACTCTCGTAGGTAGCGTGACAACGGTGAGAATCAGCAGTGGTTCGAATCGCGTCGGTAACTTACGGGGTATGTGAGCTGGCCGCTCAGAAAGCAATGGCAAACTACTGAGAGTAATCTTGCCAAGAAATCATCAATCAGCTGAAAGATGCTGTTGTTGACAGCAATGTCCTGTAAAGGATATGCAAACAATTTTATTTTATAGAATAACAAACGGTATCAGCTTGTTTAGTTAGTGACCATTCAAAGCAAATAAATCAGCTGCTTTAATTTAACATAATCATATGAGACAAACATTGTCAAACCAATTTACAACTTTCAAATAAGTGCCTCAGCGAGCATTCCAAAACACTTTCTTAGGTACTGACAAGTGATGTGTAAATAATGCGTGAGTCCATCAGTGTATACAATTCTTATTTTCATTTCTTTTATCATTAGATTAACTCCTACAATTTCTGTTTAGTTGTTAGAGTTCACAAATACTTTACTGCTTGGTTCTAAGTTTCACACGTGTCCTTTGTGTTCAAAACATTTGGCCTCTGAATAAAAATCTGTGATGAGTGTTGAGATGTATCTCTTGGTTGCATGCCACTTCAATGTTGTCTTCATCAATGCAATTTGCTTGGGGGACTTTTTCTGATGGAATCAATTAGTGTTCCACTGTAGTAATAGTATGTAGAGCATCCGGTGTGTTTGGTCAATATCTCTTACCCAATGCCTATGTGTCTTGCTCCACACAACACGGGAACATACCACCAGTTGCGTTAGACCAGTGGTTCTCAACCGGTGGGGAATTCCCCCCCCCTCCCAGGGGGGAATTTTAGGGTTTCCAGGGGGGGGGGGATGAAGATCATTTCAAGATCGCGTTAATACAAGAACCGATTACTTGATATTGCTTTTCCCTTCATACTTTACAGTTATGCACGTCTCATCCTTCTAAAATTCATTTTATAAAATAAGAAGACCCACAAATCACGTTTTATGTGGATGTTTAGACCTGTTTTAACATATTTACCTTCCATTTTTGACGTATACTCTGTAGGGGTGGGGGGACTTTTAGGTAAGAAATATGAAAGGGGGGGGGGGGAATGACGTTCTGAAAATATGGTGAAGGGGGGCATGGGCTAAATATTTGATAGGAAGGGGGGGGGGGATGACGTTATGAAAATATGGTGAAGGGGGGCACGGACCAAAAAAGGTTGAGAACCACTGCGTTAGACGGACTCCTTCCAACTGGGGGAATTTCACTATCTTCACCAGGCTGAGTCCACAGTAATAGCACCCATGTGCTTTCTTTTAATTTGTCATCGTATAATAAATTGAGTTGATGCACTGTTTCATCAGGCCCGTGGTTCAGTATAACTAATATTGGCAAACATTTTTTAGGGGTTTGCTTTCCTTAGCATTTGACAGTCCCCAGTCTAGTTATAAAAGCCAGCAGGTTTGTGTCACGTTCACAGTATTATGGTAACCTGAAGATAGCCACAATTTATTTTTCTAAAGAACAGTATGTGATTGTATATGATTTAAAACTGCAGAATCTCAATGTATTCGGTTTCTTACACTTTGTACTAGTGGTTAAAATGTCTGACCTTGAATTTTCGTTTCATTGAACTGCTCTTTTATTGTCTCGCAAGTGGAGCCATCACCAAAACATACTCCACACCTGTCCTCCGTGGCGCTGGAATCAATGATCCAGTCACAACCTACATGCTGGAAAGTATTGTAAAATTAACATAAGCCACCATTTTTTCATTTGTCAAAATGTTCATGTTATATATGCATTCAAACTGAATAATTGTACTAAATTCTATATAAATTATATATCTAAATACAACATCGTAGTTGTGTTAATGTTGTTTATAAGTTAATTTTAATTTATGTTGAAAAATAATACAAATCAAATAATAATGCAAAGTTTGGAAACATATTAGGGACGTTCATGTGAAACCCGTTCCAATGGCTTTATTACAAAAGCATTAAAGAAACATTAACAGCTGTGGTATAATTAAACAAAGCATTCATTTTGAATGAATTATGCACCATGGGTTGGTCAGAAAAAGTCGCCGTAGGCATTCAGGCAAGTATCCCATTGCTTAGGTAGGCGGCAAATGCCGTCCGCAAAAAGGATTGTGGTTGTTCACTGAACCAAGTGTTTACTGCGTTCATTATGTCTGTATCTGTGTGAAATCGTTGCCCCATGAGAGCTTCTTTTAGAGGTCCGAACAAATGAAAATCGCATGGTGACAAATAAGGACTATAGGTTGGATGTTGCAGAATTTCCCACTTCTTCCTTGCTAATGCTTCCTGCACAATCATTGCTACATGCGGACGAGCATTAACGTGCAACAAAATCACACCTCGAGAAAGCATGCCGGGTCGTTTATTCTTGATGGGTTTTTGCAGTTTGTCTAGTGTTTGCAAGTAGTGGGTAAAGTTGATGTTGACACCAGGTTCTTTAAAGTCGGCTAACAATAGCCCTTCATAGTAAAAAAAATGCGCTCAGCATAACCTTATTAGCAGAAACCTGTAACTTGAATTTTTTGGCCTTTGGTAATCCAGCATGCTTCCATTGCATGCTCTCTCTTTTGCTGCTCGACTCAAAGTGACGACACCATGATTCATCGCCTGCCACTATGCGGAAGAGAAATGCATCACCCTCCATTCTGTAACGCAGCAAGTGGTTCAAACGTAATCCCATGCGTTCCTCTTTTTGGTGGTCGGTCAACATCCGAGGTACCCACTGTGAACACACCTTCCGATATTGCAATTGTCTACGAACAACCTTTTGAATTGTCCCAATTGACACATTAAATTCTTTCGCTAGCGAATATGCTTCGACAACGGTTCATCTGTACTGCTGCACCAATTTTAGCGATGGCTTTTTCTGTTGCAACAATATGCGCTTGACCCGGCCGTCGAAGATCTGTCGTGAACTGACGTCCTTTCTGAAACATTCGTGCCCAGTATGTCACCGTTGTCTTCGACACACATTTGTTACCGTACGCTGCCTGCATTCTTCGATGAATGTCCACTGGTCGACATTCTTCAAATGAAAGAAACTGAATCACCACTCTTTGAGCTTCTTTGGACGGATTTTGGATCAACCCGGCCATTTTCTCAACGGTCAGAAACAGAACCTATGCATCATGGGATGATAAGCACGTGCTCTTTTATTCATTAGTCAGTACTTATCACATGACTATGACATGATCATATTCAACGTACGCAATTACGCGCGGTGCGGCACGAACGGATTTCAAATGAACGCCCCTTATATGTGTAAAAACAGACTATATACAATATACTGCAAGACGAGACAAATTAAGAACAGCAACAGATACTGAACTACAAGTAAATCAATTAGGTGCTACAAACTGGAGTATAAACAGTGTGAATAAATACATAACAAAAATACTTGTCTTCTTCTGCTGCTGCCCTTTATCCATCCCTTATTGTTTTTAATTCTCTTCTACGTGTGTTTTAAGCATCTCTCTATTTTATTTAGGAGCCACACCAGTGTTGTGGTTAGATGCTTGCCTATCCACCCGGTGGTCATCGGGTTAAATCCATATAAAGCATATTTTTAAAATGTCCATGGGCAACCGAGCCTTAAATGGAAACGTTTTGGGACGTAAAGGCCCGCCAAGGATACTGACCACATCCCCCACATGTCAATTTGTCTCTAACAATATGTATTAAGCACCATGTGCCTAATATGCCCCAAGCATGTAAAAGCGTCCTTTATTATTGCTTTTACTTCTTATTTTATTTTCCCTGGGGGTTCCAGAGAAAGGACCCGCTAGTTTTATTATAATCAGGTTTTTCTCAATGTATGCCCAATTCAGTGCTAGCATTTTTATTGCAATAAAAAGTAATAATACAGAAATGAGAGAGAGAGAGAGAGAGAGAGAGAGAGAGAGAGAGAGAGAGAGAGAGAGAGAGAGAGAGTGAGAGAGAGCGAGAGAGACAGAGAATATATACTGACTTGAGAAGCGCTTATCAATAATAAACTGAAGGTGGACAGAATACCGTAATGTTAATTATTCATGCCATATAAATACGAGGGGGAGTCAATAAGTAAGTCACAAATGGCTGTAGAAAAATAACTAAATATGATAACAACTTGAAACCAATTTACTTGTATATATGCATTGTCCCTTTATTTCTCAAGATAATTTCCACCAGAATTTATGCACTTATCCCATCGTTTTATCAGTCCTTCCAAACCGGCTGCATGAAATGTCTCCCGCCAAGGTGGGGTTTCAGTGGACCAAAAAGGTGGAAATCGCTAGGGGCTAAGTCGGTTCTGTAAGGTGGACCTTACTCGCCTGTCACCTCTAATCATCTCCTCCACCTGCTGCACGGATGCTTCTGTTGCAATTTCAACAGGACGACCAGATCGGATTTATCAACAATTTTAGAGCGTCCTTGAGAAAATTTTTCTACCCAGCTACGCACCGCTTTACGGGACAAATATTTGTCAGCACAACAGGAAGCATTTCCTTATGAATGTCCTTTGCAAGTAGTCCTTTTGCCCACAAAAAAAAAAAAAAAAACGCACAACAGCACGTTGCTCTTTAGCTGTACACTCCGTAAGCACAGTCGCCATTGTGTTTATGTGCTGCGCATGCGCATGAGACACCTAGCGCCACCTAACGAACGGGAATATAAAGTTCGATGTTGCTGTCACCTAATGACACCTGTAGAAAACACCAACAACATTTACCTGCCATCCCACAGAACTGTGTGACTTACTTATTGACACGCCCTCGTAACATACGAATGCTCAAATTACATAGTAAAAGTCGCTTAAAAGTCGACCAGTGTTGTACTGGTGTACGACGATGACCACCAATTGTTTAATTGTCTTGTTTAGAATACCACAAAAAACTAAACAACTGTGAACAAAAAGACACTTACTCTGCACCTCCCACTTATACACATATGTCTAGAGCCTACAACACAGGGAGTACCATCGGTCACTATATCCTTCAGCATCACAGAGAAGAAGAAGTCTTTTGGTTTGCAATGAAGCTGGCATGGTGTGTCTGTTCGGATAATAAACAACAAAATTATATTTTCAAGCTGAGATATTGTAATTTGCAACCATTTTGAAACCAAACAACTCATAAATCTCTCACTAACGAAGACTGTGTCGTGTGTATACAGTTTAAAAATATGTCATTCATTGTTTAATGTTACTTGTGTCATCTCTTCCTCTTTTTCTGAGTTGTTCCTTCATAGGGGGTGCATCACACTGGGTCAATCTGTAAGCTTTGCCGTGGATTTCTGTAAGGTTTACTTATTCTAGAGAAATGTAATTCCAGGTAACAATAAAGAGGAAATCCCATTCAAGGTAATAGTAACTCACTAGAGGAAATTAATAAACCTTCAAATGGGATTTCATCAATGATAATAGTAAACGGCTAGGGAGATTCCTTGCAAAGTAATACAAAATCTCTAAAAAATCAAATCAAATCAAATCAACTTTATTTTAAAAGGGTCACAAATTGGGCACGCAGGCCCGTCTTACATTCGGCCCTTCCAATCACTCATCTTTCGTTCATCAAGAGCATTATACATTCACATAGGAAGAGAAAAGAAAAAAAAAAACAAACGAGATACCATTCAAGGTAATAGTTAACCTATACAGAGATTCCATTCAACATTATAGTAAACCTCGAGAAGAGATTCTTTCCAAGGTAATCGTAAACCTCAAGGGAGATATCATCCAAAATAGTTGTAAACCTCAAAGGAGATTCCTTTCTAGGCAATAGCAAACCGTCAAGGAGATTCTGTCCAAAGTAATAGTAAACTTCAAGGGAGATTCCATCCAGGCTAATAGTAGACTTCTAAGGAGATTTCATCCATGTAATAGTAAATCTTTAGAGGAGATTATATCAAGGTAATCGTGAACCTGTATGAAGATATTTTCAATAGTAATAGTATATCATTAGGAAGATTTCATCCATAATAAAAGTAAATGTCTAGATGCTATTCTATTCAAGGTAATAGCAGACCTTCAAGAAGATTCCATCCATGGTAATAATAATCCTCTAAGGAGATTATATTTAAGGTAATAGTAATCTCTAGAGGAGATACCATTCAGAACAACAGTACATTTCTGGTCGAGATTATATTCGGGGTAATAGTAAACTTCTAGAGGCGATTCCATTAAGAGTAATAGTAAATGTGTAGGGGAGATTCCATTAAGAGTAATTGTAACCCTCTAGAAAGATTATATCTAAGTTAATAGTAAACCTCCAGGAGATACCATGCAAGGTAATAGAACGATATAGAAAGATTCCATCTAAGGTAATTGTAAACTTCCAAAGCAACACCATCCAAGTTAATAATAAACCTCTAGAAAGTTTCCATCCAGGGTTATATTAATCTTCCAATGAAGGCAATAGAAAACTATAGAAAAATGTTATCCAAGGTAATAGTAAACTTTCAAGGAGATACCATCATAGGTAAAAGTAAACCTCTAGAAAGATTCCATACTTTACAACGACTTTCATATATCTAGTGGAAGAATATTATAGCTGGAGAAAAAAAAAATAAAGGTTAGTTAGTTAGTTAGTCGACAGATCATCCTCGTTGCACATCGAACCATTCAGTCCATAAGTGCTCGGATCCCCTCCTCAGCAAATCCCGCAGCGTGTAGCGGCTAACGACGCCAGTTCTGTGTTGGTTTATCAATCTTCTTTGGCTTACTGCGTAGTGTTCTTGTTTGACCACCCCTCTTTTAATTTGCTGCTCTCGCAGTCTGGCCATTGTTGTAGATTTACAGTCATCACTTGGTTCTCGCAAAAGTCTCACTTCTCGTAGAGCATTCAGAATGTCAGCCTGGTCCATGGCTTGTCAGCCCGCTCATTTCCTTGTACTCCCGCATGCCCTGGCACGAAGATGAAACTAATCTTTGCCAGCCGAGACCGCTTCAGAGGCAGCAACCATTCTCTTCGGATCGACCCCTCCTCTATCCTCTTCATCATGCTCATTGAGTCGCTAAGGAAACAAGCCCTAGTGAATGTCTGTGTCTCGAGCCATGTTATTGCTTTACTTACTGCCATGACTTCCATGGTCAGGCTACTTGTGGTTTCAGTGAAAGCACCAGATTCCTCCTTCACAATTCTCCCTCCGACCCGAGCTGTAAAGGCCCATGAGCTTCTCACATGTCGGACGACCGACCCATCTGTGTAGATGACCGCGTCACCGTCTAGCGAATTCTCGAAAATCAACGCTTGTACTTCAGCCTCAACAGCAGCCGGATTTTCTTGTCTGCATTTTCTATCTAGTTGGATGCAAACTGAAAAGGATGTGCAGAAGTCTGTTGGCACTTGCACCCACTCCTCGCCAGGTTCTAATTCCTCAAGTGAACACACCTGTTGAAGAATGTCTTCGGCTTGACCCATCCACGACCGTCCTCTTTTTAACCCGCTGCCCTTCACCTTCCTAATTTCACTATGCAGTGGATGTTGCGTGTTTGCGTTAATTCTGAGGTAGGCGCGTGCCCTGCAAACTTGTATTCTCTCTTCAATGGTTGGAAAATCAAGAAGGTAGCGCATCGCCCTGCATGCTGTATCTCTTGTACATCCAAGAATAATGCGCATAGCTTCATTCTGTATCCTTTCCATCCTTTCTATCTGCTTATGGCTGAGAGTCAGGATTGCCATTGCATACTCCAAAACAGACATGACCAGCCCCTCGTACAGAAGACATAGATGGCGCTGCTCACAGTTTGCTGCCGCCATCACCCGCATTGCTGCCAAACCCGCTTGGCCTTTGTTATCACCTGGTCTATGTGCACATTATAAGCAAGGCTTGATCAAACCGTATCCCCTAAAAAAATAAAGGTGTATTACGAAAACTAGGATGGAAGAAATCATTATAATAAAATAATATCAAGGCAAGACAATTAAGGAACTTCTCGCGTATAAAGAGACACAAGCTCCTTGTTAAAGGGTATGTGGAGGGAAAACATAATGGCGCGTTTCCAAGAGGAAGATATTTCATGTCAGTGGACAACATCCAAAGATGGACTGCTTAAAGCCTGTATGAATGTACTGTGAACATGCATGATAGAGTGCGTTGGAGACATGGTGTAGATCTTCAATATGGATATGGCACTTGATGACGATGGTGATGATAACACAATAATTCATCATCATAATATGCCCTGAAAATGGCTAGGGCAATGATGTTTCTCCACTGATCTCAGTCCATTGTCTTCTGGATCAGTTCTACTGATGATATTCCTCCATATCATCACCGTAGACTTTCATATTTCGGTCTCTTCTCCCACTGACCATTCAGTTGTCACGATGTTCTTCAATACCTATCTTCTCATTACATGGCCCGATAATACTGTTTGTATCCTTATTATAGCTGTATATGATATTAAACTATCACTACTCTCTTTCGGGCAACTGCTGTTAGTTACTCTGGCCATCTTAGTTATCACAAAATTCTCCGCAACAACCATTCTTCCGTGTCTACCTAATAACAATATGTCTAATGGGGACCAGTCTTCAACACATCCAATAGTACAGAGAACTCACTAAACAAATCCTACACATATGTACCTGGTGTAGAAATAGGTTCCCATGCATACTGTGTTCCTTTGTATGGAATTTCATTAAACTCTGTGCATTGCTTTGCTCTAAAACTAGGTCCATCTTCTGGGCAGTTCTGAAAGAATGCAAACAAAATAGCAAAACACTAATCCCATAACTGGATATATACAGATTACTGTATTAAGAGACATTTGTATTTTATGAATATAAATAACCGAAGACAAGATCTAAAAAACTACCTTATGAACAACATCATGCACGAAACAGACATATTTTGGCAATATTAAACGTCCCAGTGGCTAGGAAAGAATAGTCATGGAAGGCGTGGTTCCTGGAAGAAGAGTCACATGGACACAGGATATCGGAGACACCTTAGGCATGAGGGTACATGAGGTAGGAGTATGGCAAGAGATCGAGCCACTTTTCGGCAGACCTATGACAGCGACGTTCTACATAAGGCAGCTACGTAACAATGATGAATTGAAATATAAAAGAATATAGAACACTAGACAACAACATCTTGCACAGCTTCAAGCTCCACAGGAATTCCATCAAAGGATATCTGAAGAGAAACATTTTACGAGTAACTGTAATTTTTAACAAAACTGTAAAATTGTAATCATGAAAACATAATGTTCATTTAATATATTAAGCTAAAAGAGAAGAAATGTAGAAGTAAAGAGACAGAATAATAGTGACTGGATTACAGAGTAAGACTCCTCCGAAGTCGGAGAGTAACTGCCTGCATGGCGAGGAACCACCAGTCTGCACACCAATAAGCCAGACATGGGACAACGGATACTCACACACGCAAACCTCAGGTCCGGTATGACATTACATTGATGTTGGACAACAGGATGTATTCATCCGACATCCAGGACTTCACGCTGGGGTTCACAGCCAGCGAACACAAGCAAGCAAGCAAGCAAGCACAGAGTAAGAGAGGTAAAGCATAATGATAGCAAATGCATATGAACAAATCTAAGTTTTATAATAGAATACATGTAGAACAAATTAATAGAGACAAATATGGAGTATGGGTGCTGTTGGCAGTAGTATAAATAAGCTCCATCGTGAAGCAAGCACTAAAGGAGATTTTGACTAAGGTCCCCTTTTCTATAAATGTTTCAGCCTCTATCTTCCTTAAATCTCGTAGGGAATAGCCCACCTGAATCACAACTCCCATGTGTCTGTCTACTGTTGTATGTGCATTCACTTTCAGCACACCACTTTCAAAACATGTGTTCACCACCAATTACAACTTTCCAACAAATTCGCCACTATGTGTGACTACCCGATAGCGACGCTGCCCTTTGGAAGGTGGACGTCATGCATCAGGCTCAATGTAATACAATTCCAAATCACTGCACATTTGGCATTTATTAAGCTCTCAACACGAGCACAGGATTTATTATCACAATGTGCTCAAGACGTGATCGAACACATAAATTGTATCACAAGGTGCTGGAGACATGATCCATGTAATATATACATTTACATTTAATACTCTACACATGCTCTGCAGACCGTCAATACTCGGTCTCGCCCTGTCGGTATATCTACATTAAGACCGTCGCCGTCTCAAATAATCATCGCACTATCCTATCTTGTAACCTGTCGCGGTCGCCTCTCAAACCATTGCAATTAACCAACTAGCATTATACAGTCGCATTCACTCATCTTGCTTTACAATATCTCTCTCTCTCTCTCTCTCTCTCTCTCTCTCTCTCTCTCTCTCTCTCTCTCTCTCCCTCTCTCTCTCTCTCTCTCTCTGTCTGTCTGTCTCTCTTTCTTTCTCTCTCTCTCTGTATTCTACAACATGTCTGTTTCAGTCGATAGTCGCATACATTCTGTCCTGACCCCTGTCCAGTCATTACTGTCATGTGTTCCCTTGTCACTGGTCTCTCGTCTGAACTCTGTCCATACGGCCCGTGTCGTGTTGGTCCTGCGTAGGACTCTACCTGTCCTTGACCTCGGGGTTAGGTGTCTGTCATCGGTTATGACCCGTCTTAGCTCTCACATACTTATGCCGCCGTCAACTCCTATTGACTGGCTGTCTTTAGCTCTGTCTGTCCTTGTCTAACTCGACTCTGTCTGTGGATGTCTATACTAGGACTATGACAGTATAAATGGGTGAAAGCATACTTGCACAACAGAAGAGCCCGAGTACAGACAGACAGACTCAAGAGCAAGGAAGTACTACTGCGTCACGGTGTTCCCCAAGGCGGAGTCTTGTCCCCTACACTTTTTCTAATCTTCATCAATGATCATGTTGCTAATCTACCGCATGGAATTAAAGCGCCAATGTACGCTGATGACATGGTTCTATGGAGCCCAATTGAACATGCAACAGTGGCCACCAGATCGCTACAAAGAGCTGTAGAAGCATTTGTTGCATGGGCAAATAGATGGTGTGTCAGCATAAACACTGACAAGTGCAGCATCACTCTATTTACCCTCTCTCCAAAACACAAAGGCAGTGATCATCCAGATAAATTGAATACCCCTTAGAGAAGATAAAGAACCAACATACCTTGGAGTAACATTTGATGGCAGGCTGACATAGAGAAAGCACATCAACAAATCAGTAGCAAAAGCCAGAAGGAAAATAGCCATCCTGAGAAAACTAAGTGGAACCTCATGGAGAGTCAGTGGGAAAATACTTAGCAAAGTTTATCAACAGAGCACACCTGGAATACGGGTCAACTGCGTGGCGTTTAGCATCAAAAACCACACTACAAGAGCTGGACAAAGTGCAAAATCAAGCACTTAAGAGTCACCACAAGGGAGACGAGATCAACTCCTATAGTGGAAATAGAGAAGATGGGGAGGACACAAGCACTGAGAGAGCGCAGAGATACAAAAACGCTAATACAGGCAGAAAAGTTCCTTAGCTTGCCAAGCCACCCTATGAATAACGGATTTGAAAACTTAGCTATGGGGCGGTTGAAACGAAACAGTTTTATCTACCAGGCCAAACGACTCTGCAGAGAAACCACCGATCTGCCCACAGTTGGAATCACCCTGAAAACAATTCCAGAGCGAACTTCATGGTAAGATGAACATAGACTATCACTACAAATCCAGACAAAAGTGAGATATTTGACAAGGAAGAACAGAACTGTGTACAGCGCAGAACAGCCACTCTCAGTTTCCTTGATGGAGAATACCCACATGACCTATGGATCCGAGTCTACACAGATGGGTCAGCTCAGAATGCTGTTCGAAATGGAGGAGCGGGGATGTACATAGAATTCCCAAATAATACTAGGCACGCGGCGAGAGTATCTAAGGAAAGTACTGCCATAACTATGATGCTGAAATTAAGACAATCTTGATAGCAACAGAGAAATTACTAAATACCAGCCATGGTACACAACCTGTGGTGCCATTGACAAATGCAAAATCAGTACTCGAGGCGCTCCTGTCTGGGAAATTGCCAGTACTAAGGACACTACTTTCTGAACTTATCAGTCAGCGTAAGGTCACCATACAGTGGATACCATCCCACTGTGGAGTACCCGGAAACGACAGAGCTGATGGATTGGCTAAGGAATGAGCAAAAGAAGAACGCCTGATGTGCCCGTTACATACCACCAAAAGAAAAGAATGATCAAATCAATCAGAAAGCCACATTATGGACAGACCAGAACAAGTCATTATTCTGCGCCTCAGAACAGGGCACAATAGATTACGCAACCAAATGTATACAAAATTCAAGATTGATGACTCAGCCATGTGCACAAGTGGATTGGTGTCGCATACAGCAGAGCACATACTCCAAGACTGCCCAAAATACAACATATTTAGGCGAACCTTCTGGTCTAGAGAGACAACAGTGGAAGATAAAATCTATGGACTGCTGAGTGAACTAAAAAAGACAGTTACATTCATATAAGAGCCAACATTGCAGTTATAGACATATTTCAAGCGAACGGAACACGAAGACGATTACAATTGATCAATACTAATAATTCAACAACAACAACAACAACAACAACAACAACTAAATGGGTGGGGGGGGAGACAAAAACAGTTGTATGTGTATATTGATTGTACCATTGCTGGTGTCTGCCTGGAGAGATTGTTCTATGCTTAAAATCAAAAACTGCCCACCCAAGCAATCACCATGCAGATTACAAACCCAGATTTGAATGTCCACTGACATAGATAAAATCCCTGACCCTAGCAGGTTTTATAGGCCCTCCACACAGGTAGTCAACATAATAAAACCGTTTAATCAACATGAAGCCATTTGTGAGAACATAGTATGACATTTCAATTAAATCTGAGAGAATTAAGAAGTCTACCTAGTTTGAGAAATCATTTAGATCTTACAGTACAGCTAATGGTACAGCAGGACCATAGATTGAGTTCAGTATACTATCTTGATAGACTCATCTCATTAAGTACCATATACCAACACACGAGATACTTACATCTGTGTTGCAAATCCTGTATCTCTTTCTTTCACCAGTGCAGTACTTCCCACCACTTGAGGGGCTAATGTGGCAAGAGAAGAATAGAAGAATAAACGCTTATGAAAAACGAAAATAAGGCTGAAAGTATATATATTAACGAATATAGACCCACACATTAAAAACTAATATAGACCTAAACATTTAAAATAAATCTTCTCAATAAAACATATCAATAAAATAATTGCAGCAAAGAACCTCAATGGCTCGGAAAGCTGAAGAAGAAGAAGAATAAAACATATCGAATACTGAATAGAAATACAATGGGGGAATGGAGAGATCCAACTGAAAATAGAATCAACTGACAGTAAGCAGGAAATGCAAACTCCTGCACCAAATAATGAAACCCCTTTACATTGTTAAGAGTACACATATGGCAAACTAAGTATCATATACAAGAAATGATATACTCAATAATGCTTTGCTTATTTGTAACAAAAATAATAATATTGCGACATAATTTTTACTGTTGTTTTGTATCAGAATAGTTCCACTTTGACTTACGGAGGATGGTTACAGTGCCTTTGTGATAAACTGACCCCTGCTCCACAAGTTCTGGTGCAGTCAGTCCATTCTGCCCACTGACCCCATTGTCCATCAATAGCTTGTGGTGTTTCACCAATATCAACACACTGACCAGCAAAGCACCACTTCAGAAACAGAAAACATTGTAATGAAGGTTTCATACGAGAATACAGAATAATCATTTTACCAGTTTGAAGTTAGTTGCATATCATTTACAGAACGTCGTAGCCAACTACATAATTATTTGGCTGTTTGTGATTTCTTGGCAAGTGTACGTTCAGTAGTTTGCCATTGCTTTCTGAATGACCGGCACTTATACAACTGAATGTAAAGCAGCGCAAGGCAATCTGCTTCAAAATAGCCCGCAGTTGTGTTTCGACCGCGATATGCTGGATTACGAATTGCGTCGGAAAGCCCTTCGCCACAGCCCCGACACCAGTTTGAAACACTAATATCAACTTGATAGCACAAACACAATCATACTGTAGCACCATGTATGGATAACTACGTTCAGAAAATAAGTGTTAAGACATAACTATTCGTACTGTTTCTTTTACATCTCACACCTCTTCTTCTCCTTCTTTTCATTCTGTTTATTTTATCTTTCTCATTCACCTGGTTTTTTTTTTTTCATGCACATCCTTCATCCTGCTAATTCCCCTTCTTCCTCCTCCTCTTCTTCTTCTTCCTCCTCCTCCTCCTCTTCCTCTTCTTCTTTTCATATTCCCGCCTCCTCTTCCTTCCACTTCTTAGTTCGACCTCTTCTTTTGATATTCCCCATAATTTTTATTTGTCTATTCCATGTAGTATTTATGAGAGATCTAGTAACTCATGCAGTTGTCAGTAACACAGTGTTTGTTTTCTTTCCTGCCCATTTCTTGAACATCCCTTTCAAGCACCACATCTCCAGTACCTGCAGTTTTCCGATCACTTCCCGCTTTCACACTCAGAAGAACAAACAACACACATATATTCAGTAACTTCATTTTTGTACATGTCATATTTCTGTTTTTTAAAAGATTATTTACTCTAGTGCAGGAGTAAGCAAACAGTGTAATAACGGATATACAGCAAACACTTTATTTTATATTTTACATTGAGAACTATTGTGGGTGTATTTCTTAATTCAAAGATAAAGCTGTAGTTTTACAGTATATATTTGGTAGACGAGTTCCGTTGTATATTTGACGTGTGCATTGTCTTTTTTTCTGCATGGCAGTGAATCTTGGAATATAAATTATCAAATCAGGAAGAACTTGAAAGGAACAGAGTTGTTGTTCCTGAGACAAATGTTACGAATTCCTTAACTGTCAGGAGTTACCAACAACGACTGCCTGAAAGAGGCTAATAAAACTGGAACACTATGCTCAACAATAAGAATAATATAAACGTGCCATGCAAGCTGGCGTAGACGTTCATGTCTCTCCACAGATCTCGGTCTTTGGTGTTCTGGATCAACTCTACTGATGATATTCCTCCATGCCACCGTCTCAATCTATCCAGCATCATTTCTCTTGGTCTGCTCCATGTCTCTCTTCCCCTTAATGTTTTTGTCCAGTTGCCACGATGTTCTCCAAAGCCTCTCTTCTCATCACATGACCAAAGAAAGCTGTTTGTCTCTTTCTTATTGTTGTATATGTTCTTCTTCTTCTTCAGCGTTCCGAGCCATTGAGGTTCTTTGCTGCAAATACAATCCGTCTCCATTCGTCTCTCTGGTGGACCTTCTCTTGCCAGTCGTTGATTCCAAGTGCTTGTAGGTCTGTACATGTATTATCTCTCCACCGCCTTCTTGGTCTACCTCGGGGTCTACGGTCATTTATTTCCTGAGTGTAAGCGAGTTTTGTTTCCCTATTATCTTCCATTCTTTCTATATGCCCCAGCCATTGTAGTCTATTAGCCTTCATGATACCAGCGGGGACTTAAACAGATCATAAATGTCTTTGTTACTTCTTCTTTTCCACTCTCCACTTTGTGTATCCCTAATGGGTCCAAAGATGTGTCTTAAAATTTTGTTCTCAAAGGTTTGTAACAAGGCTTCGTCTCCTTTCGTTGTACTCCAGGTTTCAGAGCCATACAGCACAACTGGTCTGATCAGTGTTTTGTATATTGTGATTTTGGTGTTACGAGATAGCGCCTTTGATTTTAGTAGATGTTGTAGTGCATAGTATATCTTATTTCCAGAGTTGATTCTAGTTTGTATTTCTTCCCTTATGATGTTGGAGCAGTTGAAGATCGTACCCAGGTATTTGTATGTTTCCGTTCTTTTAATGGTCATATTATCTATTTGTATGTGGCCAGAGTTTCTAGCCATTCCATCTCTTGAAATTACCATATATTCTGTCTTATCTTGGTTGATAACCAGCCCCATCTGTTGGGCTTTTTCCTTTAAGTGAGTCAATATTTCCAATGTCTTTTGTTCACTTTGCCCTATAATATCTATATCATCTGCATAACCAAGCAGCTTGGATGTTCCTCCAATATCACATTCCTCCTTTACCTTCCTTACAACTTTCTCTAGAGCCAGATTGAAGAGTAGCGGCGATAGTGCATCACCCTGTTTCAAGCCAGATGTTATTTGGAAGGGGTCTGATTTCCTGCCTTTATATGTTACTATATTATAAGTATCTTCCATGCATAGTCTGGTCATGTTGATTAACTTCCTTGGTATTCCAAATTCCTGCATAGCATTCCATAGACTATTCCTATGGACACTATCATAAGCCTTTTTAAAATCCACAAACATGTTATGGAGATCTCTTTTATATTCCCAATGTTTCTCGGCTATTTGTCGTAAGATAAATATCTGATCTATTGTTGATCTGTTTTGTCTAAAACCCGCCTGGTAGTCACCTAATATGTCTTCTGAATATGGTTTTAGTCTATTTAGTAATACTGCGGATAGTATCTTATAGCTTGTGGACAGTAGTGATATTCCTCTATAATTTCCACATTGGAACTTGTCTCCTTTCTTAAAGATAGGTATCAATAATGACTCTTTCCCGTCATGGGGTAATTCTTCTGTATATGTTCTAGAAACATATTATATCAGTGAATAATTCGACAATGTTTCTTGCTGAGCTACCTACCTTATCAACACCACATATAGTTCCCACTGCTGCTGCCTGAAGTTTGGTTGAGCATTTGTTATTTACCCTACACCATAAGGTCGTGCATATATTCTGAAATAAAAATAATAAGTATACATTGAGGTTGATTATGAAGTATATCTTTTCATTGTCTTATATATGTTGTTACTGGAATTATTGAGGATGTGGTGACTTGGTTGTTAGATAATAAGTATACATTGAGGTTGATTATGAAGTATATCTTTTCATTGTCTTATATATGTTGTTACTGGAATTATTGAGGATGTGGTGACTTGGTTGTTAGATAATAAGTATACATTGAGGTTGATTATGAAGTATATCTTTTCATTGTCTTATATATGTTGTTACTGGAATTATTGAGGATGTGGTGACTTGGTTGTTAGATAATAAGTATACATTGAGGTTGATTATGAAGTATATCTTTTCATTGTCTTATATATGCTGTTACTGGAATTATTTAGGATGTGGTGACTTGGTTGTTAGAATACCTATCTCTCAGTCAGGAGACCTTGGTTCTGATCCCTGAAAGACAAAGGCTGTGTATCTATTGGAACTCATCATGTGGCAGGTTCTCTGCAGAACGTTGCTCACACCACAGCCCGCCACAAAGCCTTTCGATCTCTGGCCATTTCTCCAGATTCATGGACCCTTATCATAACGGTATCTACAATGTCCTGTGTCGATCTCCGTACTGGTCAGTCTGTGTCCCTTCTTCCATGAATCATGCGTTCCAGGACTGTTATTCAAAGCCACCGTGATGTTTTAATATGAAGAAAACATTTTAGTTTCCTAGACATATCATTTGTGAACCATATTTCTTCGATGTTTAGTTCTTTTAGAATTTCAGTATTTTTTCTTCTTTTCGGTCCACGATATTCTACGAATTTTTCTGTAACCTTTGATCTCAAAAGGCACAATGTTCTTCTCTTGTGATTGCGAATGGTCCACGACTCACATCCACAGAAAAAATGGATACTTTCGAAAGTTTTACTTTAACTTGTTTGCTGTTGTGGTGCCATAGATTCCTAATACTATTTACTCTCTCCATTGTCATGGCCAAACTTTATCTGACTTCATTTCAACAATACCTGTTGTTGATTGTGGAGCCAAGATGTTAAAAGTTTGTGATATTTTTAATTTTTTTCATTGTTAATCGTGATATTTGGTGGCGTCTAATTTTGTCCGTGGACATTATTTGTTTATCGCTGATGTTCAAAACACTATATTGGAGATGAAATGTAGATCTTCACCAGCACACTGTATGGCGACTGATGTCGGGTACATACACACACTCACTCACTTACTCACACACACTCACACACACACACTCACTCACACACACACTCACTCACACACACACACTCACTCACACAAACACACTCACTCACTCACTCACACACACACACACTCACTCATTCACACACACACGCACACACACTCACTCACACACACACACACCCACCCACACACACACACACACACAAGTAAAGGACCTTTTTACACGCCATGTGGCATGTTGAGCATATTTTTACAAGTTAGTCCCATAGAAAATACTGCAGTGAGAAGTAGTAGGGTGTCACATAATCTAGGTCCTGACATTTAAGTTTAGGTAGGGAGTTCCCCTGTTCTTTGCCTTTCCATCTCAGACAATCTCCATAAAATTCTAAAAATTGTTTAGTGTACAATTTCTTGAGGCTGGATCCCACATGACCCGAGCTCGTTGAAAAAATAATTCCTGTCTCTGCTGGCCAGCGAACGAAGACCACTGTCTTGGCAGGGAAGCAGACTAACCACAATGCTATCTTTGCTCCTATGGTGCTAGTATTCGACGGGTGATGTGGTAACTTCTACCTCCCAGGATATTTGCTGGAGGGCATGCAGCCTATAGTTCTCGGTGATTCTAAAACCCTTCCAGCAACATCAGCAATATTACAGATACTGGAATGATAGTATGTTTTTACTGTTATCATATATTCTTTAGTTGTTTACCCATCGACATGTATTCCTGTTTGGTTGATTCTGAACAAAACAAGCTTCTTAGTATCGAGAAGTGTGTTAATGAAATCTCTGTGTGTGAGTGAGAGAGAGAGAGAGAGAGAGAGAGAGAGAGAGAGAGAGAGAGAGAGAGAGGGGGGGGGGAAGAGAGAGAGACAGATATAGAGAGAGAGAAAGTGAGAGAGAGAGAGAGAAAGCGAGAGAGAGAGAGAGAGAGAGAGAGAGAGGGGGGGGGAGAGAGAAAGCGAGAGTGATAGAAAAAGAGAGAGATATAGAGAAAGAGTGGGAGAGAGAGAGCAAAACAGAGAGAGAGAGAGAAAGAGAGAGAGAGAGAGAGAGTATTCATTGCATTAGTGTTTATGATGAAGCAACACCTAAAAGTACTAAATGTACTGAAGTGTAGAGGGTCGGCTTCACTGCATTGTGTGTCACTCCATCTGGCTTGGTTTCTCTCTGTAGAAAAGCAAACCGTGTGCTGAGAGTATTGCACAAAACACGAATTATGTAGCTCCAGCGATGAACCCCTAGCGTCTCCGGGAAAATTGCACTCGAAGTCTGAACGACTCAGTCTGGGTAACGAACCCATGGCCATCAGACTGTGAGGTAGACAGCTTAACCACTTGGGCGCGTAGACCATCTAAAAGTAACACTTAACGCAGTGTAACAGATGTTTCTTATTTAATTTGTATACACTTTTTCCATGGAAAGATCGAAACATACTTCTAAGACTTCAATTCCATTGCATCTTTCAGCACCCTCTCCATACAAGAGTCTGCACTGGTGATCTGCGTCGTACATTGTTCCAGCTGGTTGCTCGGGATACTTGAAATCATGATGGCTAGGTGGATCATCCAAACAATAGCCCCAGTTACGACTGAAATAAATCATTCAAAAGTTAGAGCAGGGATGGGGAACCTTGTTTTCTGCCAAAGGCCATTTGGATATTTATAGCATCATTCACGGGCCATACACAATTATGAATTTTTAAATAATAATATTTGGTTAAACATTTCATTAAATCACCCTTAATATGATGGACAGACAGAAAAACTAATGACCAAGTCCTACAAGAAACAAATGAAAACCGTAAACTGATTAGAGAAATTAGAAGTAGACAGTCACAATTATTTGGACACGTTATGAGAAGAAGTAAATCGGAGAACTTGGTGACTGACAACTGGTAGGATTGAGGGGAAGAGAACACGGGGAATGTAGAATATACCTGGATGGCTTCGCCGCGTGGTATGGTCAAGACAGGAACACTGAGCTGATCCACGACGCTGGTGACCGTGTGAGAGGGCGAAACATGACACCCCCCCCCCCCCCAGGCTTATCGGCAAGGCACATGATGATGACGATGATGATTAATACAATGAATTATCTTTGATGTAAGAGACGCATTGGTATTGAAGATGTTGCTACTGGCAACAGCTTTTTCGGGTTTGTGTCGGTCAGTCTGGAGCGAATTTGCCTCTTTGTGATAGCACGTTTTAGAAGAACAGGTCTCAACAGTCAATTATTCCGAACATAGATGTACTTCACTGCATTTCCTCAAAGTGGGAAATTCATTATTGCTTATGTAACGTTTATAGAACGCAAGCAGCTGGTACTGAGCCGTGCAGTATATTTCCTCAGTATGATGCAAGTCCTCGAAATGCCTCCCCTCAATGATGCAAGTCTTCGAAATGCCGCCCTTTAATGATGTAAGTCTTCGAAATACCGCCCCCTTACGCTGCCGCCTGATGCGGCCACCACTCTGTATCAGCACGACATCCCTGGGATGGTGGTTGCGCTTTGCAATTGAATGCTTTCGTGATTTAGGTTATCGGCAATTCTGGTGGTTCCACACTGAGCGCTGTAGCAAACATGTTCAGTTCCGTTTGTTTACACTTCACGTCCTTGAATCTTTCATTAGGTTCTTCAATTAGTTTCGTATATTCTCCAAGACATTCAAGTATATCCCAGAGTGTCGGAATGAATAATAATGTTTCTTTGAGTTACATTTACAACAGCTTTATTTAGTATTAGATGAAGGCCAAACGAAATGATTGCGCGGGAAACAATGTGGCCCGTTTCCCGTATGTCCCCAGCCCCTGCTTTAGAGCAACTTGTGGATAAACTAAACATCTACAATTTCGATTGACAGACATGATTGCAACTTCTCTTTGTGTTTTTAAAAAAAGGAATGACGAGAATACCGTGGACGGGAAGAAAGAATAATGAAGATATCTTGAAAGAAGTTAACTCACATAGAGACCTGTTTACCCGAATCAGAAGACAGTGCACAATCTTTGGGCATGCCGTGACAACGGGAAGGTTGGAGTACGATCTGATAACGAGAAAGTTGAGGAGAAGGAGAATACTAAGAGGAGAGAATAACAAGAAGGAGAGACCAAGAGATAAGATGCTGGACAGTTTGACATCAAGACGTGGAGGAACATCGGTATCCGAAATGATTGGGGGTGCACGAGACAATAGGAAGTGGACAGGCATGATCACCGACGCCACACGGCGTGGGGAATGAGAAGGAAAAAAATGACCAGTACATGCAAATTCGTTTGCATTCTTTGAGAGTTACGGATAAAACAGCAGTCATGCTTAACTTATATAAAATGTATCCTTTTCTCATTCTATCGTATGAATTTTCTATACCTTTCACAGATAGCCTACAGCTCCAGGTAGGTAGCTTTTACAAAATTCTCACAGTTCATTACACCAATGTGCTCATATACAAGTGCAAGTACAAACGGTACACTGTTAACGTATGCTGAAAAGTGAACTCGTTGAAGGAATGGAAATGTTGATACTCACTCTAAAAATTTGGTGATTGCTGCTCTGCTGCAGTTGGACCAAGAAGAAGGTGTTTTGTCCCAGGTCAAGTGAGGAGCCATGACGTACTGGATCTCAGGATCTGCCAAGCAGTCGCTGTGCTGGTTGTCATGTTTCATGCCAAAACTGTGAAGAAAGGGTGTATTCTAAACAAGTGTTTCTATGTTTGCTGGAGATGTCACTATTTGATTATTAACTTTCTTAACAGATTACATGCCAAACAAAAAGTAAGTTTGAACCAAACAAACATGAATGACAGAAAACTGTAAGTAGGGGGTGTGTCACAGTTATCACTTAAAAGTTATTAAAATATTAGCAAATATTGAGTATTATAATGCAATGACAACATTTCAACAATATATAAGCCTATGGCAGATCCGGGAAGTGGCTTCAGACGATTCATCATCTCATGACACTTAATCAGTTAAATATGCAGGTCCTTATGTTGACTTTCACTCTCCTACTGCTGCTGGCTTCCAGTGAAGCATAGGCCCTTAAGGAATCCATGCTAAGAACTGTGTAGCCTTGTCCACGATTGGTTGGGTTTTGGAGCTAAAGTGTTCTACGGGAAGAGGCAGCCAGTCTCAAGTCAACCCTCCTAGTTGACTTTGACGACATGCATGGCAGGTTTCAGTGTTATTATTACATTTACCTTATGGGACGGGTCACACACGGGTGGTGCCTGACATTGCTTCGGGAATAATCTAGAATCCTATTAGGACACCACTTTCGTCATTATCATCTTCCACCATCCTGATAAATACGTTCAATCGTTATTCACCATTTCATAAGATCACCAGAGCGCCAGATGAGGTTTGCGTTTTTGTCGTGATTATTTTAATTAGCCAAACTATCAAGGTAGTCGTCTCTGTCTTTCTCTTGCTCTTCTGCCATAAATTTTTTAGTTGTCACTAAGTTTTCAGATTTATTTCTCCTCAAAATGTGCCCCAACAATCTTGACTGATCGATTCTAACTTATCTAATCAATTTGCAATCTTCAACAGTGTTATAAAGGAATGTCTCATTTGTTTTTCTGCGCCTGGCATTCTATGCAATTTCCTCAGAAACCACATTAATACAGTCATCGAGTGTTTTTCGGCTTGTCTGTATACTGTTATATTTCAGACACATACAATAGAAAAAGCATCCCATTCCTGCTGCCGCTTGTTTCCTCACGTACCTGTCTGTTACCACATCACAGTCTGGGATTCCGAGATAAGCAGCACATTTTTAAACTTTGTTTTAATTTTCGTTTCATTGTTCTCATTTTTTCATCCTTCCATTCTTCTCACCCCGTTCTTATGCCTTATATGAACACTGTAGTGTCTTCCCGTGTTGTGTTTTGTGTATGGATGTGTTTGCTGATGAAGGCTTGTAGCCGCAACGCTCTGTGTTTTCAGTAATTGTATTCTGTAAAGCTGCATTACTTTGTGTTATTTTACATTGCCTGTCTCTTATCAACATCCCAGTAAGAGCGACAATGGAGAAAATGGTGACTAAAAAGGGTTGGTAATCGGCTTCCTAACCCATCCCATTGAACACTTTAGCTGAAAAATCAAACCAACCATTTTGTTGCTGTTGGCCGTTTGTGATTTTTGTGTGTGGCAAATTTATGTTCGATAGTTTGCCATTGCTTTCTGAATAACCGGCAATCATACCATTATATGAAAACCAACGCAAGACAGTTTGCTGCCACATCGCCTGCAGCTGTGTTTCGATCACCGTAACCTCTTCACCACAGAGCTAGGCATACACAATTATAAAATGGCGGCTTTTTGTAAGTTGGTTAAAGGTCTTTGATATAATGGGAGATAAAGAGTTGAAGTCTTGAAGAAAACAATAAATAAGAAGCCTGCCAAACAAACAACATAATCGACAATGGAGAATTTGAACAAATCACAAAATTTGAAAAGCTTGGTTTCGTAATCAACAACAATCAGAACTGTTCCAAATTCGCCAGGCGTTGATTTGCTATATAAATGCGGAGGTCAACAGTATTAGTGGCCTCTGGCACAGCTTTGTCTTCTTCTTCCTCGTCCCCATCCCTCTTCCTCCCCCCCCCCCTTCTTCTTTTCCATTCTTCTCTCCTTCTATTTTGTACAAATTGAGACGTCAATATGAATAAATCCAAAGAAATTAGCAGTCAATCTGAGCTTGTTAACATCATGATAGAGTTTGTCTTCAAATGGAGAGAGTGTATGCCAGATTAGTTTTCTCTGTTCTGCTTATGTTTGGACACTCCTGAAACAAATGTGTATTTGTCATTTTACTAGCTCCTCAAATGCATGTATGCGTATCTAATATCTCCTATCTTTAAAGTAAAATGTTTAAGGACATGCACTTTTGCTTTGGCGAGATACAGATGTGAGTCATGGATAATTTCGTAATCACTAAAGAAAAAAATCTTGACATTTGAACTTAAATATTGCAGACAAATTCTTATAATACCAAGGACAAGGAGTAAGAACCATGCTGACTTTCTGCAAGATTTAAAACTTGAGGAAAACTCGCTCATAAACAGCAACATGGCTCGGAAACTGAAGTGCTTGACAATATTTGATGTCACTATGATGTGTGTGTGCGTGCGTCTGTGTGTGTGTGTGTGTGTGTGTGTAACTGTTTGTTTTAACTACGTCTGCGTGTTGATTTGTTAGGTTAAGTTAGTTGCATATCTTTTACAGGACGTAGCAGTTAACCCCATCATATTTTGGCTGTTCGTGATTCCTGGGTAAGTTTACGTTCAGTAGTTTGCCATTGTATTCTGAACGACCGGCACCCATACCATTCCATTTAAAAAAAAAAAAAGCAACGTAAGGCAGTCTGCTACCAAATCACTCACAGCTGTATTTCGAACATTTTATCGGTATATTTTTCGAACATTTTATCGGTATATTTTAGAAATACAACTATACACAGTAACACACACACACACACTTTTCTATACAAATATTCACGTGTAATTCTTGGATTCTTCAATATGTGTATGTTTACACACGTGTTTGTACTGGTATTTCTTCACACCCACATATAGTGTCAATTGTACCTGATCACATCTCTACTTGATGTCCATGAAACAGAGTATATGCATGCATGTGTATGTTTTTATTTAGGTGTTTATAAATAATAATTATATCTACTTGTGTCCGAGTTCATGAGCGACTGTCCAAGCCAGAGACAACCCCGTGTCTTCGTTGATGCTGCAAGTTCGGTGTGGTTGACACATCCCAGCCACCTGTGCTAAACCCAAAGTGCTGCATGGCTCGTTGTTGCGAGAGCAGATGTTTCTTCTGCAATATACAAAACAAGTCCAAGCGTGCATTTATTTAAAGTTAAGATCACAGAGTATTAGAGGAGTTGATCGTTTTATCAGGAAACACAATTACAATGAAAATCTTTTTTTTCCTGAAGTTTGAAAAGCAATTGATGTCCACAGACAAAACTACATGACAACCAAAAATCACAATTAACGATTAAGAAATTGAAATGGTCAGACACTTTGAAAAGTTCGAGTCCAGAATCAACAAACATGGGCTCAGTTTATAATAAACCAGACATAAACAGGCCATAGAAATGCTGCGTTTAAACTGTATTAAGAACCTATGACACAACCCCCTGCAGATAAATTAAAGCAGTATATTTTGAGAACATGCGTCCTTTTATTTTACCTCATTAGCAAAAGAAATACCGACATTCTGCAAGATCTGAAAATAGAGAAAAAGTAGCTCATACACAGCACCATGACTCGGAAACTGACATTCTATGGCCATATTCCACAGGGGTTCGGAAAGAACAGCGATGGAAAGTATGGTTCCTAGAAGAAAAAGTAGGAGTCGAACAGCGAGGAAATGAATTTAGGACATTGGATGAACACGTTAAGCTTGAAATTGTAAGAGACAGAAACACTTGGGAAGGATAAAAAGATCTATTCGACAAGTCTTGATTCTGCCAAGGACATACTACGTGATGATAATGAAATGATGATGATGAATACTGGCAGAGACACTTACATGGCCCTCAGAGGTCGCAAACCAAAACCAGGATATACACTGGTCAAGACATTGAAGCACCTTTCCCCGGTGATGCTTAACAGACTGGGCTTCCAGTCTGGCTAATGTTTCAAGGATCACCATGCTTCTCTCTAGATGTAACGTTTGAGCGAAGGTATAGCACAGTCTGCTGGTTCTTTGTGCATGGGGAGGGGAAGGTGATCACTGGGACACTTTCCTCGTGGAGACGGTGCTGCTTCGATATCAGGCAGGCAGAAAAGTCTGCACACCAGACAAATGCAAGCACTGTTCATGACTGAAACGAATGAACGCCCAAGCAACATTCAGTTCGAACTCAATTCTTTCAGTGGATTTTTAACCAGTCAACCAAGCAACATAGTGCTCACATTTACATAAAAAGCACTATAATGTAAAATGGAGAATAACATCAAAGGAAATTACAGAAACTGTTACTGGTGTGTTCAGTGATGCGGTGGTTTATTGGCGGTATTATGGCATTGAGGTGAAGACAATTTCATGAACATTTTGAAAATTGTCGACACCAGAACAATATTGGTCGGATACATGAATCATGCCATTGCTAGGGACTGAACTTGGATTGCTATCTTGGCAGGCAAGTGCGCTAACCGCTATGCCATTGTGGCTAATCCTCGTCATCTGTATTCTAAAATACTTAAGTGAATCTGAAATAAATACACTCTTATGGCTGAAATACAAATAAAACACACACACACACACGCACGCACACACACACACGCGCACACACAAAAGCACGCACACACGCACACGCGCGCCCACACACACATTACAAAGACAACAGTGTTATTAATTCAGAAACTACAACATCTATCATGTAGTCATCAGATTGAAAGTCGGTGACAGAAATTAAGAGCAGAATAGGTCAGCAACAGTTGCATTAAAAAAAAAGGTAACCATCATGTGCAATAAGTCACTATCATTGAATGTCGGAAGAAGAGAACTGATATGTTACACAGTACAGGTTTCACTATATGTTAGTGAATAATGGAATTTAAACCAATTAATAAGGAAGAAACTGAAGAAAGCAGAAATGTAGTTCCTGAGGAGAATGTAATTAATGCATTGGACATCCAGAATAACTAATAACGATTGCCTGGAGGAGGCTAATTAATTTTTTTTAATTGCATGTCCTTCACAAGACGTAGCAGTCAACCCCAGCATTTTGTCTGTTCGTGATTCCTGGGGAGGTTTTACTTACAGTAATAGACACACATTGTATTATTTGGCGCTCACAGAAGAAGAAGAAGGAAATAGCGATTAGAAGACGCACTTTCCATTGCCCCATTATTATTAGCGGAGTGTCTAGTTGGTCGTACGTCGAAGTACACTTGTTCCTGCAGCGAGGCGCCGTCGTCGTTTGGAGGCGACAGGTTCGATCCCAGTCGGTAACAATTTTAGCTTTCAAATTTTATGTTGTCAAGTGCGTCTTCTAATCTCTATTTCCTTCTTCTTCTTCTTCTTCTGTGAGCGCCAAATAATACAATGTGTGTCTATTTATGTAATCGTCTTAGTGGCCTCAACGGTTCTCCCCATTTATTTATTGTGTTTACTTACAGTAGTTTGCCATTGCTTTCTGAACGACCGGCACCCATACCTTTTTCGAAAGAATCAGCACCGTTGTGTTTCGAACCCGGGTATACAGGATTACTAATCGCGTCCGTGACACATTCGCCACAAGGACATTAAATACAACTAACAAACAAACATTGTCCTCTGGTCGTGTAATGAGGAGAGGGGCAATGGAAAACATCGTGCCGACAGCAAGATTAGTAGTAGAAGAAGCAGAGGCAGACATAGAGAATTTATGTTGGAATGACCGAAACGGTGTCACGAAGTGATATCATCAACAGAGTTGGTTCAGGAGACAAAAGGACCGAGATTTGTAGAGCGACACGAACGTCTACGCCAGTTGGCAGACCACATAATAATCTTCCCGTGGTAATAGTCAAACAGAACAGGCATGTCGTGCAAGAACATACCTGGTCATTAAGACAGTCAAACAAAATACGCATTCGTGCATGAACATACCTGGTCATTAAGAAAAAATTGTGTTGCGTATCCCTTACGGGACGTTGCAGTCAACACCAGCATTTTCAGCTGCTGTTGATGTACTAGGCAAGTGTTACGTTCAGTAGTTTGCCATTGCTTTCTGAACGTCATTAAGTCATTAAGACAGTCAAACAAAATAGGCATGTCGTGCATGAACATACCTGGTCAATAAGACTGCCACATCGTGATGGTTGGGATGGTCATCGTCTCTAAAGTTTATACTTTTCTGCCATTTGCAGAAACTCTTGAGTGTCTTGTCGGCATGGTGTGTAATTTGCAGTTCTTCCTGTGTATCCATAAGTGATCATTAATTTTATAATCTCTCCCTGTCTGTCTGTCTGTCTTTCTGTGTCTCTCTGTCTCTGCTTCTGTCTGTCTGTCTGTCTGTCTGTCTGTCTGTCTGCCTGCCTGCCTGCCTGCCTGTCTGTCTGCCTGACTGACTGCCTGTCTGCCTGCCTGTCTGTCTGTCTGTCTGTCTGTCTGTCTGTCTGTATCTCTCGCTCTGTGTGTGTATGTGTCTTACTATATCCATCTGTGGTTACTGCTTATTTGCACTTCGATATATTTTTTACATTATTCAGTACATTTTCACTTACTTCACCTTTTCACTTAGGATTCATTACGTTGCTTCAATTCGTGTGCATGACTTTAAAGTGGCAATTTAGAAGATATTACAAATTTCAATCCAGGGGAAAAAAATAAAACAAAATATTCAATAGAATGTGTTTGATCTTGAATGCTTAAATAATTCGGCATTAAATAATAACCTCCAGGTCTTTCAGAGTTCATAGTTTCATAGCATCATGACATTTATGGAAGCCAAAAGAAATTAAGCTTAGCTCTAAAGTTAAACTATTTATCTGTAATGAAAAATCCGTGCTGCCGTGTGGACCAGGAACTCAAAGAATGACTACAACGATTACTGGTAAACTACAAACATTCATTGATTTGCTCTAGAGCAAAAAAGCTAAAATGGCATGACATAGTCATCAATGCGGAGCTCGTGGGGAGAAGTATACAAAGTCAGTGAGTCAGATGAGAGACAAAGACGCAGGCATCGATTAGGAAATACATTGAGAACATCTCAAAGAAAGTACTACTAAAAGGCCCCTAGTATGGATGCCGTATGGAAATCGAAATGGAGAGAGACCTATAAACACACTAAGAAAGAATTAAAGACAGAGGATAATATGGGGAGGGCATAGACGGAGCTACGTGAGATAGCAAAAGATAGGACGGTTTGGAGAGGGTTGGGTGTGCGTGTATGTCGCAGTGGAGGATAACGGGAGACATAAGCAAATGTATTAAAGTATGTATATGAAGGCGCTGAGTGCAACATTTTTAAAACATACCTATTTGCACTATTTATAATTGTAATATATGACATTCTTTCAAAGAATATTTTCTTGTAAGAAATCAGACACATTATTATTACAGTACAAATTAAATTATGTTGGCAACAATTTACCGATTCTATAATATGTTCTATAACTACAAAATTGGAAATTATTAACTAATTAAATTAACATCTGCAGTACGTTTGTATCACATTCTTGCATAAGCATACTCCATACCAGGCGTGGCGTCGAGTTGCATGATAATTAGTTTCCAGCAATTTTCTTATCTGTAAATTATATATTTTTGGACCCAGACTTAAAAAATATCATGTAATACAGTCAGAAATGTGTTTTGATGGGGAAGCACTATTTTCTCAGAGATCATTTAACTCTTTCGCTACCGTGATCCCATCTATCGGCACGATGTATTTCCCGAGATGGCAGTCCGCCGTTTTAGTGCCACAAAATGATCAGTGGTTTATTTCACATATTTCTGCTCCGTTTCGGAATTTTAAGTTACAGTAAACTAAAAAGTCGTACAGCCGAAAGATCTCTACGCCATTTTGGTGCGGTCATTCGTTTTATAATTTTGGATTCTTGTGAATTTTCAGTTTTAAGGTAGTGTTAATTTGTTTTTTCACAATGGAAACGCCCACCAGTTTGCGTCCACGTAGTATGACTTGAGATCAAGCTAGATTATTGTTTATAACTGTTTTAAACAATAGTGATTCCCTTATCAGTGAATATTTAGAAAGAATTTTTAGTTGTGTCTAAAGTTTTAGCACGTGGTGATAAAGAAAAACCAGTGAATGTTCGTCAACAGCTGAGTGTTTGACAACGAAGCACGAATGGCTGAAGTTTACGTCTGTCATTATTGCTATGGGACTTGATCCAAGACCATGTATCAAAGACTACTGGTGTACAAGTGCACATTTATATACTCCTTGGTATGCCACTGCCACTACGTTTCCCAGTAATCAATTAGAAAATTATAATATATTTATCACACCATGTTTCATGTATGTCAACCTGAGGGTACCCACACAAAAAAAAAAAAAAAAAAAAAAAATTGATCCTCTTGTTGACATGATTCTGAAGAATATCCAGGAAGCATTTTACCCATTTGAAAATGTGTCCATTGATGAAATGATTATTTGGTGGAAGGGCTAAATAAAGCTAAAAAACAAACATGCATTGTTGTCTCTACAAAGTCTGTAGTTAGAACTGTTGAGAGTGGATTGCGAAAACCGCAAAGCAAGCCGAAGATGGTCTCCATGAAAATAACACGGCGATGAATGGCTGCGACAGAATGGACCAAATGGTTGGATATTATAATATCCATGATAGGAAAACCATTAAGTGGTGGAAGAAGATCTACTACTAGATCTTTGAAATTGCACAGATCAATGCTCACATCCTACATTCCATATGGCAAACAGAGAAAGGAGGATAAAAATTGTTATAGAAGGATTTCAAGTAAAGGAAAGTGCTCATCGCAAAGTAGCTCAGAGTATTCCTGAAAGTTTGACACTCTGCCTGCCGAAGAATTTCAGTCTGTTGCAGGAAATTATGCCGAAAGATTTACATGAGCCAAGCATTTAATTTAATGAATTATAATAGAAATAATATAATATAAATAATAGAATTTGTCGGTGTCAATAGAGACTGTGTTTTTTGTAGCACTCGAACTAAACGACACATATCATCTTTTGTTTGCTCCGGCTGCACTAATAGACCAGACTTGTGCGCCAAAGTTTGCTTTGCAGCCTATCACAAATAGACTGCCACATATAGTAAATAAAAACAAACAGACATGACAATTAAATGTAAATCTGCCAAGTGTTCTCCTAACTTTTGTCTGAAAAAAGAAAAATACATGATTCAGAATCTGCGGCAAAACTTCTTTTCGGATGATTGATTCGGAGCAATTGTATTTATAGTTTAGAAAAGTGTTGTTTGTGCAGTAAATTCAACAGGATTAGCAGTGATCAGGATATTGGATAACAACGCCCCCTTGGTAAGTACAATGTTTACATTATTTTTACCTACTTTTGTCCACATATTTTACAAATTATATTATTATTTTTATTTTATTTACAACCTAAAGCAGAAATTCTCCTACCAACATATTCCTTGTGCAATCCCCTTTATTTTGATATATAATACAACATTTCTGCTACAATTCTAACCATTTTCATAACATTATTGCGACATACACCAACTTCCAGATTGCGGCCATTAGTTTTTTTCATTTTTGTGACAAAGACATGGTTCAGAATATGCACCAAAACTTCCTTTTTGTTGATTTAAATGAGCAATACTGTTTATATTCTTGAAGACAAGTGGTGTTTGTTTGATTATTCAGTAAATTAAACATTATTAGCAGTATAGGAGTGTAGAAAACACATTCTAAGTGCAATGTTTACATTATTTTTACCTACTTTTGTCCAATTATTTTACAAATTATATTATTATTTTTATTTTATTTACAACCTAAAGCAGAAATTCTCCTACCAACATATTCCTTGTGCAATCCCCTTTATTTTGATATATAATACAACATTTCTTCTACAATTTTAACCATTTTCATAACTTTACTGTGAGAGACCCCACCTTCCAGATTTCAGCCATTATTTTTTGTCATTTTTTGTTAAAAAGACATGGTTCAGAATATGAACCAAAACTTCTTTTTGGGTTACTTTAATGAGCAATACTGTTTATATTCTTGAAGACAATTGGTGTTTGTTTGATTATTCAGTAAATTAAACATGATTAGCAGTATAGGAGTGTAGAAAACACCTTATAAGTGCAGTTTTTAAAATAATTTTTACCTCTTTAATTTCAGTTGTTATTATTAAACCTCTCATTATTGTCATAATATTTGTAACCTATCAATTAATTATTAACCCTGTCATGTTCCTTGTGCAATCCTCTTTAATTTGATATGTAATACAATAGATCTGCTACCATCTTAACCATTTTAAAAGCATTATTGTAACACACCCCTAGTTCCAATTTTCTGCCATAAATTTCTGTTTGGTCACAGCCCAGTTTTTGTTTGGTAGTGAAAGAGTTAAGTCAGAAACTGAAATCACATCATTCGGAACAATCCCATACCCGCTCCGTCCTCATCTTCAACAACCAGCGAACAGTCCCTGTACTCATGGTTCCAGTCGCGTCCAGTTATGAGTCCGTCTGGCCCAGGGCCGTGCGGTAGATTTTCTCAGTATGATTGCAAGTCTTCGAAATGCCGCCCATTAAATGATTTGTTTTTTCTTTAAAAATGCCGCTCCTTTATGCCGCCCTTTTTCTCAGTATGATGCGAGTCTTCGAAATGCCGCCCCTTAAATGATTTTTTTTTCTTTAAAAATACCACCCCCTTATGCAACCCTCTTACGGTGCGGTCCCATTCTCTCAAGGCAATGATGCTGTAAATGTTGATCTGTCCCTAAAACATAAAACAATAAATTTTCTGCACAGATGGTTGTTCTTTCAAAGAAAGGTTTAGCATGTACCCTAACAACTGATGTAGGCGTTCTAGTCTCTCTACATATCTCGATCCGTGGTGTTCTGGATCAACTCTGCTGATGATGTTTCTTCATATCACCGTCTCAATCCATTCAGCATCATTCTACATGTCTGTCTCTGCCACTGATGTTTCCAATTGTCGCGATGTTCCCCTATGCCTCTCGTCTTATTATATTACCAAAGTCTCCTTCTTATAGTTTTACGACTCGCATATAACGTTTTACATTCATTAGCCTGTTCCAAGCAATCGTTATTAGTTACTCGGGCAGTCCAAAGTACCATATCTCCGATGTTTCGAAGCCTTTCCAAATTTGTTCATGCGCGTTCCGTGACTCACTACCGTATAGCAAAACCAGTTTTATACAACATCATAATAAGGTGAAGTATTTCAAACAATTCACAGTTGAAACATAAATGAAATATCACAAAAAAGGGTGTTTAACAGGAATCGAAATAATAGTGACTTACATCTGGATCTTGCATTAGAACAATCCTAACAATAACAATATTGACTGCATTTCCAATGGAAGCATCGTGGAAAAGAGCGGCAACCTGTGAACGAGACATTAACGGTATAACTAAACATCAGAAAGAAAACAAAAATGACGCTTGTACGACATGTCAGATATGTGAGTGGGTGAGCGCGTTGTTTCTGTGTGCGTTTATGATGCATGTGCAAAGACGTATAAAAATAAATACAATTCTGATCCCTACTGCAAAATACACGAAGGGATGTCTAGTCGAGCCTCACAAGCCTCAGTTGTCCAGTAATAGGATAATTAGATTGATAGTCTCATCCTAGTGAAGGCCTAGCAACACTTAATGCAGGAAGAAACGCCCAGAACATGACTACACCTATACAAGTTGTCAGTGTATGTGCTGCCTACTGACTCTGTGGTTAAGGGATTAGTCGATCTATGCTTCACAATTCCCAGATATATCGAGCGGAGGGTTCGAAATCAGCCCTGATCGATTTGGAAATCGACAATTTTTCGTTGATTGCGATGATATGAGGCGTCGGCCGTTCAGAAAGCGTGGCAAACTACTGAAAAAGAAATTGCACAGTAAATCATTAACAGCTAACAAATGCTGGGAACCTCCTGTAAAGAACATGCAAGTAAAATGTAACTGCCATCACGCATATTAAAGTTAAAGATCAACTGAGCAATCAATATGAGTAGCATATGGTTAGACACAAACGACTGACATTCATCTCATTTCATCATGTTCCTTTTGTACCTTGGGTTGTCGAGGTGAAGTATAAACAGCGGGAGATTGCCCGTTTATGGGTTTCAAGTATCGAGGATCCCATGGAATCTGCTTTTCCCTCTGTCCATAGCTTATGTGGTCGGCCTCTTCTTCTGCTTTCATTTGGTCTGTACATCATTGCTTGTTGTGGTATACTGTTAGTTTGTAACCTAGTTACATGGCCAAACCATTTGACTTGCTGCCTCGTAATAACACCCAGCACTGCTATAACCCCCCCCCCCCCCCTCCATTTTAGTCCTGATTTCTTCATTTCTGATTTTCTGTCTTCTTGATACATTGAGTATTCTACTCAGGAATCTCATTTCTGTTGTTGGGATTTGTGTCTTTTCTTTGTTTCTGTCATTGTCCAGGTTTGGCATTGGTCAGTTCGATTATACTTCTTAGTTTTTTCTACGACTGACATTGAGAGGGCAAATTAACACAAAGAAGTCAATTTAAACAGATTGATTACAGCAAAGATTCTTTTCTTACAATCTTATTCAAGACATACACACCTTAAACCCACAATGAAACACGTTCTGACTACAAATAGGCACGTGTTTGCCAGTAGTAAGAATATGCCTGTCCTGTCTTTTAACTGCTGTTCTTCGGTCTTAAAGACAGACTATTTTAAATGTGTGTACAGATGAACAATGTAGTGGAATGCTACAGCAGATCGCTCTCTGTCTGTCTGTCTGTCTGTCTGTCTGTCTGTCTGTCTGTCTGTCTGTCTGTCTGTCTGTCTTTCTATCCGTCCATCTGTCTGTCTGTCTGTCTGTCTGTCTGTCTGTCTGTCCGTCCGTCCGTCCGTCCGTCCGTCCGTCCGTCTGTCTGTCTGTCTGTCTGTCTGTCTGTTAGTATCTTGCCTTCTCTTTCTTTCTGTATGTATGTGCCACAGCCATTTACAGACATATGAATGAATGGATGGATGGAGGAACAGGTAAACAAACAGACAGATTGATCTATAGATCGACCAATTACTAGAAAAGAGAGAGACAGAAAGATCGAGAGGAGAGGGAGAGAAAGAAAGAGTCGTACGAACCAGCAGATAGATCGACCCACGGACAGACAGACTGGATGGATGAAAATATTGACGGATGGATACATGGATGGATGGTTAAAGAGACTTACAAACAGATGGATGGGTAGACACAGCGACCCTGGCTGCTTTGGCCATGTTGTATGGTCGCCACAAGAACAGTGAGCTGATCCACGACTCTGGTGATCGAGTGAGATGGCAAAACATGAACTCTCATGCTTACCGGCATGGCACATGATGATGATGAGACGCAGAGACAAACGGAGAGACATACATACAAACACACATACAGATAACATATAGAGAGACAAAAGACAGACAGTTAACAGACGTAAGTTAATAAACAAAACCTGCACACAAATTATCATTCCCGCTGCCAAAATAAGCATACGAATGCATGTTTCTTGATCTCGTAGACTAAACTAGATTAAAAGTTCAAACAGCTCCGATGTATATGAGCACAACATACACAAAAGCACTCACACACTCACTTGCATACACACACACACACTCACACACGGAGAGAGATATTCACACACGCACACACACACACACATACACACACACACACATACACCGGCATTTTCACACACACATGCGTACATTTAGACAGAGAGATGCATAGACACAAATCAGATAATCACAGACAGAATGTTCCTACGAGGAACACACACATATACATTATACTCAGCTCACCATATTCATAACTGTTAAGACGTAAGTCTCAATTTCTTCATTCTCATAATAGTTGACCATGTCGGTGTCCACCACAATCAGCGTCTCCACGTGTTTCTCTATGGAAATGGACCGTTTCTTCCTGCTGTGTGATGATGTCTCCGCGTCTGGCGAGTTCTTTCTTTCCACACTCCTCGCATGTCTCTCCCATCTTTCTCTTTGGCTGACAGCTCTTTCGTATCTTTCTGAAATATACAAGTTATTACTATGTATTCATTTGCCTTTCAGCATTGCAGTCGTGTCCTGTGAGGGTTCTGGGCTATAAGCCGCCTGCATGCTTCAGTTATGTGAGCACCCATGCCACTGCGAATCAAGAACAAGTAAATATGTTATGAGATTCTAACCTTACTCACCGCACGTGTGCGGTTCTATATAGTTGGATAGAGTAAATATATTCTATAATAATATGGCGTGATATATACAGTACACATGTATTTGTTTTAAATTATACTCAATACTAAACCGCACAGAAATTGTATACATAAGTACTGAAATTTTACAGAATTTATGTATAGATCACTACAGTCAAACGTTTCTTCTTCTTGCTTTCTTATCTGCTAATTCGTAATAACATATGCTAATTCAAACTTTTCACACAGTTCCTTCCCTATAGTCCACTGTCCCAGATCACTAAACCTCTTTTGAGTCATTGACATTCTTAAATATTCTTTATGCTTCTGAGTTTCGAAACATTCCTTTCACTTGATTCTATGATACCTGGTAATGTCAGAAGTATTTTCGAAGCGATAAACAGATTAGGTAATGATGACATTAGGTTATTTTGTGTTATATTGTTAAATGATGTAATGGGTCTGCCCCTTTTGCTATTCCACTTTTCAAAACCTAATACGTTATCATCTAGTCGAAGATCTCTTGACCATCAATATCTTACGACTTTTACTTCCTTTGTTAATTAGAAGGGAACTATCAAAACCAAAGCAAGATATTTACACTTCCTCTTCAGGCATTTCTCAAAGTTCACAAAATATTTAAATAAATGTAAAGTCTCTAAGATTTTTTAAACCGTTCCTGAATGGGATTTAAGGCTATATTAACAATCATTAGATAAAATTGTATTCTTAACAATTCATTTCAAGGCGAACAGGCGAACTTCAATCTTACTTCTTACAACTAGAATGTCTGTATTTACATTTACCTCTGCAGCAGAAGGTGTTACATCTATTATATTGACTAAATACCTCATGGGATCTGGCTGCACTTAGAAACCTAACAGGATCACTCAAAACATTAAGAGATTCATCTATGTTGGATTGAGGAGTTTGCAACACTGTACTCAAAACATATGTTTATGACAGAATGTCGTTGCATATGATGACTGAATACATTAACTTCAATGACGCAGTTCAATATAACAAACATCGAGTTTTGTGCTTTGTCTTTATGTCTCTGGAATTGTCGTCTATTGTATTATTTAAACTTTTCATGACTTCACTTAATTAAAATTTCAGAGTTGTTACTGCTTTTATTCTACTCCCCCACCCGATAGTATTTACTGATTTCAGTGTTAGTCTACTATATATTATTATATCCCAACCGGAAGGAGATGTAAAAATAAAACATGTGTACATTTCTTCAATATTGTCTAAAAGATTATTTCAAATGTTACATTGCAGCATCATAAACACCTATTTTTAGGTAGTTAATGCACAAGTTACATAAAGGCTTTATAATTTATATTCTTCATTTTCTTCTGAAATCTATTATGCTTGCCATGCGTAATTACCTAGTTAGTATACCCTGTCTGCCGGCTTCGTGGCTTAGAGGTTATGACTTTTCTCGGTAATCTCGTATACTCTCGTCGGTAACGTTATGACGGTTAGAATCAGCAGTGGTTCGAATCGCATCCGTAACTTACGTTATGTGAGCCGGCCGCTCAGAAAGCAATGGCAAACTACTGAGCGTAATCTTGCCAAGAGATCAACATACAGCTGAAAGATGCTGGTGTTGACAGCGATGTCCTGTAAAGGATATGCAAAAAAAAAATACCCTGTCTACAATTATTTTGAACATCTAGTTCAATATTCTGTAGTAACATGTAACGAATGTTTTGGAGTGACAGTGTTATGACAAACAATCGGGAAAACTGTTGATTATTGAACGTTACTTTCGGTTCCATGTGTGTCCGGCTGGGAAATTTCTGTCAGATGGAGTTGAGATTACGTCCATCCCATGTCCTGCCAGTAAGTGGGGGTAAAATAACATTGTAATATTATTTCTTAACAAAGTTACGTTTTTATTTCACTGTCGATTACACTGTTTAAATATGCTGAATCATATTTATATTTTAATTATTAAAAGTGCCCGATAATGAAGGCGGCCTGGTTGCATTAGGGCGTTGGCTGTCTGCGCGCAAACACACACTACACAAACGCAAGAACCGGCATTGGCCGTGTCTATACAATTTGGATACATTTAGAAGAAAATAACAGAAGACGAAAAGAAAGTGTTAACAACTTTTCTTGACTCGATTGCTTGCTTGTTGAAGCGGTATTGGGAAATTTGTAATATCAGTCTTGCAAATTCTAGAAGTGGACGTGTACGTCATCCACACATATATACACACACCACACACACCACATGCACATATATATATATATATATATATATACACACACACACACACATGTGCTTTTGTGTGTTTACGTCCTCCCTCCAGACTGCACGTACGCAAGTTTATTGCGTCGAATATAAATTTACGTAACATTCATTTACTTGTATCAACGTGGCACGAGCGAGATATGGTGATTGGCAAAGATAAAATAGATTGGATGAAGAAACGATTCAATGACACTCCGAAAGGAAGGATGCCGTATATTATGACACGGCATTACCAGATTATGTTACTGGCAGACTACATTTGTTACATTAGCAAGTCTAATGACTGTCTAAGCGATCGACGCCAAATACAATTGCACATTAAAGAAGCAAGTTAAAGGAAACCATTTAACTTGTATTATGTTCCACTGTAAAAATATGAATAAAATTTGGTGGAACTGCGGTAAAGCTGTGAAAATCTAAACAACATACAATGACACAAAGTAGTGCAGCTTTACATTTCAGAATTACGACATATATTGGACGTTGCGGCTATTAGCCTTCATCAGCAAACAAACACATTCATAAAACACAACATATAGTCAAAGAGATCGCCTAAGACTACATTAAAACGTGACGACAAGACGAGAAGAATAAAAAGATGAAAATATGAAAGCAATGAAGAGAAAATGAAAATTGGAAAAAATGTTCATACTTAGCTCAGAATTCCGAGCTGTGTATACACATTGGATACATTTAGAAATGAGGCAATGAAGGAAGAGACGATTCAATGACACTCCGAAAGGAAGGATGCAGTATATTAGATAGATTATATTACTGGCAGACTACGTTTGTTACATTAGATTGTTACATTACATTTGTGTATACACAGCTAGGAATTCTGAGGCAAGTATCAACATTTTTTTTCCAATTTGCATTTTCTCTTCTTTGCTTTCATTGTTTCATCTTTTTATTCTTCTCGTCTTGTCCTTACGTTTTAATGTAGTCACAGTAGATCTCCTTGACTATATGTTGTGTTTTGTGAATGTGTTTGTTTGCTGATGAAGGCTAAACGCCGCAACGTTCTGTATGTGTCGTAATTCTGTTATGTAAAGCTGCACTACTTTGTGTCATTTTATATTGGTTATGTTCCATTGTCACATTTTGTATGAAACTTGATGTTAGTTTGATTTTGTAGGAAACCCGCCACCTATTACAGTTAAGCAAATCGGTAGGGAATTTACTTGATACTAGAAAAATACTGCTAGTGAATCACGAAGGATATTGAAGAAAAGGCGATAGTTACAGGCGCTGAAGCTTCAATTACCAATCCCCACGTTGCCTAACCGCATAAGTGGAAGGCAAGAACAACAAAAACAACAACACAACAACGACGATTAGTGAAGGAAAGCAACAACAACGATAACAAGGAAACCCACTGTTCGTATTGTTAGTTAACTCTTATGTGACATGGGAGTTCGGGACTATCACCATTTACAGTCATACCTCGGTTTTTCTCGATAATCCGTCCGAAAACAATCGGTGACATCCGAAAACGACGAAAACCGAGGCAAATATTTCCATATGAATCAATGTAAATCCAAATTAATTCGTTCTAGACACTCCAATATACATACCAAAAACACATTTTATAGAGAATAAATATAGTGATTAGAACTATTTCTCTGCCCCAGACTTGTCCGAACTCGCTGCGTGCCGTGCCTCTATGCCTCCTCACTTCCCCCTCTATTGTAAAGGCTCCATTCCTATCTCCAAACATTTACGTCTCCGACAACTATGTCAGGATAATAACGACTTCCGTCAAAAAGTCCATGAAATGTTGGATTTCTTCCGCCTTCATGGCTATCCTGATAAAGTTTTGTCTACAGCTTTTCACCGCTGCCAGTCTATCACTAGTGCCTAGGCTCTCTCCTCCAGGCCTAAACCACGAAATAATAGGCCGATCCTTTCACTAACCTACAATCTCCATAATATTGCTGCCAAGAATATCCTCATAAGGCACCTATCTATTCTCCAGGCAGACCCAGTCACCCGCAATGTTTTTTCAGAGGCCCCTCTGGTGGCTTATAGGCGGGATAGTAACCTCAGGGATATGCTGGTTCACAGAAGTCAACTCCAACCTCAACAGTCTCTTCCTGGCACGATGGCTTGACTCCGATAACGTTGTAAGACCTGCCCACGTGCACTTCAAACCCAGAGTCTGGCATTCCCTGAGACTACTTTCCACGTTCGTGAGGGTTTCTCATGCACAAGCCGCAAAGTTTCATTGTGGGTTTAATGTCGATCATCTGCACACGTTGTGACATGAGATATATTGGAGAAACAGGTCTACATCTGCTGACAGATTTAGGCAGCACCTATCTGATATAAACAGTGGTGCCCAGAAACCAGTATCCACACACTTTATCATTTCTGACTACTATGCCGTGGCAGACATAAGATCACAGCGCTCAAATCGTACGCACCTCACGAACGTAATCGTAAGACATTGGAAAATCGCCTCAACTTCCAATTGGGTTCACTCTCCCCTCACGGCCTCAATGTCCAATATAGTTTCATCTAACTTCCATCTTCCCCTCTCCCATTTTCCATCCCTGAAGTTGTATTGCCCAGTAGAAAAACGTGGTAGCATATCCTTTACAGGACGTAGCAATCAACCCCAACATTACTTTTGCCGTTTGTGATTTCTTGGCAAGTTTGCGTTCGGTGGCTTGTCATTGCTTGCTGAGCAACCGACACTCATGCCATTCTATGCAAACCAAAGCAGGACGGACTGCATTCCAAGTGCCTGCCGCCGTGTTCCTACGCCGTATGCGGGAATGCGTATTATACCTTCTCCACAGAGCAAATAGTGCAGTTCACTGCAAATCCACTTTTCACCGTTTGCTCACATTGGCGTCCCCCTATCCCTCCCACCGGGCGGCTAAGCCAATCCATATCGCCCATCGACCCGTTTCAACAATACATCCGATTCTTACCATTCACATCAAGCGGTAAGCGCTGAAGGCGCGTTCGACCAAACCAGGATTCAGATAAGTAACCATTGCATTTTCATGTAGTGTTTCTCGTATAGTTGTGTATCTGTTTGTGTTTTTTTGTTCTGTGATGACGAAGGCTGTAGCCGCAACGTCAAATTTGTTTCTTGTAATCGTGTTCTAGTGAAGCTCATAATATACTTCGTTTTTTTCGGTGATTCATTCATTGCCTAGTAACAATGTGTTTGCGAGTGCGCCTCTTGAATGTTTCAAACCACCCTTTGCTAGCCTTTAATTCACTAAGTATACTAACACACGCCCATGCATTTTCTTAATGAGATCGGCATACAACAATATGACTGACCTCGAAACAGAATCGCCATCTAACTTGTTTTTATTTATCCAAATTAAGAATAACTGTTCGACACCTTCAGTTGTTTGCAATCTCTGTTACGTTAGCCACCTTTATTGCTTCCTTTTTTTGTGTGTGTGTGTCACAATGGAACTTATTGTGGATTGAGACTTCTCGTACATGCGGCCGATTTCAGCAATCTTAGTGCCGCTCTCGTATTTTTCAATGATTTCCTTCTTCAACTCGATCGTGTTCCTGGCCTACTTCTTTGAAGGTCTGCTGGCTCTGGAAACTGTCTGTGGTCCCATGATGGAGCTAACAGGAAAGGGTTAACTTACTAGCAAGTGATGTTCACACACAAGAGAAACAACGCCTAAACTGAGCAGAAGAACGCGTGGGTTCCTTTGTGTTAACACAATTAGTAGCGAGGTCCCGTGGACACGCCGACAACATCAGAGGAAACCGACGAAAACCGAGGCAAATTGTTAGCGGAAAAAATCAAGAAAAACCGAAATCGACGAAAACCGAACTAGGTTTGACTGTACCTGATACCTTTCAAGTGTGTAAAACAATTCTTTATCTTTATGTTTACTGATTTAGCTGATATATAAAGTTAAGTTGAAACAAAAGAGATCATAAGATCTTAAAAGCATGAAAACCAATGCGATGTAGGATATCTCAGAAATGGAGCAATAAAGGTATATGTATATATGTTTCTAGTATGTACCAGATGTCTAAACAACATGTCAGTGTATAAATAAAGGCATCATACAAGGTTGTGTAGTGCCTCCTGATTTGTTCTCATTGTACAGTAAATATATATAATGAGATCTATAGAAAATATGTCAGGGATCATGGTAGGTGGACATAGTCTAAATAACTTACGTTATGCTGATGACACGGTCTTGATAGCAACAAGTCAGTAGGATCTACAGGAAATGATAGTTACAGTGGAAGCGGAAAGTGAAAAATTGGACCTTAGTTTGAATAATAGAAAGACAGAAGTCATGGTGATATCAAAGAAACAGATTGTGCCTAAATGAACAGTTAAAGTACAGTCCGGTATTTTGTGGCAAGTGCAGAAATTCAGATATCTAGGCACATGGATAACATCAGATGGAAGATGCATCACTGAGATAAAGAACAGAATAGGACAAGTAAAAACTACATTCTATCACATGAAGAACTTTTTGTGCCATAAGTCATTGCTCTTGGAATTTAGAAAAAGAGGTCTTGCATGTTACATAGAACCAGTTTTATCATACGACTGCCAACCCTGGACAATTAGTAAACAGGCGAAAACTCCCTGTAAGCCTCGCAGATGTGATTTTATAGAAGAATGTTGCAAATTAATTGGACAGTCAAAATGAGCAATCGGGACGTTTTAAGGGAAGCTGAGTCGCAAAGACAACCTATCACAAACATCAGTAAGAGACAGTCATCGTTTTTGGCCATATTATGAGAAGATAAAAAAAATGGAACATGTTGTGACAACCGGAAAGATGTGCCGAAAGAGAGATAGAGGAAGACAGTGTGAAAAGATTCTTTACAGTCTTGTGTCAAGGCACGGAAGGGAGTCAACACATAAATTGATCCATGGCGTCGGAGATAGTAATTTGTAGAGAGGCATGATCGCCCACGCCAGCCAGCAAAGCACTGGATATTGCTGAGCGAAACGATAGACAAGGTAAGGAAGGCAGCTGGCAGCAGGTTACAACCATTCGGATCAAAACGTGTACAGGAGTCCCCGAGAACAGGGAACGAAATCAAACACAGATAAGAAGGTTAGCATGGTCGAATGGATACGAGCACTCGTTCTGAAAGTTCCAGTGTTCTGATGCCGAGGTAGTGGGTTCAACCTCTAGACAGGTCAACTAAAACGTTGACTTCTCTTCCTTGAGTTGGGTATGTAACTTGCAAGTACCTCTGAAGTCGAAGTGGATTCGCCTGATGGCTAGGGGCACTGGTAATAGGGAAAGCTAATCCACACGCAAAAATCAGTCGAATGTATTAGATGTAGTAGCACGTGTATGGACTATGCTTGAGTTCAAAACGAGCAAACGGTGGGGGTGGGGGGGGGGGGATAGGTAACGCTTGAGACCCTAAAATTACAGCAAAAAAAAAAAAACTGGCGCTGGATAGAACACATACTGAGAATACCTGTTTACAGTACAGCTATAACAGTGGTTTTCAACCATTTTTGGCCCATGCTCCCCTTTACCATATTTTCAGAATGCCACCCCCTTCGTATTTGCTCCCTATAACTCCTGCACACTAAACGTAAAACTGGAAGCTAATTTTAATAAAACATACTAGAACAAGTCTAGACGTCTACATAAAACGTGATTTGCGGGTCTCCTTACGATATAAAACGAAATTCAGAAGGGCGAGAAGTACAGAACCGTAAAGTATGGAGGGAAAAACAATATCAAGTAATCGGTTCTTGTAATAACGCGATATTGAAATAATCTTAATTTTCCCCCTCCCATGGAAACCCTAAAATCCCCCACACCCCTGGTGAAGGTGGGGGATTCCCCACCGGTTGAGAACCACTGAGCTAGAAATTGCTTTCTCTTTAACCAAAAGGGCAAAGGAAATAGAGGGAGTCCTACCAAGGCACTAGAGGTAAACACATGGATTAATAATGTGAGAAAGATATTGAAGGCATCCGCAGAAGATGCACATAATAAAGGGGGGGGGGGGATTAACATACGTTAGTTGAGGGCCTATACGCTACTGAAGGAAAGACGAGCAGGACATGGAGGAGGGAGAAGAAGAAGAAGTAGAAGGACTGTGTTTCTATTCTGGTAGAGAAACAGCACTGGTCTATCAAACATGAGCTAGCACCATACCCCTAATAACTGGAACATGGACCTTTACTTCCTGAGTATGTCAACGTTAATCACCAAACTTGCGAGTTTGTGAACAGCTTTGGGTCTCTAACTGAAATTCTAATGAAACGTATCTGCAACCAGTATTAATGGTAGTCGTGGTTGTACAATGACTAACTCTCTCGCCTACGGGCCATGTTCGAATTCACATCCAGCGGATTTGTAAAATTGATCTGGCGTTCACAGATCGGCTCAGTCTAAACTAAATATCAAAAAACGTACTCTGTAGCAAAGGTGGCTAGTTTGGCTTTAATCACAGCATATACCGAGAGCGGTGGTCTATAAAAAACATATGGGGCTGGAACCATATTCCCAATACCCACGAAGGTGTAGAAATGATCGATCCCCATCCACGAGAGTTAAAATACCTAAGAATTTAGTCACCTGCAGGTAAGTTAGAAAATGGTACAGCATAACATAACAGATATCGAGGTTACCGGCCAACTAGCACATCTGCTCACCAGACTGCATATCCCCTTCGTAACACATGGCTAGCATCGGTGTTTATAAACAAGCTCATATAAATAGAGACGGCATTATTTGTATTATAAAATGTATAACTTCAGTCATTTTAGTCATCATCTGGCTTATCTGAAAGTCGCAGCTGCAGAAAAGGGGGAGAGGGGAGAAGAGAGGAGGAGTTAGAATATTCGCGTGATTCATTGTGGACTGTGCCTTCTTCTTCTACTTCTTATTCTTCTTATTTATCGTCTTCTTCTTCTTCTCTCCCTCCTCTTTCTGCTCATCTGCTTCTGCTTCTTATTTGCTCGTCTAATATGCAAACATATATGTATGGTTTTAGGCGTAGCTGCAGTGTGTTTCATTAGAGCTGAGTGCGATATTTGCGCCTTTGGTCGGCTAACCCGATGTATTCTGGGTATTTGTTGATAGTGTTAGCCTTCCCTCCCATTTACTTAGAAGAATCCACGATCTCAGAGTGATGACGCCATCTTCTCCCTTCCATCTAATGGCTGTAATTCCCAACAGACCCGTCCATAACAGATGTATGGATGATTGTCGGTCCTCGGGGTAAGGCAAGGATAGAACATGAGCATTCTCTGCTCCCTACCCTTATCCAAGAAGGCTTCCATAAATATAGAGCTGATACACGATGCTCTGGTATTGCGATCACACACGGCATCATGTTGATCTACATTCAGCTGTTTAGCGTCATTTCCGAACAATTGCACACTGTTCCCAGAATTCATATGGCTGCTGCATCCTAGGTTTTTGAAACCTCTCTGATCTATATTGCCACATTGAGTATAACGACGTCAGTATGATGGATTCGCAAGACTTTCAGTGCTGATTTTAATAGAGAGTGCAAGAGACGGGTCAAGTAGAGAATATTTAGGATATTTCATGGTAGTCACATCATGCGCTACGAGGTTTAGCTTGGTCAGTATGGATCGTTGTGCTGACGCATCATCGTCATTAATGCGAGCTCTCTGGAAACTCGTGTCTCACTTACAAGCTTATGTTTATTCATTGCAGTATCACCATATGCTTCTGAAGTCTCTGGTGCTGAATTCTCAAGTAAAAACACAAAAGTGACACATACACGTTGTTCAGTCATGGACATAATGCTCACTCGCCTGCCGATCTTGTGGTATTGAGTTCAAAGTTGTCTCTAGTCTTAAATATTTTAACCTGACCTTATTGCTTGAGGATTGGCCCAGTCTATGAAAACAAGCCAGTAACATTGTCTGTGAAGTTAGAAGTGGTCAATATACTGAACACATCAATCAGCTGCTGCTGCTCTCACAAAAGACGACAGTTTAGGCCCATTTCAATTGTCGTTATTTTTACCTGTTACATCTGTGGCCTTTGTGGTATCTTTTCAACATCCCTCTGTTTAGTTCGGCGTCTAGAATTGCTTCTTTTATTGTCTGTGGCTTTCTGCATGTTCCTTGTTTCTAACTCTGATTATTTCTATATCGGTTTAGTCGTGCACCCTTTCACGGCATCTTCGTGGTGTGTGAGGACATTCCTGGCTTCTTTCTGCTTGTTCGGTTTTCCTAGTTGAGTTCGCAATTTGTGCAGTCCTAAGTTTGAAACCAATCTGGGCTAGAATAATACATCCTGAATCGTGGTTTGTCTTTCTTTCTTTGACTTCTGCTTTCTTTTCTAAATCTAATGTAACAACCACATAATCTATTGATTATTGCTCACTGGATTTAGGAGGCCTGGTGTTCCTTGCCAGTGAGAAGTCCTGATCGTTCGGGTCCCATCGATTGACGGACGTCGGTCGCGGCGATTGGGCAATCTTGAGCATAGCCTACGATGGGTAGCGTTGTGGTATTCTGTTGTGATAATTTGGTGTGTCCAGTGTGTGCCGCGTGGTTACACACCCGCTTCACACGCGTGATCCGGGACTGTTTCCGGATCCGGTCAGGGATATGCACTACTGACGAGCTCAAATGAGGGCGAAACTCGAGTATAGTGCTTCCATATTGACGTGGATAGGCCTTAGGTTCATACCAGAGTGCGATCGGCGTTGCCAGTAGTGGGTTGTGCTCAATATTTAAATCTAATGTATTTTTCTCTTGTTTTCGGTGGCCTGGAACCGCACCTCTCCTCTTCTCTGCACTATCTTCGTCTGCCTCTTCTATCCGATCTTTTAAATTCTATCAGGGTATTTATGCTTCTGTTGTCGTAGCTTGTTTTTGGGTGACTAGTTCTTCATTTATTTATTTTGTTTTTGTGCAGTTCCGTTTGTACTGTTTCTTCTTCAATTTTCTTCGGTGTGGTGAGGACCTCGGCATTGATTTTGGTCACTTATACCACACTTCGCTCGAGTTTCTGCTAAACGATCTTCAGTCGTCCAGGATACGGTGTACTTCGCCGATATGCAGATGTGGTTGCTGGTCCCTGTACAGCACATCGTCTAAGCATGCAGCTGCTTCAGTTGACTGTATTTATGCTTTCATCCATTTCCGTAATTAGGATTTTTGCCTCATACTGAATTGTATTCTCTTTGCAAGGACAGGTCCGACGTGATTGTCATCTTCACTGCCTCCTTGCTGTCTTAAAGCCAGTGGTATCTGAGTTATCTAGACCCATAATTGCCCCGGGAGCTGACACAGTTTCGATCCAGGTGGGTCATGAAGTATGTGTCGACTTTGACATGGGAGCACCAGTTAAATGAGTGATTGATGGAACAGTACCTGCAAATATCCACTTCCCATTTGCTGTTCAAACGGGTGTACCATAATTTCTGACATCAGTGACATTGCAGCACGTTCGAGATTAAGTGGTCCAGTTGCTACTTCTCGGCCCAATTTTTTGACCGACAATGTCTGGGACCTCTTGCTGTGATAATAGCCACGTTGCATGGTAAGTTGATTTTGCTAACTATTCATTCAGCTGTGGTGATTTTGAAGTTGCTGTTTTTTTAGTTGCAGCTGTCCCTGATACATTCGTTGGACAGAAGGGTTATAACTTACTTGATCACTTTCTGACAGTATGCTGGCCGCGATTATTATGTCGTGTGGCAGTTGAAGCTCTTTTTGTTTTGCTATATGTCGTTGATGATAAAGTTTGTTTCCTCTTCCTTGCTAAGGGTGATCACAACGTTATCATGTGTCTTTCGGAGTTGTGCGGTGATTCTCTTTTCCAGAACGTTTGCTAGGACGATAGCAATTTTGTTTGTTGGCTGTGCTTACAGGTGTTTCTCTGGTTTGTGGAATTACGACTATCATTTGGAAGATGCTGTCTATTGAAGTTTGTTCTTTTGCTTTTATTCCATTGCAATGAAAATTGTTTCACTTGTGTTTATCTTCCCCGGTTGTTGCTTTATATCTGTTAGCTTCGGCTGGTGTTGTCTCTGCTGTTTCACCCATGACGAGATCTACTAAAGCTATTATTGTTATGATTTGCCGATTTTCCGCATATGACAAACAGTAATAGTTGTCAGCTTCACATCCACGTATTCTCCTTTCTGGTGTCTTTTGGCTGTATTATTTTAGTTGCACTCTAATTACGAGTAATCCTCTGCACATGATGGTTTACAAATATTGCCTTGGTACCACATCCTCAAATTCAATGTGCATGAAACGTGTGTCTATAACCTTAACCTTTCAACCCCGTCTATGACTTTGAACTTACTTACTTTGCTTTGACGATGAATTCATCTGCCTTGTGTCCACCAGCTGTCTGTTTGTCTAAACGCTAACTCAGGTCTCGGCAGTTGTTGAGTCATAATTACAGAGATTCACGGAAAACAGTAATCGTGTTCTCTATGCCACGCCGAATGATCACAACAAGCAAACGCCCTCCAATACGTGTCGCAACCATGACAATTACAGAACATCCAACACAAGGGCGTTAACACGTTTGTCTATAAATACTTTGTGAAAACACACGTTAAATAACTGAGGACATTTTCAACAGAAATAGCGTGGGTGAGTAATGAGGTTGCATGTGTTAGGTGTGCCAGATCGGCAATATCGGAGTAAACAAGTAAAGATCCATTTTACATTCCTTTGGGCGCTTTGGGCCATATGTTGCCAGAACGATATCTGTATGTGGACCAATGGCCGCTAGGTAGACGATGTGATTCAGTAGCACGCCGGCCGCGTTTACTTCGGAAGACATGTTCTGGTACCAACTTTAGGCTCGATTGACCTGGAAGTCATGTTTTAATTAAAAATTAAATTTCACCCCAATTCGTATCGAACCCCTGACCACCGAGACGACAGACGAGTGTCTAGCCACTACGCTACTGCAGCTCTTAGGTCAGTAGTGTATGTAGATCATATTGTATAGAAAGCATATTAATGACGGTGCGAAATGATTTGCATCCCCATGCTGTATTTAATGGAGTCGATGTGGGAAAGTGGTTAGTGCGCTTGCTTGCCAAGTCGGTGGTACTGCTTCAGTCCCCTAGCAATGATTTGGTTTTTTTCCGACCGGAACAGCTATGGGGTTGACCCAGCCTCATAAAATAAGTACTGGGTAATTTTCTGGAGTTATTTGGGAAGGAAATGGGGAGAGGTTCCGAACTGGCCACTCACCTCATTAAATTGTGGCTTAGAATATGTAACAGCCTAACACTTCACACCAACACGTAAGTATCTGTCGTATGACTACGCTTAACTTGACAAACAAGACTAACACACCAACACGTAAATATCTGTCGTATGACTACGCTTAAATTGACATACAAGACTAACACACCACCACGTAAGTGTCTGTCGTATGACTACGCTTAACTTGACTAAGAAGACTAATACACCAACACAGAACTGGTGTCGTGAGCCGCTACACTATGTAGGATTTACTGATGAGGGGATCTGAGCCCTTATGGACTGGTGTACAATTATGATGATCTGATGACTAACTAACTAACTAACTAACTAACTAACTAACGAAATAACTAACTAACCAACCAACTAACTAACTAACTAACTAATTAACTAACTAACTAACTAACTACCAACTGGCTGACTGACTGACTGACTGACTGACTAACTAACTATATATCTGCCTAACTAACTAACTAACTAACTAACTAACTAACTAACTAACTAACTAACTAACTAACTAACTAACTATATCTCTGTCTAACTAACTAACTAACTAACTAACTAACTAACTAACTAACTAACTAACTAACTAAGTAACTAACTAACTAACTAACTAACTAACTAGCTAACTGACTAAGTAACTAACTAGCTAACTAACTAACTAATTAACTATCTATCTAACTAACTAACTAACTAACTAACTAACTAACTAATTAACTAACTATATATCTGTCTAACTAACTAACTAACTAACTAACTAACTAACTAGCTAACTGACTAACTAGCTAACTAACTAGCTAACTGACTAACTAACTAACTAACTAACTAACTACCTAACTAACTAACTAACTAACTAGTTGACTGACTAACTAACTAACTAGCTAACTAACTAACTAGCTAACTGACTAATTAATTAACTAGCTATCTGACTGACTGACTAACTAACTAACTAACTAACTACCTAACTAGTACCTAACTAACTACCTAACTAACTAACTAAATAACTAACTAACTAAAGAAGACTATTTAGAGTAGCCCAAAAGGAAGGCTTTTGTGGCTTGGACACAATATAGGCCACAAACACATACTAAAGACAGTCGTAAACATTATGGGCACTGGGTTTGAATCTGTTGACAATGAAATACCTAAATCCCCATGAGGGAAACATGGCAAAAAGGCTGGGCATCATGCCGACTTAACCATATGTGTCATGACCTCGTAGTATCCTTTCACACTTCTCCGAAGATGAGATGTTTCCGTAACTGCCTTGCGCAATCCACTGTTTCTGAGCTTAGGGACTGAAAAGAAAGCTACGCAATAGTACCTGTAGAAATGATATGTCATTACTGGGTTAGGAAAAAAGTATTTTCTACTATCCCCATCCTTAGTCCGATAGATGCAAGCATTTTGCAGGGCTCGTAGAATTGCATGTCATTACATCGGACTTAAATATTAGAAGTCAGTCATGGAGAGAATTCATAGTCAACCAACGAACCAACAGCGTAATAGAATGCAACACGTTGGACAAGTGTGGAAGAAGTATACTAAGGAAAACATATAAAGCAGCCATACACAGATGTATCGATACAGGCACATCGTGGAATTTAAAATAGTGGCAGATAATAGACAGATAAATTCAAAACTGAATGAGTAGGAAGCGTCACGATAACCCACGCAGCTTAACTACTTGATGAAGATAAGCCGCATAAGAGAAATCATAATAAACTATATCCCAACTTCCAGTGTCACATTAAGCATCTATATACACTGTGTGGGTAATCCTTTGACACGTACATATATTTGAGGATTAAGTAAACTATCTTCACGTAACCTTTTTCATTTACAACATAAGAAAGAGTGGACAGCTCCATATCTCACCTATTTTGCTTATTGGTAAAATCCCTGGTTTCTACTGAATTATGCTGGTTCAAGTCTCGATTCACATGTAGAAGGACACAAATATCACCAGTCAGAGACTGAAATTGGAAAATCTGATTGGTCTGTGGACAACCCACTTTGCCACCGTAGTTCACTAGATATACTCTAAAGAATCTATTTCTATTTGACAAGCATGCATGTAGAATGAGCTTGCTTCAGAAAAATAAACCGGCGGAGTGGATATTAGTGAACGCATTCAGAGCTTTTGGCACAACGCATTCCAAAAATACTTCTTCTTCCTAATCGTTTACTTCTTGTTCCTTGAGACTCACACATAATTATAGGCCCGGAGCCACGCATATAAACCCCGTTTGTGGGCCAGATAATAATGATTGGTTAGATGTTGGCTAATTGTTTCTACAGTCTGGGGCAGCCAGTCTTGAACCAACATTCTTCAATCGCTAGATACGACCCCGCACATGATGTCTACATTTCTGCTATTTTGTGCTTCCCTTTTGGGATACTGGTAACACACGGACACCAAAGACACTTATAAAATATCAGAAAGACACGACTACGTCAGATGGAAGGAATGGTGTCAATTCCCAACCGTGATGTCGTCATGTGGAGGATCTACGTGTGTGTGTGTGTGTGTGTGTGTGTGTGTGTGTGTGTGTGTGTGTCTGTGTCTGTGTCTGTGTGTTATACACGTATAAGAAAGAGACAAACAGCATTCTTTGATGAGAATAGATATATTCGAATACATGGTGAAAACTGGAAAGAACAGTGTGAAAAGAGGCAGAAGCAGGTCATGAGAAATTATGCTGGATAGACTGAGACGGTGTCATGGAGGCATATCGTAAGCAGAGTTTATCCAGAACACCAAGTACGACCGAGATCTGCGGAGAGTCTTGAACGCCTACGCCAGCTGGCAGAACACATGATTCTGATGATGGTGGTGTGCGTCTGTGTCTATTTGCGCCATTGTGCTGTGTCTCATATTTTAATTACAACTGCTCGTCATTTTGAACGTGATTACACTACTTGCACTTTTTCTGTTCGGTGCCATTTAGATAGGTATTCTACCGCAAGAGAATGCCACTATCTTTGCAGAATCGCATGGCACGTTGTTGCAGTGGCTGCTGTTGTGGCAGTTTATTGTACAAGATAATAGTTCCGGCCATGTGTACCGCCTCACGCGTGTCCGCTCGTATAACATGTGCCAGAAATATTGGAATAATATTGTTTTCCGACTTCATTAATACCACTTTATACAATTGTGGAATGTTACTTCGTATACAACTGTGAACAACCACTTCGTATACACAAACGGAACACCACTTCGTATACAAATGTGGAACACCATTTTGTATACAAATGATAGCAGGGTTAACGTCTGAGTCCGTGTTCATGTGTTATGCAAGGTTCAGTTAATCCTCTTTCTCTCATGAAATGTGGATGCCAGATCTGGGTCAAAGAAATGGATCCTCTTTAATTGTATTTGTGTTATAATAACTACACCTGGACTCGGTTATCTCCCATTCGTGATTCAGAAACAAGTATACATTTCACATGTTTTACTCGTTTCATCACCGAGCCACTTCTTATGTTCTTGATACGGACATCGTGGCATCCACCCTTAAAGTGGCTAGTTAGTTGCATATCCTTTACAGGACGTTTGCAGTCAACACCAACATATTTTGATGTTGTTGATGTATCTCTTGACAAGTTTGCATTCAGTAGTTTGCTATTGCTTTCTGAACGACCGACAGACATGCCATTTCGTAAAAAAACAACGCAACGCGGTTTGCTGCCAAATCGCGCTCAGCTGTGCTTCTAACGCGGTTATGCTGGATCACGAACCGGGTCTGTAACACCTTCGCCACGGATACGAACTTACAGTGGCTGACTGACTGGCACCTTGCCGTCTTGACAGACGAGGGAGTTTGTAAAACGGAGTTATACCTCTCCATAACACAAAGCCTGGGCTGAATTTAGAGACCATGTGTTGCCCATGCAGCATGATCCCTCTCTCGGCCTGTCTAGTGTACACCAGAGGAAAGGTAACACCAATAAGTCTGGAACAAACAAGCTACAGAATCTGCCGGATCAGCAAAGCAATACTCTAACTGTCCGCCTGTCGGAGCTTTGATCCTAGACCAGTTGCCAACCAAGGCTTAGAGCCTGGTCTGCCCTGCCATGACATTTAGTTGTCAGGTTGCATTTCCTCGCACTAGGATAAGGCGCGTACCCTCCCAACTGCGCTCCTCCGCCCGAAGCCGTTGCACAATGTGGGGTGTTGGGTTTCGTATGCGGCTCCCAACATTGGGCGCTAACAGAAGCAGGTAGCACAGTCTACTGTTATATGGTAGCTCAGTCATGTCTGACTAAGACCTGACAATACAGTGGCTATCGCTGTTTAATTAGATGTTTACCTAAAGAGGGTACAAGCCTTACCCTAGTGCGATGAAATACAACCTAAAGACTAAATTTCTTGGCAGGGCAGATCAGACCCCGATATAGGATGGAATCTCAGACAGGCGAATAGTTAGAGTATTGCTTTGCTGATCCGGTAGCTTCTGCATCTTGTCTTGTTCCAGAGGTATTGGTGTTACCTTTCCTCTTTAGTAAATTAGGCAGGCCGAGAGAGAGAGAGAGAGAGAGAGAGAGAGAGAGAGAGAGAGAGAGAGGAGGGGGGGGGACAGAGATCATGCTGCATGGGCAACACATGATCTCTAAACTCAGCCCAGGCTTCCTGTTATGGAGAAATATAACTCCATTTTACAAACTTTCGTCTGTCAAGATGGCAAGGTGCCAGTCAGTCTCTGTAACAGATATGTAAAGAAAGATGATTCATTTCAATGCACGGGGATTCACTCCATATGGCTCGGTCGCTTTCCGCAGAACGGACTCCGGAAAGCGACGCAGAGCACGAACTTGGTAGCTTCAGCGATGATACTCATCTTATCCCATATCATCATGTTCCTCTTGTACCTTGCGGTGTCGAGGTGAAGTACAAACAGAAGGAGAGTGCCCGCTTATGGGCTTCATGGATCGACATTCCCATGGACTATGTTATTCCCTGTGTTCATCGTTTTTGTAGTCGGCCTCTTCCTCTGCTTCCCTCTGGTCTGTACATCATTGCTTGTTGTGGTATACTGTTAGTTGGTAACCTACTTGCATGGCCAAACCATTTGATTTGCTGCCTTCTAATAATATCTAGTGCAGTTATAACACCCACTTTAGTCCTTATTTCTTCATTTGTGATCTTATCTCTTCTAGATACATTGAGTATTCTTCTCAGAAATCTCATTTCTGTTGTTGTGATTTTTCTTTTCTCTTTTTCTGTCGTTGTCCAGGTTTGGCATTGGTAACATAAAGTTTGTAGGAAGATTGTGTTGTAAAGTGCTTTCTTAGTAGTTTTTGATGCATGTTTGTTCTTTAGTATTGGTGCCATTTGTCCAATGAGTTGGTTTGCCTTATTGCATCTACTTTCGATCTCGTCTTCTGATTTGCCATTTGATGATATTATACTTCCTAGGTACTTGAAACTCTTTACTTGTTTCAAGGGATGTTCTATCTCCATGTGAGTCAGGCCGTTTATACTTCTTAGTTTGTTTCTACGAGCAGTATGAAGATCCCCTGCCAGCTTACCATACCAATCGATGATACTCCAGGAGAAAATTGCACTTATAAAGTAAATGACGAAGTACGGAAATGCATCTATTACATTCGTAGCACGAGGTCAACGCCTTAACCACTTCGCCACACGACCCCCTCCTCTCTCTGTGTACTGATACTGTGCCCAGGTGACCTTTAACCCAACTAGTTTTCAACTTGTGTATCTGTATACAAGGTTACAAATATTAAAACTAGTGCACTGGCTTAATTACATCTTGGAGAACATTAGGCGAGGCGAGGAGTGGGTCAGATTGTCAGTGGAGCAGTCAGATGTGTGCAAAGTTATAATCATTTTGAGCCGGGGATGCAGAGAGTGGCCAGCAGGGGCCACGAAAGTGGAAATCCAGCAACTAATTCAGGATAATGCTCGCCCAGGTGATGTGATTATATACACAGATGGTTCGGTGGTGAGAGGCAGGAGACGTGCCTGGGGGTTCTTAGCAACAGCTAATGGTCGCCGTTTGGTGCAGGAGAGCCTGGCATATGATACCACAACATCTAGCTTAAGAATGGAGGTGGAGTCGGTCAGTGCAGCTTTCCGCTGGATGGAGAATACGATATACACACAAACACATCGTGATTGTAACTAACTCAGAAAGCATGCTGAGTAGGATGAGGACAGGCAAGCTATGTGCAGAGTGGCTTGCTTCGCTTCGGAAGTCACGGTTGAAAAGCATCGTCTGGATCTTTTATCCGGGGCATGCTGGTGTGCTGGGGAATGAACAGGCGAACAGATTGTCTGGCTCTGCAAAACTTGGTGGAGTATTGATTCATGTTAAGGAAGACGTGGTTGCGTCCTTGTGGGAGCACGTGTACACCTCGGAGGAGCAAATGGATCATCATGGTCTGGCAAGCATGCGACAGCGAGAGGTGACGAGGGGATCTGGCCGACGATCGACGCTCGGTGGAAAGATGAGACGGACATATAATCAGATTGCTACTGGTACTATTAGTGTTGGAACTCTTCGCTGGTTGCTGAGGATGGTGACGGAGTGCCTATGGAAATGCCCCAAATGCTGTGATGTCGGTTCCTAAATCAATCAATCAATCAATTACAGAGTGAAATAATTTACAGTAATTACAACTGTCTGGGGTAGATAAACATTGAAGGGCTGAGGGAATTATAATTATAAATTTATGGGACAGACCGACTTACAAGCTTGAAACATTTTACTCGAGTAAAAAGAAATGGGGACATGTTCAGTCAAAATAATCAGTTAAAATATTACATGCCATTTTCAGCACGTTGCGGTCAACCCCTATTGATTTTCTAGTTACGTTTACGTTCAATATTTACCATGTCTTTCTGAACGAGATGTCAACGTTTAAGTACGTAAGTAAAGAGTGGATTAAGAGTGGGGGGGGGGGTGGAGGTTATAAGGGTGGATGTGGAAAGGGGTGGGGGTTGAGGTTAGAAGGGTGGATGTGGAAAGGGGTGGGCGGGGGGGGGGGGGGGGTATTTCAGCCGCCTGATTGTGCTCCGATGAATGTGGGTTTTATTCCGGACTCTATAATTCGGTTCACAAGTGCAAATTTCTCTGGGACTGCCGGGGGGTCCTCGCTGGAGCTACGGATTTCGTGCTTTATGTAATGATTTCGGTAGGCCGCCCTGTGGATAGAGACCGAGTCTTATAGGATCAAATCCGATGCAATGAAGTCGATCCAAAACTGCACTTGAAGTAGCCTGACCGTATCACTCCGCTGCCCCACATGCTCAGTTATTCTCTTTAAGAATGCGTACATCTCAGCGGGCTCGTTAGCGAAAGTTGATAGGGAACTGCGCTGATAATGTCAGTAGCAAAGTCAGACGAGGGTTCGAATACTGCTAAGGAGGGGAGAGAGAGAGAGAGAGAGAGAGAGAGAGAGAGAGAGAGAGAGAGAGAGAGAGAGAGAGAGAGAGAGAGAGAGAAATAGAGAGAGAGAGAGAGAGAGAGATCCCCCTCCCCTATTCCTCTGCCCATTCATTCCTACAAAATAGACGGCCAATCAGAACACAGACGCATAGCACTATTTCAGAACACCCCCCCCCCTCCCCGCCCCAAATATAAATAGATAAATCTCAACTCTAGTGTTTCTACATAGTGTATGATGTAGTCTCTTTGACGTCGTATTGTTTTCCACAGCTGGATTTTGTTTGTCCATTATTTTCAACAGTCGATATCTATGTCACGCCGTGACCAACCAAAGACAGCTTACGTATATATTTTAACGATAAAGATTTTCCAACAGTTGATATTCACACAAATCATGAACGAATGGGAGAAGTGCCAAGCTTCGTTAGGCCAAGCAGAAATACAATCTTGCTCATGTAGCACCCATATTACAACTACAACAAATACTTTGGAATGGCTACTGCATTGGGGGACAGAGCACGCACGAGTATGCCCACATTAATAGAGACGTTGTTCGACATAACATAAAATAACAGACAGTTGAAATATACACATATTCGCACAGTAATGTCAATTATTTTATATGTCAAAAATTGGCGCTTGAGGTTGTGCGAATATGTGTATATTTCAACTTGAAGGAGTTATCTAGTTAATTCACGTAAGTTGTGTGATTTCTGCAGTATGTACCTGACAAGATGCAGCGAAATATGCCAGGCAATAAATCGTGCAATCTATTGTTTGTGTCTTCGTTATTCAAATTCACTACGGGAAACCATTGTTTTGAATTACTCAGTGATTTGTTAGGGCGAGCATTCTCTGCGATTTTCACCTTGTACACTGTTTCTGTGCAGAATTTAGTGAACTTCAAGTGGCTGTACAAGCTCAATTCTTTGGTGACGTAGTAGGTAGAACTGTGTGTGCGCTTGAGGTTGGCCAGCTTGGATTGGGTTTCTTCTATCTGGTTTTTTTGTCAGTTGTCTCAGGTTTTTTCTTGTTGGACATATCCTGTCGGCTCTCAGAGACCTGGAATACCGGTGAGAAAATATTCCCGTCCTTTGGCATTCCTCAAGAAATCTCAATAGACAATCCTGCACCGAAATTTTACACTTCAGCTTGAGTAATCCATCTAATCTTTTCACAGTTGGTAATTGGAGGTAACGTTTCAGAAAATCATAACGATGTTTTTCCGTAGTGAATTTAAATAACAAAGAAACAAACCATACATAGTACGATTTATTGCCTGGCACATTTCGCTGCATCTCGTCGGGTACTTACTGCAGATGTCACTCAACATAGAATAAAATAATTAGAATCATCGTTCAAGCTGAAATATACACATGTTTACACAGTAATATCAGTTGTTTACCATGGTAATTTTAAACTAACTATCATGTCTTTCTGTTTGCACAAAATTGGCTTGTGCAGGTGGATAATTATCGCTTCTGCAAACTTTAACAAACGACTATTTTGTGTATGAAACAACAAGCGAAAAGCGCTGTCCCTTTCAATGACATGACCGGTTTCCAAGACATGACGTGCAATGGACGACGCCGGAAGGTTATAATTGTGGTGTGTCACACTTCCCATGATCCCATCGCTTGTGTAGTTTCTTGTCAACCCAGTTTGGTTCGTCTTCAAAAATCCTGGTGTATAACTGCCTCTCTGTTCGGCCAATGTAGGTAGACTCGCACCTGCATGTGAATTGGTAAATACAATTAGATGTGGCATACAGAGGGGTAGATTCTTTTATTGCTGGGGTGGGAATAGGTGTGGTTTTGTACCTAATAACTGGAGTTGCAGCACAGAATGTTCGGCCAACTGCCGTAACAAGCCGGTCCTGTAGACGTTGCATTACGTCATCCCCTCGAAAGGTAAGCTGTATAAACACCTTGAGCTAAGGGACTGTAGGTACGTCTGATTTTGGTTTCGGCTGTTGGCAGTGGCTCTTTATAAATCCTGTGGAGTACCCATTCAGGTATAAGACATTCTTCAGTTTCAGTTTCTGAAATTTTGTTGAAGTTTGCAGAAGCGATAATGATCCACCTGAAACAAGCCAATTTTGTGAAAACAGAAAGACATGATAGTCAGTTTAAAATTACCATGGTAAACAACTGATATTACTGTGTGAACGTGTGTATACTTCAGCTTTAACGATGATTCTAATTATTTTACTCTATGTTGTGTGACATCTGCAGTAAGTACCTGACGAGATGTAGCGAAATGTGTCAAGCAATAAATCATACTATATATGGTTTGTGTCTTCGTTATTCAGATTATGAAATGTATATTTTCAGAAAACTAGAGCGAGTTCTTCGGACGAAAGGAAACAATATTAGACAAGCAAGGACATACTAGAGCAAATCGAAATGAGACGGAGTACTTTGGTCAATTCAATTGATGTACCAATCGACTTCATACTGTAATAGAAGGAAAAGCTGAGGGCAAAAGAACTACAAAGGAACACAGATATAGATGTAAAAGTAATAATACGATTTGGTCAGGATACAACCTAGCTGAATTTAAAACGAAGGCTCGGAACATAAATGTCTGCAGGTCCACTTCCGTCAACCTTCCCTGCGTAGACGACACTGAATGGTAATGATGCCCGTGCCGATGATGATGTTGAGCAATGCAGGCTAGAAATTCTAATCATGGCATAAAATCCTACCGTAGAGAAATAGAGGAACAATAATTCCATGGTTATGCCGCTGATAACTCCAAAATGAGCGCCCAGCAGGGAAGGCTATTAAGCGATACACGCCTAAAGGCAGGGGAGGCCTGCAAACTTGTTTTGGGACAAGAAATTTGACCCGCCGCCTGTGGTAACAAGTCTGATTAGCTACAAACAACCAATGTACATGGGATTGTTTGTTGTAGGCGGGTGGGGGGAGGGGCTGAGGGATTCCGATAGAATAACTAATGCCAGGGGTTGGGAAAAACTGCCTTATGGTGAATTTGATTTTTGTGAAATGTAGTTCTGATGTGTGTGTGTGCGAGAGAGAGAGAGAGAGAGAGAGAGAGAGAGAGAGAGAGAGAGAGAGAGAGAGAGAGAGAGAGAGAGAGAGAGAGAGAGAGAAGAGAGGAGAAGAGAGAAAAAGAGGTTTGCAAGAAACGTTTTGTCTAACTTAATTGTAGTGGAGGAATAAATTTAGTTCAAGAATATTCACTCGACTTTCTAGAGTTTTTATTGCAGCTACAACTGTCTATTGTAAATGCAACTTGCGCATACATTTACTAACTTCTCCTACTCAGTGATCTATCTGTCTCCGTTTTTCCCTGATTCTCCTGTACTTTCACATCTTCAAATGCAGTCTCCCTTCTCCGATCTTCCCCAAATGACTTGCAATGTCTTCTTTTTCTTGAACCTTTCTTTCCCTCATGTAACAATGCCTGGTGCCCATTTAGAACTGGGATCTGGGAGCCCCGATCAACTTTAAAACTCAAGATAGTACTATACCTACCCCCCTTTTGTTCATTCCCCCCACCACCAAGTCCGCGTTTCATTATCTGCTCATTTAATTTACACCTCACACGATACACTGATTTACCTGCAGGCAGCTGTAGGCTGAGGTTTTGCGGCAGCCCCAGTGGCAAGTAAGTTTGCCTGTGAGCTCGGTGGTCACGTATTCCAGTACAGAAGGTCGGTTTGGTTTTAACAATATTACCCATGGAGGGTTTATTTGTATACACAACTGTAAGGCTGGCACCATATATCCAATACGCTTCAGAGAGTGTGAACATGCCCTTTAATTTTACAACTATAAGCTATAAGCTACGGAATTTTGAAATGTTCACTTCTCCTAAAGGACCGGACAGAATGATTAAAATTGTTAGTGAACTAGCTGTATATCCTTTACAGGACGTCACCGTCAACCTCCGGCATTTTTAGCTGTTTGTGATCTCTTGGCAAATTTATGTTCAATAGTTTGCCATTGCTTTCTTAACGACCGTCACTCATACCATTATATGAAAACCAACGTAAGGCGGTCTGCTGCCAAATCGCCCGCAGCCTGAATTTCGAACGCGATATGCGAGATTACGAATTGCGTTCTTAACCCCTTCGCCACAATATTGATGATTAAATTGGCATCAAGAAAAATCAGAAGAAAAGTGATTTATTGACACACACAAACTGTATACTTGTTTAGCGGCGAGTTAGCGCAGCTGATATGGAGTTGTGCTGACTATGTCATGAGCGCTGTCGGAGGACTGTTCGACGCTTGTGTTCGTGGTCTGGCTAAGTGAGGGAAAGACTAGTCACTGACTCCTTGTTGTGTTCATGCCTATAACACGGGATGACCATGTCACATCACAGACTGGTCACTGGCACCTTGTTGTGTTCATGCCTATAACATGGGATGACCATGTCACATCACAGACTAGTCACTGGCTCCTTGTTGTGTTCATGCCTATAACACGGGATGACCATGTCACAAAACAGACTGGTCACTGACTCCTTGTTGTGTTCAAGCCTACAACATGGGATGACCATGTCACATCCCAGACTGGTCACTGACTCCTTGTTGTGTTCAAGCCTACAACATGGGATGGCCACGTCACATCATGGACTGGTCACTGACTCCTTGTTGTGTTCAAGCCTACAACATGGGATGGCCATGTCACATCACAGACTGTCACTGACTCCTTGTTGTGTTCAATCCTACAACATGTGATAGCCATGTCACATCACAGGCTGGTCACTGACTCCTTGTTGTGTTCAAGCCTACAAGATGGGATGACCATGTCACATCACAGACTGGTCACTGGCTCCTTGTTGTGTTCAAGCCTACAACATGGGATGGCCATGTCACATCACAGACTGGTCACTGACTCCTTGTTGTGTTCAATCCTACAACATGTGATAGCCATGTCACATCACAGACTGGTCACTGACTCCTTGTTGTGTTCAAGCCTACAAGATGGGATGACCATGTCACATCACAGACTGGTCACTGGCTCCTTGTTGTGTTCAAGCCTACAACATGGGATGGCCATGTCACATTACAGACTGGTTACTGACTCCTTGTTGTGTTCAAGCCTACAACATGGAATGACCATGTCACACCACAGACTGGTCACTGACTCCTTGTTGTGTTCAAGCCTACAACATGGGATGGCAATGTCACATCACAGACTGATCACTGACTCCTTGTTGTGTTCAATCCTTCAACATGGGATGGCCATGTCACATCACAGACTGATCACTGACTCCTTGTTGTGTTCAAGCCTACAAGATGGGATGACCATGTCACATCACAGACTGATCACTGACTCCTTGTTGTGTTCAAGCCTACAACATGGGATGGCCATGTCACATCACAGACTGGTCACTGACTCCTTGTTGTGTTCAGGCCTACAACATGGGATGGCCATGTCACATCACAGACTGATCACTGACTCCTTGTTGTGTTCAATCCTTCAACATGGGATGGCCATGTCACATCACAGACTGATCACTGACTCCTTGTTGTGTTCAAGCCTACAAGATGGGATGACCATGTCACATCACAGACTGATCACTGACTCCTTGTTGTGTTCAAGCCTACAACATGGGATGGCCATGTCACATCACAGACTGGTCACTGACTCCTTGTTGTGTTCAGGCCTACAACATGGAATGACCATGTCACACCACAGACTGGTCACTGACTCCTTGTTGTGTTCAAGCCTACAACATGGGATGGCCATGTCACATCACAGACTGATCACTGACTCCTTGTTGTGTTCAAGCCTACAACATGGGATGGCCATGTCACATCACAGACTGATCACTGACTCCTTGTTGTGTTCAAGCCTACAACATGGGATGGCCATGTCACATCACAGACTGATCACTGACTCCTTGTTGTGTTCAAGCCTACAACATGGGATGGCCATGTCACATCACAGACTGATCACTGACTCCTTGTTGTGTTCAAGCCTACAACATGTGATAGCGATGTCACATCACACACCCACAACGGTAAACTACTTCATGACACTTTTATTTACATTGTACTGAAGAGTAAATAAAGTATAAAAACACACATAAAGGAGGTAAATAATTATGAGTAGTGCAAAGTCATAATAAAACAGATATACACCTTACAATTAATAGTATTGTATTGCAAGCATTGTTTGCAATTTAGGAATGGCTACATCATGCATAGACAGATAAAAAAAAAAACAATGACCAAATACTGCAAGAAAAAAATTGAAAATCGTACTCTGATTAGAAAAATTAGACGTTGACAGTCAACATTTTTGGGTCACGTTATGAGAAGAAATGGATTGGAGAACTTATTGACAACTGGCAAGATCGAGTGAAACAGACCAAGAGGAAGACCGAGAGGAAAATACCTGGATGGCTTGGCCACGTGGCATAGACGAGACAGGAACACTGAGCTGATCCACGACTCTGGTGATCGAGTGAAATGGCGAGTCATGACCTCCCATGCTTTCCGGCATGGCACATGATTGATTGATTGATATGAGAAGAAATAAACTGGAGAACTTGATGACAACTGGCAGAGAAGTAAATACTTGGATGGCTTGGCCACGTGGTATGGTCGAGACAAGAACACTGAGCTGATCCGCGACACTGGTGATCGAGTGAAATGGCGAATCATGACCGCCCACACTTATCGGCATGGCACGTGATGAATGAATATCATGCAAACAAATAGATTTGTGTTTCATTAGATTCCGATGAATGTTTCCTTTTTACCAGAAACGGTGCCACTGTATTGTTGTTCTTCTGACACGTATCTTTATTTCTAATCTGATATACTTCTTTCCCCGTGGCCGTCAATGTTTGCGTCTGTGTTAGATTCTCCATTTGCTCGTGCCTATGTTGTGAACGAATCTCTCTCTGTTATAAAACATTACGTCTAAGGTAAAGAGTTTCGCCAGATCTGTATCTGGTTTCACACTAAAGGCACGAATGTTTGCCTGGCAATCATTTATGCAAGGTCATAGAAGGCAGGTCGTGTTGCTGAAATTGAATAAATAGTTGAGAGTGTTGAATTAGTATTTCACACTTTAATAAATATGTGTATTTTTCTTCTATAGTCTATTTCTGAATGCCACGCGCCGCTTTGGATGTCGAAATTACTTTCTCTTCACGGAGGCAATCGCTGGTTTTTATGACAGGGCTTTTGAATCTATTATAGGAATTTAGTTGTAAGTAAAGGAATATTTTACACAACATAAGGCGCATTGGACATATAGTCCTAGAACCATATTCTCATAGACCAGTCTTCACTAGCTGGGTTGTGTGGTCTGTATCAAGCCGACCGTCTTACTTCCCGAAACATTGTAGGTACCCATGTTAAGGCCGGGGCAACATGAGAGTCCATTTCAAATGTACAAATCCGCCTCGGTGTGTTTTTCACCTTATGAACCCCGGGCCGACAGGTCAGCTGTTGGCCACAACACTACTGCAGATCTCCAGTCTGGTGTGCTTATGAAAGAAAGAAATAAAGAAAGAACGAACGAACACACACATTTTATTTTCAATGGTTTTAGAATTGTGCACGCATGCCGATCGGACATTCTACCCTTCTCTCTCTCTCTCTCTCTCTCTCTCTCTCTCTCTCTCTCTCTCTCTCTCTCTCTCTCTCTCTCTCTCTCTCTCTGTGTAACGTCCTAACCGTTATGCCAGCCCAGCCGCTCTGGTGTGCTTAAAGCTTTCCATATTTATATTGTCTAGTGCAGTGTTTCCCAACCTTTTTTGTGCCATGCCCCACTTAAGCCTTTCTAAAATTCATATTGCCCCCCTCCACCGCCCCACGCCCCCCTCAACATTTTTTTTTCCCGCGTTTCCATCCTGTTTCAGGATATTGCGGTCAACACCAGCATCTTTCAGCTGTATGTTGATTCCTAGGCTAGATTACGCTCATCAGCACGCCACGACTTTCTGAGCGACCGGCTCCATACTCTCATAAGTCACTTTTGCGATTCGAACCACTGCTAATTCTCGTCGCGTCACGTGACGAGAGTATTCGGGGTTAGCGGAGAAAGCTGCTAACCCCTCGGCCATGGAGCCGGCTACCCCCCCCCCCCCCCCCCCTCAACATATACATTATATTTAATATTCAAAAATTGAAATGTTCACTAAAGAAACTTGAATGATAGGTTTTAGGAAGAAATCACTAGGTAATTATTGAGCAAACACAGTAAGTAAATTTTCAAAACATATAATGGAGAACTGAAATTCAAGTACAAAATAATTTTAATGAAAGATTGTTCTATATTATTTTAATTATTAGTAATTATTTATTATTTAAATTTAGTGAGATCCTTGCGCTTGATGCTTGCTGCAAAGAGATCTTATGTCAGGTTCCAATTTAGTTAACTTCAGTCTCAAGTCTCCCCGTTTTGTTATATTCAGCCGATTTCTTCCATTTTCGAATTGCCCCCCTTAACAGTCAAATTGCCCCCCTGTGGGGCGTAGGCCCCACGTTGGGAAACACTGCTCTAGTGTATTCTTTTATATCTATTTATTAACTGTCTTCTTTGAGTATCACCTAATATTTATACATGAATCAATCTTATTGGTTTCAGAAATGGTTAGAAGGCAAATTCATCTTATCTTCAAAAACATCAAACAGGCGTTGAAGAACAAGGTTATCTAGATCTAAAGAGAACTGAACAGAACTTTAAAGAACAGGGCATGACTCCACAACCTCAAACCAGTCTTCGGTCAGAATAACATGATGACGGAGAATGTGAAAGCCTCAGGAGATTCCCTTACATTCTCCAATTTAAACAAAAATTGCATGTCTTTTTAGAGGAGGATGCAATCATCCCAGTTTAAATTTGCTGTTCATGATTTACTAGACAATTTAATGTACAGTTGTTTAACATTGCTTTCTAAACGAGTAGTCAACATTTAAGTTTAACTGACGTGTGTAAAATGAACCAACTACGCCAAGGTCAAGTGAACAAATTCATGCACGAGCGCGTTACACCTCTCGGCCGCTCAGACCTCCACTTCGAGTACTGTCTCAGGACCTGGGACTCCTAAGACCCCCTTCTCTCTCTCTCTCTCGCACACAATGGTAAATGTTATCCAGGCGGTATCTACCCAATAGCGAGCGGCTTAGCCTAGATCTAGCTTTTCCCATCAGCTTATCATTGTCTGTTGGGCAGCCAGACAAGCGCACACCTAACTGACGCCGTTTTTCCCTGTGCAGACTACCGATTTACATGGGTACCCTCAATTGTGTAAAACACCGGCGCTCAGGACAGCCGTGTCAGAAAATAACAGCTTATAATGCTAGAATTTCATGCGAAATTTTCCCGAACTAAAGCTCTCCTTGACTGAATCACCTGGAATTGCCACGCAGTAACTCAAGATTTAAGAAGACTGGTTAGTACGGCAAATAAAATTCAGGAACATTTTAAAAAAAATGTTAGGCTTATGAAGAAGACAGATGTCTATAAAAGATAAATATGGAAGGAAGTGTACCGAGAAAAGGGGAAGAGGAAGATCATGACGTAGATGGATTTAAGATGTCAAAGATAATGTACATATAACAGCGACAGTGGCGGGACAACTGGCTGTTTTTTTTTTTTTTTGCGCTCACTCGCTTTGAACTCATTCGTAGTCCATACACACTATTTATAGTACTTATGGGCTGAATTTTGCGTGTGGGTTAGCTTTAGTTATTAACAGTGTCCTTCGTCATCTGGCGAACCTACTCCAACTTCAGAGGTACTTGTAATTAACGTTTTCAAGTCAAGGACGACATTTCAACATTTTAGTTCAGCTGTCCGGTGTAGGGGTTGAACCACTTACCTCGGCATCAGCACACTGGATGTTTAAGAATACGCGTTCTTATCCATTCGACTATGCGGACCTGCCAACTGGCTTCTGATAGCAGGCCATCTGGTTTAAGATACAGACATTTCAATAGACTGTTATGAGTGCTTACTTCGGCACAGTGCAAGCCATTGATGATGATGATGATGATGGCTGTTCTCAGCCAACGTCAACGTTTCTGTTTGTCACAATTTCAGGTTTCAGGTGCAGCAACAAAACCTGGCTTCAATTCTTTTTTTCTTTTTTTAAGAACGAACCGATACATCTTTCCCCCAGTATATGCTGGTGTGTTGGGAAGCTAGCAGGCGGGCGAATTGGCTAGATCTGCAACTCTATGCAGATGTGCTATTTGCTTCCGAGATCGTGTGTATAGTGTGGAAGAACAGATACCCCATCATTGCTGGAGAGAATGGTGCAGCACGTAGTGACCAGAGGTTCTGCCGACACTCAGTTTTACGAGGAAAGCTCAGATGGACACATAATCAGAATGCATCTGGTACCATTAGTATCGGGACTCTTCGCTTTGGTTGTTCATGAGCGCATAAGGGGCAGTCCCGAGTGCTGTGATGTCAGTTCTTGACTCAACTCAGCTGGCTGAGAAGCAGAATTAAAAACAGCTCTGGATGTGAACGCCATAGCGGGGGATGTTTCCATTTTTCATACCATTAGAAATCTGCAAAAATACCATGCTCGACTTGGGCGCCTCAAGTAGCTTATTCACCACACGTCATGCATTAAGCATTCCGTTCAAGTTATTTTCTAAAAGTCATTCTTGGTAACCTGTATACTGATATGTGTAGTTTCATTTACAATTCTAAATCGAGCTGAAGTAACGAGCGTCATGTTAGTATTTTTACTGTCAGGATCCGAGATTTCATTACAAAAACGAAAGTGTAAAACTGTTCTTTTTGAGCTCTCTGTGGTTGGTTGACTGGTTGTGAATTTAATGAAAGACTGAGCTTTAATTCTTACTTCCGGTACATGTAGGTTCGGGTCATTTAGTCCCCGCAAATGCACTGCGTCTATTGGGGAGGGTCTAGTGTATAGACTTTCTCCCAACCCGGTACGAAAGTATTATGTCTACGGGAACTGTTACAGAGCTCTGCTTCTCTTCTTCAAGCCTAAAAACCAGCTGTGTGTGGAAGACCGATACTAGGAATTTATGTCTGTGGTATGGCATATTAGAATGTAGCCAATCGATGATTCAGCAAGCACATAAAGACTCAACGAGGAGGGCAACATGACCGAATGGAAAAGAGCGCTCGCTCTTAGACTTCCTGTATGCTGATGCCAAAGTAGCGGGTTCAGCCCCTACACCTGACAGTTGGACTAAAATGTTGACGTCTTGTCATTGACTTGGGGACGTAAATTACAAGTACTTCAAAAGTCGGAGTTAGTTCGCCCGATGGTAAGGGACGCTTATAAGAAGGGAAAGCTAATCTGCACGCAAAAATCATTCCAGTAGCACGTGTATGGACTAGGCGTGAGTTCAGAGCGAGCGAACGCGAAGAAAACACTCAAAGTAAAACTAATGCCTACGCGTGTCAGTCTTTCCAAGCAAGGATACAGATTCAGATAAGTACCTTTAATTAGTTTACTATTGTCATAGTGTGTTTCATGTAGGTTTGCGTCGGTTTATATTTGTTTGTCCTGTGCTGACGAAGGCTTTGGCCGCAACGTCCAATTTGTCTCTTGTAGTCGTGGTTTAGTAAAGCTCACAATCTACTTCTCGTTTTTTGGGTGATTCATTCAAAGTAAAGCTAATGAACGTCGGCTGCAATTGATCTCCTGCACTCCTTCTCGGCGTGTCCATAAACTATAGTACGGCTTTGAACATAAATAGTTTAGGCTGTTCATTAATACTATTCACGTTTAGTTTTAAAAAGCGCCATGATAATATTAAGTCGTTAGAGTTGGTCTCCCTGGCCAAGGCGTTAACGACGTTGTTCGTAATCCCGTATATCCACGTGGGGAAAACAGCTGCGCGAGATTCGGCAGCGGATCGCGCCACGCTGGTAACTTACGGGGGTATGTGCGCCGGTCGTTCAGAAATCAATGGCAAACAATTGAAAAACGCTGGTGTTGACTGCAACGTCCTGTAAGAGATATGCAACATTAAAAAGACACTAACAGATTAGGACAGTGTTCTAATGCAGGCATAAGACCAACAAACCTGCTTCATTCTTTAAATCATATGACTGTTTTACAACGTTCAGTTTTATTATTGCGTAAACATACAAGAAGCTTACTGCCAAAACAAAAGTGCTAGCCAATCAAGCCTGTGTCACTAGTATTCTCCTTTATGGCAGCAATGCCTGGTTAACTTACTCAGACTAAAAGAAACGTTTGAACAGCTTTCATATGCGGTGTCTGCGAAGAATACTTAGTATTAAGTGGCAAGACAATATCACTGAAGAATTGGGAAGATCGGATTTTGCGACAGTTTATTCCATGCCCAGTCGTCGTAGACATTGATGAATAGGACGCGTTATGAAGATGGTCGACGGCAGAGTACCGAAGGACATCTGTTTTGGTGAATTAAAGATGGGTAAAAGACTCGGGATCTGCCTTTACTACTGTTCAAATATGTATGTAAGCGGGACATGATTGATATAGGCATTGATATTGCATACTGCGAGCAAGTCGCCACTGATCGCGTTTCATTGAGGGCAAAGATCAGAAATGGAATACAGACACTGAAGAAAATTATTGAACATAGGTCACACACCGAACGTGTGAGACGTCAGATTGTGCGTGATGGTGGAAATTACTATATATTCACATGCATCCATTGTAGACGAACAGTTACAGCTCGAATTGGTCTGTTCAGTCTCATTCGCTATCGACATCGGTTGTAGTTATGCCAGTTTTAAGCAAAATGTAACAACCTATTATCTTTCAAGACGACAAGGTGCCATTAACATAGAAATATACGTTATCTTATACAATACATTTCTTATCTTTCTGAAAATTAACACGCATAATTATCAAGTTACTTTAGTTTGTCTATATTGAGACGCAACTATTTGACCACACTCAGTTGAGAGAATTGCAGCCTGTGTTGGCTCTTATTTGTCAACACATGCCACAACAATACATCTATCTGTGAGAAAGAAACATCCCATGCAAGTGGCTCACGATATGTGGTAGCTTTATTGATAGATCCACGTAGCGAGATCATTGCGGTAGTGTCAGGGAACACTGCTCCTCTGTTGCTCCGATAAGCCTGAAACCCATGTAGATAGCTAAAGAACACATGCCAGTATCTACAACAGGTAACCATTTTCGTGAGTTAGAAGTTATCAAAGCTTTAAATTCGAGCCATGTCTGTTTTTTTTTTTTTTTGTTTTTTTTTTGTTTGTTTTATACATCTAGAAAAGTAAAGTAATTATCCGTGTACGCGCCATCTAGAAAAGTAGAGTAAAGGATCCTTGCATATACCATCTAACCATCTAGAAAAGTAGAGTAAAAGATCCTTGCACACATCATCTATAAAAGTAAAGTAGAGGATCCTTGCACACACCATCTAGAAAAGTAGAGTAAAGAATCCTTACACACACCATCTAGAAAAGTAAAGTAAAGGATCCTTGCACACACCATCTAGAAAAGTAGAGTAAAGGATCCTTGTACACGCCATCTATAAAAGTAAAGTAGAGGATCCTTGTACACACCATCTAGAAAAGTAAAATAAAGGATCCTTGTACACACCATCTAGTAAAGTAAAGCAAACGATCAGTGTACACACCATCTAGAAAAGTAAAATAAAGGATCCTTGTACACATCATCTAGAAAAGTAGAGCAAACGATCCTTGTACACACCATCTAGAAAAGTAAAGCAAACGATCCGTGTACACGCCATCTAGAAAAGTAAAGTAAAGGATCCGTGTACACGTCTTGGGGCATGTAAGGTATATGGTGCTAGTTGCACGTGCATACAGACCAATCGGCACTCAAATGGTGATATGATCTATCACACCAGCCACATTTACCTGCCAAGACAATCCCTGGTGACCGGTATAGATTGGGTCAGCTTGAAAGCTCAGATTGATTTGTTCACATCCGCCTCTATTGGGGTTTAAATATAAGACAACCGGACCGGCAGGCAAGAGTGTTAGTTTCTGTGCAATCGCTGCTTCCTCGTAAATAAAGACAAAACTTTACCGATCTATTTTTAATGTAAACATGTCTTTTTTATCGCATATACTTTACAGGAAATCGCTGTCACCACCAGCATTTTACCGCTGTCATTGATTTCTTGGCAAGATTACGCTCAGTAGTTTGCCATTAATCATGTCTTAATTAGAAGTTAAAAGAACGAATATCATTGTCATTTTATTTATTTTTGCTTTTAATTTCAAGAATGGATGTCAGCATCGCCGAATGGACATGAGCGCTCGTTCTTAACCATCCCGTGTGCTAATGCTGAAGAATGGGGTTCAACCCCTACACTGGTCAATTGGACTAAAATGCTGACTTCTCGTCCTTGACTTGGGGACGTAAGTTACAAGTACCTCTGAAGTCGGAGTGGGTTATCCCTATGGCGAGGGACACTGGTAACAGGAAAAGCTAATCGACAAACAAAATTCAGTCCAGTGCCACTAGAAGAAGCATGAATGGATTACGCTTGAATTCAAAAGCGAGCAAACGCAAATAGAGTCAATGTAAAAATATGAATTGAAACCACCACATTAATTTGTAAAGGACGTCAGGATTTGGTAGTTTCTATTAGTTTTGCTTCCCCGTAAGAGATGGAGGGTTAATTATTTACACCATTTCCAGACTACAGTGGCACTAAGTAGTATACACTGAAAATTTACAATTTATAACCCAGAAACAACGACACACAACAGGTTCAACAGAGGTTGATCTTCATGATTGTTTTGAACTATTGGCTTCAAATACTCATCTCTCGAGTTGAAAAGGTTAATTTACCCAACCAAACAACTCAACATTTCATCCCGCCTTTATCAACAGAGGTAGACAGAGAACAACCGCAACATTGAGTTGAAAGTGCAAGTGGAACAAACTAATGAACATGTTCTTATAATACACCACAGACCCCCCGACGCCTAGCTCAGAAGCCTCGTATCTCTTTGTTATCTCTCGTAATTTCCTCGCATGCCTCTTCTATATTTGTTATTGCTATATATGTTTCTAAATATAATTCTGCAATATATATATATATATATATATATATATATATATATATATATATATATATATATATATATATATATCCATCCATCCATCCATCATGTGCCATGCCGGTAAGCGTGGGCGGTCATGCTCTGCCATCTCACTCGATCACCAGAGTCGTGGATCAGCTCCGTGTTTCTGTCTCAACCATGCCACAAGGCCAAGCCATCCAGGTACTTGCTTCTTGGTCTTCCCCTTGGGCTGTTCCCCTCGATCTTACCAGTTGTCACCAATTCTCCAGATCATTTCTTCTCATAACATGCCCAAAAAATAAATTGTGACTGTCTACATCTAATGTCTCTAATCAGTTTACTATCTTCATTTATATATATATATATATATATATATATATATATATATATATATATATATATATATATATATATATATATATGTGTGTGTGTGTGTGTGTACCGAGAGAAGTATAGCGAGATAATGAGGAGAGAGAGAGAGAGAGAGAGAGAGAGAGAGAGAGAGAGAGAGAGAGAGAGAGAGAGAGAGAGAGAGAGAGAGAGAGAGAGAGATCATTTATAGGACATTACGATCAACCTAGATTGATTTTCTAGGCAATTTTACGTTATTGCTGTCTGAACGAGAAGTCAATGTGTAAATCCAATTAGTTTTAAACAGATATAACAACAAAATGCAGAATAATTACGGGAAACATATTTCAAGCGGCAAAATGCATGTTGCCTTTAGCAAGATGAAAAACATATTGACCAATAAAAAGATGTCAATTTAAACGAGAAAAAGAGTGTTGAGATGATACATAGAACCTGTACTCTTGTATGGATGTGAAGCTTGGACAATGAGCAGTCAGGCTGAAAAACATCTGATGGCTGTAGAGATGTGGTTTCTGAGGAAAATGCAAAGAATACCATGGACAGCCAGAAAGACCAATGAACAAGCTCTTCAAAAAACAAATGAAGATCGTATACTGATTAGAGACATTAGACGTAGACAGTCACACTTGTTTGCGCATGTTATGAGAAGAAATGATCTGGAGAACTTGGTGACAACTGATAAGATCGAGGGGAACAGACCAAGGGGAAGACCTAGAAGCAAGTACCTGGATGGCTTGACCTTGTGGCATCGTCGAGACAGAAACACAGAGCTGATCCACGACTCTGGTGATCGAGTGAGATGGCAGAACATGACCGCCCACGCTTACCGGCATGGCACATGATGGATGGATGGAACATGCATGTGTGGAAAATTTGTACATTTAACAAAGCAGCTGAAAAGAACATACGCCACTTCGAAAATTACATAAGAGATTGCATAATAGATTACATAAGAGATTACATAAAGAGTGTCACATAAGAATGTTACAAGAGGGATTATATACGAGCCTAAACTGGAGACTGCATAAGATATTATATAAGAGATTACATAAGAGATAAAATAAATATTACATAAGGCTGTTACATAAGGCTGTTACATAAGATATTATATACGAGATTGCATAAAAGTTTACTTAAGAGATCAAATATGATATTTCATGACAAGAATGTTACTTAAGAGATTACACGAGAGATAAACTAAGCGATTACAAAAGAGACCTCATAAGAATGTTACGTTAGAGCAGAGGTTCCCAAACCACGGCCCGCGGGCCACATGTGGCCCGCCAGCTGTAAGAAAGTGGCACGCGAGGCCTCGTTGTTTAATATAATATATTTTAATAATTTTTTTTAAATGCACTTGGCAGTGTCAGCGTGCGATAATTTACTCGGCTCGTGGTTGTTATGCTTAGTTATTATCGAATGTGCCTGTTAAGTTCACAACGAAACGTTATGAAGTTCTCATATCCCAGCCTTGTCGACCAATCAGAGTGCGACAGACGCCATGTTGTCGTCTGTTACAACTGTTTAGCAGAGTCAGTAGTATTGTATTGAAATTAGTTTTTTGCAAATAAAAATTTACTGTTAGTGCCTATAAACATGACTGTGGAAAGTCTAACATCAAACAATGGTAAAAAGCGAAAATGTGAAGATGTTGCTTGTCGTGAATTCAACGAAGATTGGACGAATAAATTTATGTTTATGCCTAGCCGTAGTGTAAACCAGTTTGCTTAATCTGCGGATGAAATGTGTTTCTGTTACGGAAAAATTTAATCTGGAACGACACTTCATGACCACACATTCACACATAAATTATCAATATCCGATCAATTCTTAATTAAGAAAAGATTTCACAGAGAAAGTTCTCTGATTTCGCACTAAGGCTAACGAACAGAGCAAGAATGCTCTTGTTGCGTCGTACCAAGTCACTCTTCTGTTGGCTCTCAAAAAGAAGCCATTCACCTACGCAGAAAAAATAACCAAGCCTTCCCTTAAAATTGCTGCTAGAATGCTTGGCGGTAAAAAGTGTGAAACAAAATTTGATCAGATTCCTTTGGCCAGGCGAGTTGAAGAATTAGCCAACGATGTTCATCGTCAAGTAGCAGCACACATCTACAATTTTATTTTATTTTTCATTGGCAGTGGATGAAATCGCTGACATTTCTGACATAGCTCAGGTCGCAGTTTTTGTTCGAGCAATAAACGATAATTTTGAAGTCATTGAAGAACTTCTAGGACTTGAATGAATGCATGCAACTACCAAAAGGACTGATCTGTTTGAAACTCTGAAGTTGTGTGTAGAGAAAAACACCGTAGAATGGACCAAATTGGACAGTGTATGCACCGACGGTGCTCCGGATTTGACGGGTAAAAAGTATGGATGTCTAGCATTAATTTAACAGTTTATTGGCAGCACAATATTAAAATATCATTGTATCATTCACCAAGAAGCTCTGTGTGGAAAGACTTTAAATATGAAGCATGTCATAGATGTCGTTTTGAGCTATGTGAACAAAATTCGAAGTAAGGTGCTGAACAGGCGTTAGTTCAGATAGTTCTATTAGACGTAACCAAGAATATGGTGAGCTACTATTACAATGTGATGCCAAATAGCTATCTAAAGGGAAAGTTCTGTCACGTTTCTGGGCACTGAAAAATAGTGTCTATCTGTTTCTCTCTGGGAAATAAAATGCATTGCCTACAGAATGGAAATGTCTGCTGAACGATGACTGGGTTAATGACCTGGCATATTTGGTGGTCTCTTTAAGCTCTTTAAATGCGAGGAACCGGGGGGGGGGGGACTAGTCACCAATTTGTGCGATGGCATTTCTTAGTTTAAAATGAGACTACGACTGTTTATCGGACAGCTGACTGAAGGGACTTTAGAGGTGTTTCCATCTTGTGGTGTAAAAGAAATTTGACGTGTTACAGTACAAAGTAAAAGTCTAAAGTCTTCTGGATATCTTTCAGTCGAGATGTCAAGAGTTCACAATAGAGGAGAATAATGTCGCCCTCTTCATAAATCTTTTCGTATTTCCTGATGCCAGGCTCTGCCAATTACAACAAAACCTTCAGCACGAAGTAATTGATTTGAAATGCAATTCTGAACTTAGATGTAAATTTCTGGAGCTGCTTGCTTCACCTTCAGCTGGTCATTATGATTTCATTCTAGCGACTATTGCCTGTCAAACAATTTGAACACTTCTCGTTTTGGCTTGACTTACAAATGCGAGCAGTCATTTTCCGCAATGATCGTTATGAAAAAACAAGCAACGTTCCAGACTCACCGATAGTAACCAAGCTGCGCTTATGACTTTGGGCACGAAAGATTTGTGCCAAGAAATTGATAAACTGGCATCTGAACTTAAGTAACTGGTTATGAAGAACAGTTTCAATTGTATATTAATTCATTAATAGTGATTGTCGAAACTGATTTAAAAAGTATTGTTAAATGAACTTTTGATTTTAAACCAAAAAATAACCGCAGTGTAGTACTGACGCTCACTGCCTTTAAAGTTTTAGAATTTTGTTGATGAAAGGTAAGAAAGGTAAGAATGATATTGTACGACTTTTATAAGTTTGTAACGTTGTGGCCCGCTTAACTACCGAAAATAGTAGATATGGCCCTCTGCTTGAAAAGCTTGGGAACCACTGCATTAGAGTATTTAAATCCATGTTGGAGTAGAAAACAAACAAATACAGAATATCCAACAAGAACTCAATATCAAATAAAGGTTGTCCAGTAGGCTAGCGGAGGGAAGAGGGAGTTTAATGTCTGCATTAATAGGGTCTCAGTGGCGAAGTGGTCAAATCGTCTACCTTGCGCTGCGAAAGTCGTGGGTTCGTTTTCGGAATCGGTTGTTCAGTTCATGGATGCAGTTTTAACGTAATCCCCTGGGAAGGAGGTGGGGCATTGGTGGAGCTACGGAATTCGTGCATTGTATGAGGGTTTTAGCAGGCTGCTCTGTGGGAATAGACCGAAGCCATGCGGGATATAACCCGTTGAAGGAAAGTGGAACCTCTTGCCTTTAAACCTCTTGCAGGTATTTCTCTTGTGATAGATGATACCTCATACCCCGCCACACGGCTCGTGCACATCGTACACCCAACTCATACTCTCCCTTCCCGCCTGTCCAATATTGTCAGCTAACTCGGAGACGTCTTCCATGTTAGTTGCATATCGTTTACAAGACGTCGCAGTCAACCCCAGCATTTTGGCTGTTTGTAATTTCTTTTCAAGTTTACATTCAGTAGTTTGCCATTGTTTGCGAGCGGCACTCATACCATTGTATGAAAACCAGCTCAAGGCGGTCTATTTCCATATCCCCCCACAGCTGTGTTTCTAACGTGGTATGCGGAATTACGAATTGCATTTGTAACCCCTTCGCCATATAGCCGGTTTCTTCTATGACAGAATCATATGTTCGTAAACTAAACGTTAAACGGGAAATCTATTTACGCACTGATTTAAAAATATACCCTGTGTAAATTACTGCAATCATGTTGGGTCATGTTAACTCCAAACATGTATCTATGTTCAGTGTATCCCCGAGAAATCTAAATTCGTACATGGGAAAACGGGCTTTCATATCTGCAACTTTTTATCGCAATGTTCACAGAGATGCGCTGCAGGATTAACGTTAATGTTCGCGCATTAACGTGCCATCGAGTAAGTCTGAAACATGGAATGATTGTTACATCAGAAGAGAGCATGCAGTGGACTCAGTTGGGGGTTCCCGAGAAGCATATATTGTTGGACTCGGGAGTGCAGATTTTCTGGATTGCAGTTAATTCATGGGCCGAATGGAAAAGAGCGTTTGTTCTTAAACATTCCGTTCCGTGTAGAGGCCAGCAGGCCGAATGGATAAGAACGCGTGTTCTTACACATCCGATGTGCTGATGCCGATGTAGCGAGTTCAATCTCTACACCGGTCAGTTTGACTAAAATGTTCACATCTCGTCTATGACTTTTTACAATAATAAATTACAAGATGAATTTGGAGTGAGTTCGTCTAATGGCGAGGGAAAGTAGTAAAAAGGAAAGCTAATCCACATGCAAAAATCGTCCAGTGCACTAGGCGTAGTAGTACGTATATGGACTACGCTTGAGTTCAAAGGGAGCGAACGCAAGTAAAAAGAATTCATGGATTCGCAAATGTTATACTATATATACAGTTAATGAATTTATAATTAATTTATGGTACAATAAATTAAAAAATGCCCCGTCTTGTATGATTCAGTCAGTCAACTTATTTCCGTTTATATGATACATTCTATTAACCGATTTATCATCAATATATGATATACTACATTAACTTGTTTCCCGTTAATTTATTCACACATTGAATCAATCGTTCGCTATAATTATGTGGTGTAACCAGTTAAATGGTTTTATGTGAGTATATTATATCGAATATTAATTGGTTACCTGTAAATATATGATGCAGACAGTTAACTGGTTAGCTATAAATGTTTGATGCAATCAGTTAACTGGATTGCTAAATATATATGATAGTCAATTAACTGGTTTCCTATAATTATATATGAAATCAATTAACTGGTCTCCGTTAAGTATATGATACAGTCAATTAGTAGGTATACGATAAAGTTAGTTAATGGGTTGCCTTTATGCATATGATCTTCTTCTTCTTCAGCGTTCCGAGCCATTGAGGTTCTTTGCTGCAAATACAATCCGTCTCCATTCGTCTCTCTGGTGGACCTTCTCTTGCCAGTCGTTGATTCCAAGTGCTTGTAGGTCTGTACATGTATTATCTCTCCACCGCCTTCTTGGTCTACCTCGGGGTCTACGGTCATTTATTTCCTGAGTGTAAGCGAGTTTTGTTTCCCTATTATCTTCCATTCTTTCTATATGCCCCAGCCATTGTAGTCTATTAGCCTTCATGATACCAGTGATTAGCGGGGACTTAAACAGATCATAAATGTCTTTGTTACTTCTTCTTTTCCACTCTCCACTTTGTGTATCCCTAATGGGTCCAAAGATGCGTCTTAAAATTTTGTTCTCAAAGGTTTGTAACAAGCCTTCGTCTCCTTTCGTTGTACTCCAGGTTTCAGAGCCATACAGCACAACTGGTCTGATCAGTGTTTTGTATATTGTGATTTTGGTGTTACGAGATAGCGCCTTTGATTTTAGTAGATGTTGTAGTGCATAGTATATCTTATTTCCAGAGTTGATTCTAATTTGTATTTCTTCCCTTATGATGTTGGAGCAGTTGAAGATCGTACCCAGGTATTTGTATGTTTCCGTTCTTTTAATGGTCATATTATCTATTTGTATGTGGCCAGAGTTTCTAGCCATTCCGTCTCTTGAAATTACCATATATTCTGTCTTATCTTGGTTGATAACCAGCCCCATCTGTTGGGCTTTTTCCTTTAAGTGAGTCAATATTTCCAATGTCTTTTGTTCACTTTGCCCTATAATATCTATATCATCTGCATAACCAAGCAGCTTGGATGTTCCTCCAATATCACATTCCTCCTTTACCTTCCTTACAACTTTCTCTAGAGCCAGATTGAAGAGTAGCGGCGATAGTGCATCACCCTGTTTCAAGCCAGATGTTATTTGGAAGGGGTCTGATTTCCTGCCTTTATATGTTACTATATTATAAGTATCTTCCATGCATAGTCTGGTCATGTTGATTAACTTCCTTGGTATTCCAAATTCCTGCATAGCATTCCATAGACTATTCCTATGGACACTATCATAAGCCTTTTTAAAATCCACAAAAATGTTATGGAGATCTCTTTTATATTCCCAATGTTTCTCGGCTATTTGTCGTAAGATAAATATCTGATCTATTGTTGATCTGTTTTGTCTAAAACCCGCCTGGTAGTCACCTAATATGTCTTCTGAATATGGTTTTAGTCTATTTAGTAATACTGCGGATAGTATATGATAATATATGCATATGATACAATCAATTAACTGGTTCCTTATATGTATATGACACAGCCAATTAACTGATTCCCTATAAATATATGGCGCAGCCAATTAATTGGTTCCCTATAAGTATATAACACAGCCAGTTAACTGGTTCCCTATAAATATATTATACAACCAATTAACCGATTTAATACGAATATATGAGGGAGTAGTGGTAGCACAATGTCTAGCATGCTTGCCTACCTGTTCGGTGATCATGAGTTCGAACCTCCATATAGGCGGATTTTCTTACAATAAAAATGATCTGGCACCCTGAGTAGATCGGGCTTAAAATATTTAATGGGAAATGCCGTGGGAAGGAAAGACAGCCGACGGGATATTCACCACAATATCAATCTAGTGCCGTTTGATCTATAACAATATCGACCTAACACCAATAAGCCAAAATCTGTGTGTAACACTGCTCGTTCATTGCCCTTTATTACTAAGAGTTTATGATGCAGTTAATTAACAGGTTCTCCATCAAAATATGATACAGGCAATTAACTGGCTCCTCGTCAATGTATGAGTCATTCAATTAACTAGCTCTCCAACAATATATTATTTAGTTAATTAACTGGCTCCCCGTCAATGTATGAGTCATTCAATTAACTAGCTCTCCAACAAAATATGATATAGTAAATTACCTGGCTGCTCGTCAATGTATGAGCCATTCAGTAAACTAGTTTCCATTAATACTTCGTATGTTAAATTAATTGGTTCACAACCAGCGCATGTTATTATAAATTATTTTTTTTCCATAAATGTATGCTTACAATGTCAATTAACAAGTTTCCCCCAGTATTACACAATATATTGAATTAATGGTTTTTTTTTTTTTTTGTCTTTAGTGTATGATATCATTCAATTAACAAGGTTCTTTATTAATGTGTAATTCAGTCTATTAATTAAATTCTCTATTAGCATATGACGCAATCAACAAATGGGCTATCCATTATTATATCATAAAGTCAATTCAAGAGCTATAAAATATAAACTCACAGATACTATTTGCACTCATAGCAATCCTTTTTTCCTCTCTGCTTTTATGAGTGCTAATCAATACACTATTATTACATACAATACACATTATTTATCGTACAATTCCAATATCGTCAATAGTTTCCAAACAGTTGATATTTCTGTGTAAAATTGGTTCTCAGTAGTATTGTGGAGGCCGCATCCACGTATTTCAGCATCCAACATGGATGCGTATATGTTTTATGAAGTGTTTTGCCGAGTTGGGTAAAAAAAATTTTTTTGGTAAAATCTCTCGTCGAGGTCTATGAATTTTTTGAAAATCTGTGGGATTTTTTATTTTTTTGAACAGAAGGTAGGACCATTTTATGCGGGTGATGGCGGGTAAAAAGAAAGCGTCGTGGGAAATTGAGTCGGGAATGGTCGGCGTGGGAACGGGGTGTATGATCTGTCAAATGCGTTTAGTGTAATGTATGCGTGGTGTGAGATGGGTGTAGTGCGTGATGTATAAACTGTCAAGGGCGGGGTGTGACGCGTCGTCTTTATGGTCCCTCGACGAACCATGGGTATTGATAAGAGGTGTAGATGGTCACTATCATCTGAACAAAAGTAAAGAGGGTCGTAGGAGTCTGACACAGACACATCTCCACGTATACACAGACATCAACTACACAAAAACACACTTGATACACTTGTACATACAGACATACACATAAAGACAGACAAGCACAACTACAGACAACCCATACCATTACTACTGGTACCACAACCAGTACAGATACACACACCCATAAACAAATACATAACCTCTTCCTGGCCCCACAAGACTAAACGACATAAACCACATACCCCTTTGTGGTAAAGAACGCGGATGTCCGAGAAGCCCCTACGTCACCAGCGCCATATGCAAAAGTCCTTAAGTGGTAGCATGAGTCATCAGTTTGCAGGGAAGCAGGCGGGCGGCGTGAGAATAGCCTGTCTTCAAAAACTGCCACATCAGCTATGTAGGGTGCAGAACCAGTGTATAAAATAGACGGTGTCTCCTCACTCGCTCTACACCAGTTCGTGGTACACCAGTTCAGGTGCTGACTTGGTTAGCTACAGAGGTATTTGTGAAACCTGGTGTGAGCAGTGTTTGTGTAGTGAGCAGATATTGTTCACGTGCTGACTTGACTAGCTACAGCGGTGAAACAGGTTGGTGTGAGCATTGTTCGTTTCGTCGGCAGCTAGTAAAACAGTGAAATATATATTGTATACACCAGAACATTTTTTGCGGTTGTAAGAATAAAAAAAGTGAAAGTGTGACTTATGACCAGTTTATCAATATGGCCACCAGATCTACTTGCCCGTGTTCAGTATGCGACAAAGCCTATTGTGATAACCTTAATCACCACATTCGGACCATTCACGGTACGAAACCACACTTATGTCATATCTGTGGACAACGTTTCAACAGAAAAGGCAATCTACAAAGACACATACGAACACAGCATCACCCACCTATGAATACACCAAACACTACAATACCAGAGACGACAGCACCACATGTATATTTACACCAGCCTCATACTACGATCTCGTCTCAAGTACCAGACTGCCACCACTGTGCCTTCAATAATAACCTTACCCGCCATAATGGGAACATTCACAATGATTATCCCTGTCAGTTCCGTGACAATCTATACAATACGAACCTACAACGTTACTTACGAACACATCACCAGATACCATGAGAAAGGACGAAACCCTTAGACACCCTGGCAACACGTCCACTCATAGTAGCAGAGGATATCCAACCAAATGATAGAGACAGCTTGTCAGCCCTTAAGGTGTACTGCAAGGACCTCTCGATTATGCTACCCAATCAAGTGGTAGTATTAGAAAAAAGTGTCGACCACCGCTACCGGGTGGTTTTGGTATGATAAAAAGAAGTATTCAGATATCTCATGTGTGATGACTTCGACAACAACAGTATTGTTTTAGTCAACCAAGGTATATCAGAGCCCGGAAGCATTAAGATCACTAAATCAGAACCTTTTGGTTTTTCACTAACTATGTATGTCATTGATTTTTTCTTATGATATATCACTAACCTATTTTGATGAATATGTATGTCATTGATTTTTTCTTACGATATATCACTAAACTGTTTTGCTGAATATGTATGTCATTGATTCTTCTTTCGATATATCATTAATCTGTTTTGATGAATAACACACATATTTTGGTGATAAAATATTGAAACCAAGATTTTTTTTGTTTGTTGATTTTCTAACGTGGTTTGTGTTCATGACGTTGTCTTTTTTCTTGATGGAACAGAGCTTAAATTACCAGACATGCACAAAGTCTTAGAAGAAGTTATGGCAAATACAGAAATAATTTAGTCAAATGTATGAAAAGGCCAAGATACGAAATGTCTCGGCCAAATTTATGAAAAATCTGTTTGCCCAATTTTAATTTGCTGCTCTCGCAGTCTGGCCATTGTTGTAGATTCACAGTCATCACTTGGTTCTCGCAAAAGTCTTACTTCTCGTAGAGCATTCAGAATGTCGGCCTGGTCCATGGCGCGTCCGCCCTCCATAGTAGCCTCACCTGCGAGCTTGTCAGCCCGCTCATTTCCTTGTACTCCCGCATGCCCTGGCACGAAGATGAAACTAATCTTTGCCAGTCGAGACCGCTCCAGAGGCAGCAACCATTCTCTTCGGATCGACCCCTCCTCTATCCTCTTGATCATGTTCATTGAGTCGCTAAGGAAACAAGCCCTAGTGAATGTCTGTGTCTCGAGCCATGTTATTGATTTACTTACTGCCATGACTTCCATGGTCAGGCTACTTGTGGTTTCAGTAAAAGCACCAGAGTCCTCCTTCACAATTCTCCCTCCGGCCCGAACTGTAAAGGCCCATGAGCTTCTCAGATGTCGGACGACCGACCCATCTGTGTAGATGACCGCGTCACCGTCTAGCGAATTCTCGAAAATCAACGCTTGTACTTCAGCCTCAACAGCAGCCGGATTTTCTTGTCTGCATTTTCTGTCAAGTTGGATGCAAACTGAAAAGGATGTGCAGAAGTCTGTTGGCACTTGCACCCACTCCTCGCCAGGTTCTAAGTCCTCAAGTGAACACACCTGTTGAAGAATGTCTTCGGCTTGACCCATCCACGACCGTCCTCTTTTTAACCTGCTGCCCTTCACCTTCCTAATTTCACTATGCAGTGGATATTGTGTGTTTGCGTTAATTCTGAGGTAGGCGCGTGCCCTGCAATCTTGTATTCTCTCTTCAATGGTTGGAAACCCAAGAAGGTAGCGCATCGCCCTGCATGCTGTATCTCTTGTACATCCAAGAATAATGCGCATAGCTTCATTCTGTATCCTTTCCATCCGTTCTATCTGCTTATGGCTGAGAGTCAGGATTGCCATTGCATACTCCAAAACAGACATGACCAACCCCTCGTACAGAAGACATAGATGGCGCTGCTCACAGTTTGCTGCCGCCATCACCCGCATCGCTGCCAAACCCCGCTTGGCCTTTGTTATCACCTGGTCTATGTGCACATTATAAGCAAGGCTTCGATCAAACCGTATCCACAGGTAATTCATTGCCTGCGTTCTTTCCACCATCTCTGAACACAGCATTACAGTTGGTGTTGGAGTGTTGACAATATGATTATTCAACGAGAACCAAGTCACTGTTGCCTTTGTTGGGTTGACCATTGCCCCAGCTTCATTACACCAAGTACTTATGCGATTGAGTTCGGTTTGTAGTTCCACAGCAACCTCCTCTCTATCCTTCCCCTGACGATACACTAAAACATCATCGGCATATGACAATGTCCTGCCAGGTCCAGTGATCTGCTCACTGGTGATTCTCACTGTGTAGGCGTTGAACAGTACCGGTGATAATGTTAATCCCTGTGGTAGGCCAGGATATATTGTTGTTGGTTCCGAAGTCCAACTGCCACATCTAAAAACTACTTTCCGTTGGAAGAGGGCTGCAGCGATCCAACTAAGGAGGAATGGACTTATGTTTAGTTCGAGAAGCTGAAACATTAAAAAATCCAGTGGTACTCTGTTGTATGCGTCCTCAAGATCAATCGCTGCAGCAACGGTTTCAGTGCCTGAGTGGAAACCTTCATAGACATCCTGGGCAAAGACTGCTGCATTGGTCCAGGTTTCCCTTTTTGGACGGTACCCACCCAGGGTGGGTGGGAAATCACCTTGCCTCTCTAGTTGGCTTGATATTTTCTTGGCAATTACCTTCTCCAGCAGCTTGCCTATTGTATTCTGCATGGTTATAATTCGATATCCCTGAATTTTTTTGTGGTCTTTGTCAGGCTTCGGCAAGGGAATCAGATAGCTGTGTAACCATTCCTCCTTGATGCTAGCACCCCCTATACTGTTGTTGTACATGTCTGCTAGTTTCTCTAGCTCATTGTCGGTACACCTATTAATGTCATCGTATCTTATGCCATCAGGACCTGGAGCACTGTTTTTTGATCGTCGAAGCACAGCCTTGATGTCTTTCACTGTCACTGTGTCTTCATCCGAAGTGTCCTGGGCCTTGCATCTGTCTGAGGTGACCTCCTTGGCCAGATTTCGGCCTCCCATGTCTGTCTGGTTGCTTTGCTCAAGGTAGCGTTCAAAGAGGGCTTTGCCCTTGTCCTCGTCAGTCCTCTGCCAGATGAGGTCAGCACCTTGGAAGTCAGAAATGCTCTTATTCTTGACTACACCACTCATGCTTTTATGTAGTCGCCAGAACAATTTCAGTGACTTGTCTGTGCTTACCCTTTGACACACCTCTGCCCATTTTTCGCTTTTAACAACCTTGACCAGTTTTTTGAAGTAGCTTACTTTTGTATATACCCTACGTTTTGTAACCACATCCAACCAAAATATATAACTTACATCCCTTCAACCACCCCTTCAACCCCACCTTCATCCGTACTCCCGCCACCTACACTACCTTAATTACTTTTACAGAAACAAAATCCCCACAGATTTTCATATACCCCGTTCCAACTTGACGAACAAAATCCCTTCCCACCAAAAAATTCACCCGGACCAGACAGCCATTTTACCGCCAAAATTTTTTTACCCCACTCGGCAAAAAACTTCATAAAAAACTATAGGCAGCCATATTGGATGCTGAAATATGTAGATCCTGCCTCCACTACACTACTGTTCTCCAACAGTATTACGTGCAACAATCCGTCTGTATCAAAAACACACTATGTAATACAGTCTATGATTGGGCGTTTCCTATATCTTACAATAATGTCCAGACATTTCTTTTAAAATATGATACAGAACAGTGGACCAAACGGAGCAGTGTACAGTATGTATAGGCTTACGATAAGTGTCCGAGACAGTATAACAGTTTGTCTTAGACTCTTCGGCCGTAACATTAGATGCCCCACTATCAATTTCCTCCTCTCTCTCTCTCTCTCTCTCTCTCTCTCTCTCTCTCTCTCTCTCTTCTCTCTCTCTCTCTCACTCTCTCTCTCCTCTCTCTCTCTCCCTCCCTCCCTCCCTCTCTCTCTTATACGGGAAACAATTTACGCCACAAATATAAACAATACACTGTGTAATAACTGCAAACGTTCGGTATTTCCCAGAAATCTAAATTTGTATGTGGGGAAAACTGGCTCCCATGGTCTGCGACTCTCTCTCTCTCTCTCTCTCTCTCTCTCTCTCTCTCTCTCTCTCTCTCTCTCTCTCTCTCTCTCTCTCTCTCCCTCCCTCCTTCTCTCTCTTCTACGGGAAACAATTTACGCCACAAATATAAACAATACACTGTGTAATAACTGCAAACGTTCGGTATTTCCCAGAAATCTAAATTTGTATGTGGGGAAAACTGGCTCCCAAGGCTCTGCAACTCTCTCTCTCTCTCTCTCTCTCTCTCTCTCTCTCTCTCTCTCTCTCTCTCTCTCTCTCTCTCTATCACTTTCTTCCCGTCTGTCTCTTTCTTTCCCGCTCTCTTTTATTCTCTTTCAGTCACCCGTCACCCCACTCATCTCTATCTATCTATCTATCTATCTATCTATCTATCTATCTATCTATCTATCTATCTATCTATCTATCTATCTATCTATCTATCTATCTATCTATCTATCTATCTATCTATCTCTCTCTCTCTCTCTCTATCTATCTATCTATCTATCTATCTATCTATCTATCTATCTATCTATCTCTCGCTCTCTCCTGTGCTCATAAATCTCAAATCTATGTTATTGTATATATCGGTCTATACATTCATTACCGTCCCTCCCGCCTGCTTACACCTAGCACATCCCACCTTTCATCTTCACCTAAACAAACTCTGCATCAATGCAATCACAAATACCCAAAGGTTAAGTGGATCCCGTGGTCACCTGACACGTTTGGGAACCTTGAGATTAACCTATTACCCCCAGGAGATTTATTTGTATTGTGCTGGCATAATAAATGTTAAGGTCAGCAATCTTGTTTCTAAGGTCATCATGGAAGGATACAGTTTATTTATTCTTCCTACTTTTTAACTTCCGTGGCGAAGGGCTTACGGACCCAGTTCGTAATCCCGCATACCACGTTCGAAATACAGCTGCGGGCGATTTGGCAACAGATTGCCTTGCATTGGTTTTTACGAAATGGTATGGGTGCCTGTCTTTCAGAACGCAATGGCAAACTACTGAACGTAAACTTGAAAAGCGATCACAAACAGCAAAATCAAAATTGCTGGGGTGACTGCGACGTCCTGTAAAAGGAAATTCAACTAACTTTAACTTTTAAACTATGTTTAATATGTGATGAGGGTTGGGGTTTTGTATGGCATCTCCAGGTCTATTGAAACAAGTTTCTTATGTATAAATAGGAACACGAAACGTGTAATGTCAGAGCTGGAAGCCGTATCTGTATGCCACTCCACTTCTTATTCTTGAAGTTACGAAAGTTAAAGGCAGCAAGTAAAGAAACACATAAGGGCATTATTAATATATTTGACATTATGATGACAAAATTACGAAATTGTGAAGACAAAAATAACATTAACAATGTATAAGTACAGGTTAAGAGAAACAATGATATTATGAGACAACAATGATATTACGATGAGAAAATATTGTGAACCATCCAATAGCACGGTTCAAGTACAACCAATGCCACTATGATGAGAAAACAGTTATCAGTCAGTTATCAGTTATCAGTTGGGGTATCTTCATTGCACTCCGGAGAAAACAGTATAAACCACAAATAAACACGAGTGACGTAAAGACAGAGAAATTACACTAAAAACATGAAAAGAATAATACATAAGCATGGATGAAAAGCAGACAATGACATTATGATGAGGGAAAAAATATCAACAATTCATAATCAAGAGTGAAATAACATTGATAAAACAATATAATCAATCCACAAATACGGGTGAAGTGCAGTACAAGCAATAACATTATGAAGTGAAACCATGTGAAGCATCCATAAGAAAGTGTGAAGTACAAGGAATTAAATGACGAAGAACAATCCACAAAAACAGGTGAAATACAGGAAAGAAAAGTAAGGTGAGAAAACAATATGAGCAATCCACAATGATGAAACCAATAAGAACCATAGCCGAATCTAAGCAAATACATCAGTTTTCTTGTTCCTGCCTACAAACGTTGCTTTGTCTTAAAGATCCCATTTCAGTTTTCCCATCAGTTTCAAGTTGGCTAATCAAAATAATTTATTACAAGCTCTACCGATCTATCGTATGTGCTACTCTGAGATCAGATGTCTCTTGTTAAATATATCAGAACACAGTGAAATCGGGTAGTATGTGGAAGCTCGGTGAAGACAGGATGATTGTTATGTTGAATGGCTGATAGCTACTTTGTAGCAAAAACGGTATCTAGATAAGACATATCGTTTGGTAGACTGTAGATATATCAAGCCTTTGTTTAGAAAAGTAAAACAATATGCCGTATAATTATAATGTTTAGGGTGCACTACGTAGAGTTTTCGTTCGTTATTTCTCGGGGTTGCGGCAGGGGTTATAAACTATCCTATGTGTTATTTGGTATACTGACATAAGTAGATGCTATCCCTGACTTTCCCAAGACACCAAGATGATGTTTGTCTACCTCTTCTTCTTCTCTTCCTCCCTTCTCCTTCTTCTTCTTCTTCCTTCTCTTCCTTCTTCTTCTTCTTCTTCTTCTTCTTCTTCTTCTTCTTCTTCTTCTTCTTCTTCTTCTTCTTCTTCTTCTTCTTCTTCTTCTTCTTCTTCTTCTTCTTCTTCTTCTTCTTCGTGATCTGAAGCAACATTCGGTGATCATGACTCTCCAATCTTCTCTCTCTCTTTCTTTCTCTTCTTTGATATTTTGATAAAGCTGTATTGCTTACTTTACTATATGTTGCCCAGCTTGTTCTGTTCCACTTCACCTATCAATATGAATTGCATTTACCTTTCATTGTGTTTTGATGAGTGATTTTGTCCCAGCTCCTCTCAGTATCGCAGCGTTTGTTCTCTTTTATGTCCACCACATTCTCAGTGGTCTTCTAAATAACCACATCTTCACTGCGTCAAGTTTCTTCACAATTACATTACTCATTGTCCAGCGTTCGCATGCATGCAGGACAATAGGCCACACACGGTTCCGTAAGAGGATACTTTGTCTGAATCAAAGTTAGTTGCCTATCCTTTACAAGATGTAGCAGTAAACCCTGCACTTTTTTGGTTGCTTATGTTTGTCTAAGACGTTTTGTGGTTAGTAGCTTGCCTTAGTTTTCTTATTCACCGATTCTGATTAAACTGAGAAAATCAACACAAAGCTGCCTGTTTCTAATTCGCATGCAGCTGATTCCGAACCCAGTATGAGGAATTGTGAAACTCCGCTCACTAAAAACTGATTAAAGTACGATGGGAAGTGATTAAATAGCAGAAATGTTACGAACAACTGTTCACAACAGTGCGAACCAGATATTTTGTGTGATTTATTTCTCAACATTGTCGCCCTGCCCGGCAACACACTTGTTGATACCTTATAGGAAAACGTTTTTGGGAGCCCTTTACACCAATTTTCCTCCGCCTCCATTACCTCGTCACCTGCGAACCTCTGACCTCGTGGATGTACTCTCAAGGGCCCAAGCAAGTGACAGTCCGATGGAACCCAGTCTGGACAGTATGTTGTTGTTTCAAAATTTAAAATTTAAGAGAACACTGTATGCGTTGCCATGTGACAGCGGGAGTTTACATACAGCAACAATACTCCTTTTGAGAGAAGTCTTCAGCGTTTCGACCGTATCGCGGGCTAAAAAAAAATTTTTCCATTAGCATGTCATTGTATTGAGCAGTAGTCACAGTTTCGAGCTTTTCTTGGAAAGGTTATATAGGTTTCTTATAGGGCCCTTTATACCCCAAAAAGTTGTTTATCATGAGTTTCTTAGCAGTTCCTGCGTTTAAATGTTTTTCTTAACCGGTGAGATTTCCATATAAATCGACTGTCGCTTATGTTTTGGTTCGTATGATGTAACCCAGGACTCGTCTCCTGTCACAATATGAAAGAAAATAGAATCTAATTTTAGAGCATGACGGTCCAATGGTCTTCCACTATGTGGTTTATCAGTGACGTTTTGTCTTCTATTTTGACATCTTTTTACCCATGTATACACTTTCCTCTGACTCAAACAATTGTCTTCATACTGACCCATCACTCTTCTGTAGATTTCACAAAGTTTCACACCCTCTGACCACACAACAACAAAAAAGAATAACTCCTCGTTTTTTTTTTTCACGGTGCTAGTCGATAGTGGGGTATCCAATTTATAATTGCTATAGCTCACAAGCAAAAAATGCTCGATCTTCACACTCTACATGGGTTATTGCTTAAGTGTCAATGTGTTTTCTGAAATAAGATTTTTCGCTATCCATACTCTTTCGTGCCGGCTTCGTGGCTTAGAGGTTATGACTTTTCTCCGTAATCTCGTATACTCTCGTCAGTGACGTGATCACGGTGAGAATCAGCAGTGGTTCGAATCGCATCGGTAACTTACGGGGTATGTGAGCCGGCCGCTCAGAAAGCAATGGCAAACTACTGAGCGTAATCTTGCCAAGAAATCAACATACAGCTGAAAGATGCTGGTGTTGACAGCGATGTCCTGTAAAGGATGTGCAAAAGAAAAAAAAATACTCTTTCGTACACTTTATAATACAATTCATGTTACTTAATGACATTCCCTCGTATGATTCTCCGCGCGAGGTTAAACGAGGCCAGCAAACACATATATATCTTTTAGTGGCTGAGGGAAATCCTAAGACGACCGAATTACCAAGAGATATAAATTCACGGGTATTCATTGTTTCTCGTTTTCTATTTTGAAGTATGGATGTTACAATATTCACTGTTTAGTACTTGAATAAGTAACACTATAAGAATCAAAAACTGTCAGGGCAAGCATCGATTACACTTACTGCCAAATTCTGCTGTATTTGTGCGAATACTTGGCACTGATGGAGCACTGAAAGCGACGAAAACATAGTGTTTGACACAGTTGTTGAGAATATTGTTTACAGAGAACACAACATACGATAAAGTATTGAGATGTGTCCGAGTTAAGAGATTACTTATCATAATCATGTTAAAATGGACTACGGAGTACACAGGTTTCAGAAAACATTTCACGATTTAAAGTACGCTCTCAATTAACCAATAAACTAAGGGGGTTGGTGTTAGCGCAGCCGCTAGCATGTTCGCCTCAACTTTTACTGGCTGTTTGTGATTTGCTGGGGGGAAGGGGTTACGAATGTAATTCGTAACCCCACATACCTCGTTCGACACACAGCTGTGGGCGATTTGGAAGCAGGCTGCCTTCCGGTGTTATTTCATACAATGGTACGAGTTCCTGTCGTTAAGAAAGCAATGGCAAACTACTGAACGTGAACTTGCCAAGAAATGATAAACAGCCAAATAATGCTGGGGTTGGCTGCGACTTCTTTTAAAGGATATGTAACTAACTTAACTAACCTGTGATTTACTTTGCAAATTTACGTTTAATTTTTTGTCATTACTAAACGTAAACTTGCCTAGTAAATCACAAAAAGGCCAAACAAAAAAATGTCGGCGTTGATTGCGACTTCCTGTAAAGAACATGCACCTAACCTTAGTTTTCTGTTTCTTTCTGAACCGCCGTTCGCAGATTTCGAACCGGCGACTCAGCATGTCGGGGAATTGTGAAAATGCGTTTCACTATCAGGTAAGCCACAGACAATGGACTATAAAAATATGGGGCTAGCAAATCAAAAAAGGACTTGAATTTCTTGATAAATTCCACCCCGTTTGCGAGCTTTAAACCAAGCTGAGGTGTCGATGCGATCCATGATGTCTTGCACGTGTTTCATTTTAATGCTGAACATGCTGAAGGAAAAGAGAGGTGGTCAACTAACATCATGATCATTGTGATAGTATACAAGGAGTATGATATGTTCATCCTTTCTATGTACCTGTCATTGATTTCCCGCTCTTAGTTATATATATATTGTTCATTGTATCACTGCTGTTGATGGTTCTCTGTATGCGCAGAAGCTATTTATGGCTTTATTTATATTTATTTTTTGGGGATAAAGAACAAAATTATATTCTCTCCTTTGAAACATGTGACCAAACGTTTAGAGACGTTTATACGATGTAATTATTACCAGGTTTCTGTTAGATTTCGAGCAGCGAAAAAACAGATCAGCTTGCAAAGCTATGCGGATATCTACAGCAAAACTAATCAGTCTGAGCTTATGAAACGGCAAACAATTCTAATAAGCTTTTTTCAAGGCAAAGTGGACAAAAGATGCCTCTGACAACATGAAAACTGATACTTATCATCAACATTCAAGGCAAGATCATATTATCTATTATTTTCCAGTTGCGAAGGAGACACACCAGACTGAACTAGTATCTAAATCATGTTTTCAAGAATTGTTCATCAGATCTCGGTGTATGTGGCAACCACTGCGGCAACTTTAGGAATAAATAAGGTAATTGTAGTCCTATCGTAGATCCTACCGCTGGAGTGAATTATTAGGTCTCCACACATTACAGGCCATGACGTATGAGTGAATGTGGCCAGTTCCATTCCTCACCGCCTTTCCATTTCTAACAATTTCTAAAATATTATGAAAATTGCATGATACCAAGTTTTGTAAGGCTGGGTCGATCCCAGAGCCGCACTGGTGGGAACATAAATGTCTGTCCTTGCTGGGGATTGAACCAACTGGGCATCATCATCACGTACCTTGCCAATAAACGTGGGCGTTCATTGTTCGCTATCTCACATAATGACCTGAGTATTGGTTCTGGTCTCTGTTCTTGTCCCGATTGTGCCAACGTAGTTATGTTGTCTTTGTCTCCCCAGTGCGCTTTTCCCATAATTTTTGCCAATTGTCACTAAGTGTTGAAGTTGATTTACCTTCATAAAGGAATGGGGAAATTATAAAAGCCACTGGTACAATTAAATGTGTATGCCGAGGTAGCATAGTGGTTAGTGTACTGCCATATTAAGACAGTGGCCCGGGTTCAATACCATGTGGTGACATTACTCCCCCCCCCCCATCCCCCTCCCCCCAACCAGTACAGCTCAGAGGTCGACATATTTCAGGCGAACGACAGAAGAAGAAGAAGAAGAAGAAGAAGAAGAAGAAGAAGAAGAAGAAGAAGAAGAAGAAGAAGAAGAAGAAGAAGAAGAAGAAGAAGAAGAAGAAGAACAACAACAACAACAACAACAACAACAACAACAACAACAACAACAACAACAACAAGAACAAGAAGAACAAGAAGAACAAGAAGATTAAAATGTGAACTGTATACTTTCGGAATTTTCTGTGGAGAAATGGAAGCAAACTAACCACTCCACTTCCACTGCGACCTGTAATACACAACGACCTAGCACTTCACCCCCCAAAGTCTGCATCTGCATTTGCAACCACTATGCTATCGCAACTACTCAAATTTAACCATGTGTATCTTAAGTACACTGGGTCTGCTAAATGAACATACTATTTATATAAATGTGTGCAGTCACCGTAGTTAGTGTACTTGCTGACCAAGACAGTTGCCCGAGTTCAAGCTCCGATGATGGCAAAATTAATTTCCGACTATTTCTCGTGTGCCTACTTTGCCTTTTAATATGGAAAAGTACCATGACGCTTAGGCACTTACCACAGTCACGCGCAACTTAAAGTAGTGATCGTAAACAGATATGACCAACTCCATTTCACCAAAATTGTATAGGATATAGTGAATGTAACCAATGCTTTAATTTGGATCATTAACCTGTAGAATTGTGTAAAATGTACAAAGCTAAATGGACCTTTTTACGGGCCTTGATGCGTATTGAACGTATGGTCCCAGCCAAGTGTTTGTATAAATCAGTCGACAATCGATGGGTGATGTAATCAATATCATACAAACAGTCTCTACTGCCAAGAATATTTCCTGGTGCCTATTTGTGACTAACTATGATAATTACCAGTGGAAGTGAAAGGTCATCAATGAACATCACAGTAAACGGGGAGATACTAGAACAAGAAACAAGTTACTCCTATCTTAGACATATGATAACAGATAATGGTAGAAGTGAAATAGAAGTAAAAAAGAGAATAGGAATGGTCAAAAATGTTTTCAACAGCATGACATCAGTATTAACATCTAGAGAGATTAATAACGCATTACAAAGGAGAATTGTCAAATGTTACGTATATTCAACACTATTGTATGGCGTGGAAGCCTGGACACTGAACAGCAACTAGAAAGTCGAGTAGATGCCCTGGAGATGTGGATAAAACAAAAAATGTCATTTACTGCCAATATAGTACCTTGCGGTGTATGGCAGAGGGGTCTTTGAGCCTGAGGAATTAAGGCCGCCTGGCTAATGCAGTCGCCGCGAACTGTGCAGGTTAGGATTTTCTTTTTGCCCCCGACAGAAAAAAAAATTCCCACACCTTACCGAGGGATCGAACCCGGGTCTCCCGAAGGGGAATCCGGCGTTCTAGCCACTCGGCCAGCCGCTCCTCGGAGATGTGGATATACATAAGAATATGTCGTATTTCATTGAAACAGAAATAATCAAATACAGAGGTTCTAGAAAAACTGGGAATGAAAAGAGAGTTGATGGAAGAAATAAAAAAAGAGGCAAGTAAACTATTTCGGCCACGTTAAAAGACATAACACTCTTATAAAACTAAACTGGAAGGCAAGATTGAGAGCAAGCGAGCAAGAGGTAGACAAAGATACAAGTGGGAGGGTAGCATCAAGAGATGGACGAACATCAGTCTGACAGAATGCACAGTTAAGGCGAGAGACAGACAGTGTTGGAGATCCATTGCAGCCAACCTTCATTGCGGAGATGCCACGTAAATGATAGATTTGTGACCGAGCCGACCTTCGACCCGCTTTGGTGGCAATTCGACCCATGACCAATGGACCGGCAGACTAGTGTGCTAGCCACTGTGTTACCTCAAATACTATTCAGTTACGTTTGGTCTTAAACTATACGACTAAAGTTATATATGTACACAACCTGCAATTAATAAAGAGTCTTAACTATATTGGCAATCTCTTCATATAAGAACAAGAGGAGACAGAGCAAATATATAAACCTCACACTGATGCACTTATGACAGGTCTAGCTATCCGGTAGGGAATTTGCTTAATCCTATAAAATGTATGCTCATGAATCATGGAGAAAACTGGAGGAAATGCGCCAGTCTCAGACACTGGAACTTCCCTAATCCCTCCCCACGACGCATATCGGCATAAGTGGAAGACAACAACAACAACAACAACAACAACAACAACAACAACAACAACAACAACAACAACAACTGATACATCTAGCAAATTTTTTTCATTGAGACATGTTTCGTGGGAACTCACGCAGGGCTGGGAACAACAGAGAAAAAGAGGAATTTTCTGAAAAGTATCTGGAAAGATATGGCAAGGAGAACGGGAGCTGGCCACTTCGGCTCAATATATGATAACACCTAACACCTGAAGCCCCTATGAATAATATCAGCCATAAGATTCCTTTCACCTGTACCTATTTTAATACATGGGAACATGGGTGCAGTACTTTTTATTAAAATCACCTAACTGTTGAAGTCTCCAATCACCTGAAATGGGTGCAAAGAATAATGGCTTCGTAGCTTACTGTTGAGAAGTCTATAAGGCAATAAACTTCATGCACAATTAACCACTACGTGTGGAACAACCACAATCTGATGATACAAGTAATATAATCGTCTATGAATGCCCCGTGGTTGGCTACGGTTAAACAAAACATGGACGCCACGCGTTCTGTTATTTCAATCTTTATTAATGTGATAGTATATTGGGTAGTACTCTATTGATCCAACACAACAAGCACAGTCATCATAACATCTTTGACATATTGAAATATGGGCGTCAGTTCCGTGATCTTATAGCGACTAATAATTTTGGTTCATTCTACAGCTGGTTTTGGCGCCTATCCTTGCCGTTAGAGTTCCGGCCAAACTGTTCACTTTTAACTTTATCCCGTAGTCTTCTCTGATCAACAACAACAACCAGCTTAATAACCACTATTCTAAAACATCTATAAAGTGTCTTCCTCCTCTCGTTAGTTAAATAACTTTACGATAGAATGCGACCTATGCAACTCGCTTCTGGAAGAATGTTTAAAAAATGTTTGCATATCCTTTACAGGACATCGCTGTCAACATCAGCACCTTTCAGCTGATTGTTGATTTCTTGGCAAGATTACGCTCAGTAGTTTGCCATTGCTTTCTGAGCGGCCGGCTCACATACCCCGTAAGTTACCGACGCGATTCGAACCACTGCTGATTCTCACCGTCATCACGTTACTTACGAGAGTATACGAGATTACGGAGAAAAGTTGCTAACCTCTAGGCCAGGAAGCCGCGGAAGAATGTTACAGCATCGAAATTCGCTTCAGGAACCTGACATTTTGGACAAAATGGACAGGGAGATGCTCGGGGCTCACGTTCCGCTGTGTTGTCCAGGTACTAATATATTTATTTCTATCGACCAAACGTAATAATCTGAGTTGACCTCATGTAGACTCTTCTACTCAATTGCGGGTTTATTATTAATGATTTGACCTGACCCGAAAGCACTGGCCTGATAGTTTGGGGATATACGGGGCATGCTGACCTAGATACGTTAATCCCTTATCCTCAGTCCCCTCTGTTACACTAGAAGGCATAACGCAAAAGCCAACTAAGGCTGGTTAAGGTAGGATCTATATCTCATTCAGTTGACACCTTTCCTGCAAAATTCACCTTAAAAAGGGAAACGTCCGAAGATGGAAGGGTTGGGTAGTGATAGTCGAATGTCTATGAAAGACCAGAAGATAAAAGACATTAGCAGAAATGTTGTTAAAATACTCATGCTTTATCTTGCCCATTTTTTGTGAGGCAATTCTGAGCTCAAAGACGTGAGTTATGAGAGTGTCAAAATGATAAATATCACGATGTTCTCAAAACCGACTTTCTAATCGGCTCAAGTTATCAAGTGCGGAACAATAAATCGTCATCAACGACAATGACGTGCTATGTAAACACGCTGAACAATTCACGCGTCGGCAAACTAACCTATCTAATCACACAGAAATACACTAAAAGTTAGTTAGGCTTCACGAAGATTCCTATCCTCTTTCTCTGTCACGAAAATCAGAAAGAAACACAATGGCACGGCGTATTATCCAGCTAAAGACAGGGCATGCTTATTTCGATAAGATATTTAAATAATTCAGGTCACATGTGATCCCGCCATGGCGATTACGCGCTGACTTCAGGTAATCCCGACAATGATTTGTGAAAGTCGTCAATTTATTCTCTGAGTGTAAATAGACGACTGTAAGAAAAATGCCAATGTGAAAGGTAGTAACCAGCTGGCGATGAGATCAAGTTCAAGATCATTCCACACGCCTTAAGGCGCGTTGGGTATATGGTGCTCGACCTGTAATTGTATAGGCCAATTGTTAATAGGACGGTAATGTGGTCTTATAACGCCGGCCGCTTTACTTCCCAAAGCATTTCTTTGTACTAATTATAGGCTGGGTCGATGGGGGAGCCCACGCCAATTTTAAAAATCAGCTTCAATAAGAATTCGAACCTATGACGACCCAGGCCGACAGGCAAGCGTCTAGCCACTACACTATGCATCTCACAAATATCCAGCCTCGTAGCAAGAGTCTGCTGTGGGTATGTGAAGTGATCACATTTTAAAGGTCAGAGTTCACGCAGGAATAGGTGGCCCGTCAATTACTCCTTTAGCGAACGTTGAAGGCAGACATCAAACAGTCGTTTGACCGCACCCATGCCATTGACAGCGTGACGTCTGACGATGTAGTACAGGTTCATTTTACAAGTCTTAGGCGCATTGGGCATGCGATGCTCTACCCATATTTGTACAGCCCACTCAGCACTAGGTCGGCCATCTGATCAGTATGACTCCGGACGCAATTATTTCCCAAGAGATTTCCTGTACACAATTTAGGATGGATCGACCTTGGAGTCAAGTCAGTTTTTCAAATTCAAATACGCCCCGGGACGCAGAGGTGTTTCCAAGGCACCAGGGCCGGGTTATATACTGGCCAAGAACTATTGACGCGTCCTCGCCGAGCGTCCTGGGCAACAGGTCCCTTCGGGGTCCTGGTTGAAGTCAATAGGATCGCCGATTCCTCCGAAGTCGGAGAGTGTCTGCCTGTATGGCGAGGAACCACCAGTCTGCACACCAATAAGCCAGACAAGGGACAACGGATACTCACGCAAACCTCAGGTCCTGTATGACATCACACTGATGTTGGACAACAGGATGCCTTCATCCGACATACATGATTTTGCGTTGGAGCTCAAGCCAATGAACACAAGCAAGCAAGCAAGCCCCGATGTGATTTGAACCGATGACCACCTGACCAGCAGGCGTGTGTCTAGTTTCTACGCTGCCATCGCTCTCCAGACGATGTAGGTGGAAGTATAATGGCAGCTAGGTTTCCTGTTTATGAACAAAGTGATAGTATGTCAGTGGAAACACTACCAAAGGGTACTTTCAGCGCTTTTTCTTTGACACTCACTGGGTCATAATTTTACTAGCTTACGTGATCTAAGACCTGCGATGTGGCTTAAGGCGGTGACAGAGTTTCATAATTACCCGACATACCGAGTCGAGGGTTTGACCTCAATGATTTGGAAGCAGTATGAGCATAGATGGTTTAGAAAAAGATATTCGTGTTAAAATAAAGACTTCGTTGACACAAATATTGGTCAGTTTCAAGTAAAATAAAGAAGTATGAAACCTGGAGCATGTATGCACCCCCTCGTCACTAGCAGACAAGACATTAAAGTATACTTGTTAAAATGACATTCAGATATGTTTGGTCTTAAATTAAACAACTTAATGTATATATGTATGCAACTTACAATTAATCAGGAGTCTTAACTACATTGATAATCGCTTCCTATAAGTCCAAGCCGAGAAAGATCAAATATATAAACCTCACACTGATGCATCTAGGTAAGGAACCTATGGCAGGTCTAGCTAACCAGTAGGGAATTTGCTTGATCCTATAGAATTTATGCTCATGAATCCTGGAGAACATTGGAGGAAAGGCGCTAGTCACAGACTCTATACTTCCTTAACTTCTCCTCACGACGCAGAATGGCATAAATCGAAGACAACAACAACAACAACAACAACAACAACAACAAAAACAACAACAACTGCAACTGATACATCTAGCAAATTGTTTCTGTGGAGACATGTTTCTGGCAGTGAACGTTGTCTTGTCAAGATAACGAGATACGACATTGTAAGTAAAAACTGGCAAAGAATGTATAAAAGACGAGTCTAGCGTGGATAAACCCTGGAATCGGTCACACGTGTGGAAATCTGATACAAGAAGAAAGCAGCCATGGCTGCTACTTTATTCAAAGCAAGATCCGATACATGGAAATAACAGTGGATGCAAAAACAAATGCCGCATACAGCTGCTGCGTAATAAAATGAAAATAGGTTTGTTAACTCTTAGCACACCATGAGCCGCTCTAGACGGCTCACTCGCATTTCAACTCCAAAATAGCTGAAACAACTTCAAGTGGCTTGTAAAACGGCGCCTTAAACAGAAACAGCAAATATGGAGATACTTCTTTTTCCCCTTATCGTTTCTCTTTCGTTACACATAGTGATGCACCACAAAGGGAAGCATGTTCCACTTCGTCATGCATTTATATCAAGTTTTCTTACTCTAAAAAGATTAATTCCAGTGTTACGGGCTCCATCTACATTTTGGTAGGTTTTCGTTCCCACCAATACTGCTAGGGCAACGGCATTACCTTCTACTCTTAGAAGGTTCGTGTAGTCGTGAGATTTTTATAGTGTAGTGAGCCCACCGGCCCTCCTGATTTGTGCCCTAATCTAAGAAGATGATGTATCTAATTTCACTGTCCAATAGATCAGGATACCGTCAGATATCATTAGATAAGAGTGTTCATTGTGAAAATGCCCAGTTCTATGCTGGGACCGAGACCTCTACATTCTGAACTTGAGACGGACACCGTAAGCTCTCAGACACGCTCCTCCCATATGAAGATATAGAGTGTATTTTTCATGACTGTGCAGTGTTTCAAAATATTGCCGGTCCAAGTTTTGTTTTCATAATCTGTAAAGTTCTTGTAACATAATAGGTAAATACAAAACTTGGACCGGCAATATTTTCAACCACTGCACAGTCTTTAAAAACACACCCTGTGTAACTACATGTTGTAGACAGAACGCCAGCTGACAATCTCTAGGTACTCGATAGTTTATAGTTCAGGTGAATGCCAGATGTGGCAAATAAAGACTTTTTTTCAAGTGTGTTTAGTTGACCGAGCGTTGAATTAGCTTTGTTCTTTCAGCCAGGTTCTGTCATCATTTGGAGATAGCCAGTTTGAATCCTGATGTAGCTACACCATATAGCTTAACATTTTTTATATTCGTTATATTTGTCTTCTAATCTCTTCTTCTATCCTGTACTTCTATGAGAGCTAATCAATACATACAATTGTATTTCCAATACTGAATGATTAGAAATAAACAATGTGATTATTCGAAACACGCTATGTAATAAACTTCCCAGACGCTTGTTGATCTGGGGAAGTCCTGGCAAAGAGGTATATTACACCAAACTATTTATATCCTTATTCGGAAGAGATATAATTATGCAGTTCTGTCAGACCAAAATAGAACAGAAGCTGTCACAACAACCTACGTGGTTGAGAAAATGCAGTTACACCTCCCTCTTCCTTCTCCTTCCCCCTCCTCCTCCTTCTCTTTTCTTCTTCTTTTCTTCTTCTTTTTCTAACGCCTGAAGGCCGAGGAACACATAATCAGACCGCAACTGGTATCATTAGTTTTGGAGCTCTTCGCTGGTTGTTGAAGACGAGGAAGGATGCCCCGAGTGCAGTTATATCGGTTCTTGACCCAACTCAACAGCAGCTGAAGGCAGGCGATCAAGGTCCAAAATCATCTCAGAGCTTTTAGCATTAAAGAACAGATTCTCTACGTCTCTCTTCCCCACCCCCACCCCCTCTTCACGTGCCTTTCCTTGAGTATACATTTTTGAGCATTACTCCATACTCCTCCCTGTCATTGGTTATTTTAATGAAGTTGATATTGTTTATATTAATATCGGTTGCCCCGGGAAAGTAACCCGGCTAACAAATGCCTGAAGAAGTCGAATGTGTCAGCCGAAAGCTTCAAATATCGCAACTCTGCTGTAAACAGGCACAGCGCAATTACGTCTAAAACAACATTCCGGACGAACGCAGAAGAAGAAGATATCTGTTGCCTAGATGTTTAAGATTTCCACTATTCTTTTTATCCTCTCCCTCTCACGCTTAGTAATTTTTCACCTAACGTTAATTTATCTATTCCACAATTTATGTTGATATTCGCCATACATTCATTCGTCTTTCTAAATTGTTTTGATTAAGATTTAATTCATTGATTAAGAGTTATCTACTAACACTTCGTGGCGAATTGGCGAAGGCATTACAAACGCAGATCGTAATCCCGCATTCGAAACACAGCTTCGTGCTATTTCGACGCAGACAGCATTACCCTGATTTTCATACACTGGTATGAGTGCCGGTCGTTCAGAAAGCAATGACAAACTACTGAACGTAAACTTGCCAAGAAATCACAAACAGCCAAAAATAGCTGGGGTTGACTGCGACGTCCCGTACAGGATATGCAATAAACTATTAACACTTGCAGCGTTGTTATTTCTTCTCTGCCAATGGTATTCTGAACATTTTTCTCAACTACCACATTACTACATTACCACTGCCTCCAATCTATATCTATAAAACAGAGTGTATGTATATATGTATGTATGTCCTTTATTTGTTCGCGAACGGTCCATCCGATTGAGATGAAATTTTCTACACGTCTTCCTTTCATTCCAGAGCTGCCAACTGTGATATTTATTTAGTGTGAAATCGCCTGCTTACTCAGTATTATTTCATTTTTCATTAAAATTTATATATAGCAAAGGGAATTAACTCTAGAAAAAGTTATTTAAAGGGGCATAACTTTTAATAACATTGTTGTATAACTTATAGTCATATTGTTGTATCGTTTTCAAAGATTTATAAACTCTTTGTCTATAGTTATGTACCGGCATATGAGTTATAATAAATAATGATACAATCTTTAAGGCATTTTCAAAGTTTACATAAAAATAATGCATAATGCATAACATTGTAACTCATCTTTCTATACTTAAGAAGTTGTCTAAAAGATGTTGAACAATATCATCGCATCTTTAGTGTTTTCCGCCATCATATCGACACGATTCGCTTGACAGCACTTCTCAGCGCTATCAAGCCAAGACGCCTTACACATTTCAAGCAGCCTGATACGGGGGGGGGGGGGGAATGGCACGTCGTAATAGCACAAAGAAACAAGCAGCTTCCAAGATGCATAGTGAGAAAACCGACCAGACTATCAAGAAGACGAACCTGCCTTTGGAGAGTCTGCATGCAAGCTGTAATAAAGTATCTGAACCTACAGTCAATGAAACTACCAATAAGAAGAGCGACGACTACCCACAGACGATAACAAAAACTTGTGAGAGGAAGGAGGACCAAGACACCAGAATCAGAAACACTGATTCACACACAGTCAGATGGGTGGTCAAGCAGCTAAAAATGGAGCTTACTGATCAACAAATACAGAAGCAGCTGCAGGAAGAAAATCTTCACGTCAACATTTTGAAGGCAGAGCGGATTCTTACCTACTCAGAATTAAATGAGATGCTCCACACCAGGGACTGGGCGAACCCGGGCCGGGTCAGGCAGACAGACAGACAGACAGACAGACAGACAGACAGACAGACAGACAGACAGACAGACAGACAGACAGACAGACAGACAGACAGACAGACAGACAGACAGACAGACAGACAGACAGACAGACAGACAGACAGACAGACAGACAGACAGACAGACAGACAGACAGACAGACAGACAGACAGACAGACAGACAGATAGATAGATAGATAGATAGATAGATAGATAGATAGATAGATAGATAGATAGATAGATAGATAGATAGATAGATAGATAGATAGATAGATAGATAGATAGATAGATAGATAGATAGATAGATAGATAGATAGATAGATAGATAGATAGATAGATAGATAGATAGATAGATAGATAGATAGATAGATAGATAGATAGATAGATAGATAGATAGATAGATAGATAGATAGATAGATAGATAGATAGATAGATAGATAGATAGATAGATAGATAGATAGATAGATAGATAGATAGATAGATAGATAGACAAACAGACAGGGAGGGAGGGAGGGAGGGAGGGATAGACGGAGGGAGAGACAGAGAGAGGGATGGGTCTATTAGACAGACAGACAGACATACAGACAGACAGATAGATAGATAGACAAACAGACAGACAGACAGACAGACAGACAGACAGACACAGACAGACAGACAGACAGACAGGCAGACAGACAGACAGATATATAGACAGAGAGAGGGGTAGGTAGGTAGGCAGGCAGGTAGACAGGCAGGCAGACATATAGAAAGATATATATAATAGACGGACAGGTAGACAGACAGAAATAGATAGATAGACAAACAGGCAGACAGACAGACACACAGACAGACAGACAGACAGACAGACAGACAGACAGATAGATAGATAGATAGATAGATAGATAGATAGATAGATAGATAGATAGATAGATAGATAGATAGATAGATAGATAGATATATAGATAGATAGATAGATAGATAGATAGATAGATAGACAAACAGACAGGGAGGGAGGGAGGGATAGACGGAGGGAGAGACAGAGGGATGGGTCTATTAGACAGACAGACAGACAGACAGACAGACAGACAGATAGATAGATAGATAGATAGATAGATAGATAGATAGATAGATAGATAGATAGATAGATAGATAGATAGATAGATAGATAGATAGATAGATAGATAGATAGATAGATAGACAAACAGACAGGGAGGGAGGAAGGGAGGGATAGACGGAGGGAAAGACAGAGGGATGGGTCTATTAGACAGACAGACAGACAGACAGACAGACAGAGATAGATAGATAGACAAACAGACAGACAGACACAGACAGACACAGACAGACAGACAGACAGACAGACAGACAGACAGACAGACAGACAGACAGACAGACAGACAGACAGACAGACAGACAGACAGACAGACAGACAGACAGACAGACAGACAGACAGACAGACAGACAGACAGACAGACAGACAGACAGACAGACAGACAGACAGACAGACAGACAGACAGACAGACAGACAGACAGACAGACAGACAGACAGACAGACAGACAGACAGACAGACAGACAGACAGACAGACAGACAGACAGATAGTCGGTAACGGGAACGAGAACTTATATGACTACTTATATGAATTAAATGAGATGCTCCCCACCAGGGACTGGGCGAAGCCGGGCCGGGTCAGCTAGTTTCCTATAATTTTATCCAGCATTCGCGTTCACGCAGAAGAGCACCCCTAAAGAACATCACTCATTATCCATCTTCCGCATCCATAATGAAGAAAAGGGCCTCAGCAAACACCACTCATTATCTAGTATTCGCATCCATACAAAACAACAGGCCTCAGAAAACACTACTCATTATCTAGTATTCGCACCCATTCAAAACAACAGGCATAAGAAAACACTACTCATTATCCAGTTTTCGCATCCATACAAAACAACAGGCCTTAAAAAACACAGCTCATTATCTAGTATTAGCATCCATACAAAGCAACAGGCATAAAAAAAAAGTTACTTATGATCCATAATTCGCATCCGCAGACAAGACGAGATCTCAGAAAACATTACTCATTATTCAGTATTCGCATCCATACAGACGGACATACTCGAGAAAACGTGCATGTCTAGGCTATTTCTACCCTAACTATACGGTAAACTAAATTTATAACTGCCACACATGTATATGTTGCTGAATATAAGAAGCAACGGAAAATCTTGATAACAGATATATCCATATTGTCTCCGTTCATCTATAAGAAACGAAGTAGGGAGAAACTTAGCGAGCGAAATATAATTAATATAGTAAAGCAGACTATACACAGCTAGGAATTCTGAGGTAAATATTAAAGTTGTTTCCAATTTTCATTTTCTCTTCATTGCTTTCATTTTTTCATCTTGTTATTCTTCTCGTCACGTCGTCACGTTTTAATGTAGTCACAGGAGATCTCCGTGACTATATGTTGTGCTTTGTGAATGTGTTTGTTTGCTGATAAAGGCTAATCGCCGCAACGTCCTGTATGTGTCGTAATTCTGCTATGTAAAGCTGCACTACTTTGTGTCATTTTATATTGTTTTCACGTATTATAAATACACACGTTCACATATATACTTGCATACTGAAGTGAACAATAATACTATACGTTGTGTATGATCCCAGAGTTTAGGCTTTAGCCATTATTGCCATGTATTTAACCATTCAGAAAATATGCAGGACGTTACGATCAACCCCAGGTTGATATTCCAGGTAGTTATACGTTCTGTAGTTTGCCATTGCTTTCTAAACGAGAAGTCATCGCTGAAGTTCAAATGGCCGGTGTATAGAATGAACCCACTACCCAGGTACAGCTGCAGCACGTGATGATAACGACGGTGACTTATGACGAGGCATTTTCTGTATAGTGACTGAAACGGTTAGTAAGTGATCCCATATCTTTCCTCAACCAGGGGTTACATCCATGACCGCTTTCTTAGCAGACAAACACACTAACCCTTATATCATGGATGCACGCTTTCGTTGGTTGGTGAATCCGTTGGAAGACTGATTGCTACCTCTCAAGTCCGATGTATTGTAATTCAGTTTGTTTGAGCAATGACAACGGATTGTATCTATCGGTGTGAGATTGGTGTAAATAGTTTCCTCCCAACCCGGTACCTAAGTACTATCTATATCCACGGAAACTCTGTTACAGAGCTCTCCTTTTCTAGCTAAGAAATAAGTGGGGATGCAGTACTAACACTGCATCTTCCCATCTGCGGTGAGGTATATTATTAGTATGTCACTATGTCAAAGTGCAGCATTAAAATACCGAGTGCTGGAGATTACGTCTAAGTTTGACATGTTTCTTCTACATGTTTTACATACATGTCTTCAAACAGACTCTCGTTTTGACTTCTCGCCCTGGTCTTGGGGACGTAAATTACAAATACCTCTAAAGTCAGATTGAGTTTGTCTGATGGCGAGGGACGCTGGTAATATGGAAAGCTAATCCACATGCAAACATCAGTCCAGTGCTACTAGACGTAGTGTGTATGAACTACACTTGACTTCAAGGCCAGCGAGGGTAAACAAAGTCTTACTTCTTCACCTGCGTTCGTCCGGAATGTTCTTTTAAACGCAACTGCAAAAAAACCAAAAAAACAAATTCACACACTATCGCATGGGCGCCGTCAAAACAACACGTAGATAATATGAATTATTATTTATATATCACAGGCCCGTGATGTGATAGATCCATCACATTCTGTAGGTCTGAAAGCACGAAGGGATGGGCATGTTAGCAAACGAACAACGCAGGCGTCGTAAACTCGTCCGACCTCGCGTCAGACATTATCTGCGCAGCCCCCTATCTGTTAAACTGTTGCTCCCGCTGTTATTTATGCACTCACCTCTAACCCCGCAAGCGGGTTCCTTGGACTGCGTCCTTGACAGAAAGTCCAAATGGTCAGGAAGAGATGAGCGCTTGTAAATCAAATGTGGTTGACCGCCATCTTTCAATTTATTGACTCCTTTTACTGGTTCGATTAGGTATTCTTCATTTCCAATTTGTAAAAATCCTCTCTGAAATAATTGAAAAGATACAATTCTAAAATTACTAATCACGATGGAAAATAAATAACGTATGTAACAACGTAAAAAAAAAAAAAAAGATGTAAAATATTTTGTTTATTTTTGTTGTTGCATATCCCTCACAGGACGTTGCAGTCAACACCAGCATTTTCCAGCTGCTGCTGATGTACTAGGCAAGATTACGCTCAGCAGTTTGCTTTCTGAGCGACCGGCTCACATACCTCGTAAGTTACCGACGCGGCGAGAACCGCTACCGTTTCTCACGCATATCACGTTACTCACGACAGTATACGGGATTACGGAGAAAGACGTAAACACCTAGGCCAGGGAGACGGCATGTAAAATATATTTCATCAATATAGTTTCATGGCAGAAAATTGTATTTTATTATTGTGGTACACATAAATATCAGTTGGGGAACCCGTTAGATCCATTAAGGCAGTTCATAAGCAAATGCACACGTATTGTGTGGCACTCATAGAAGTGACGGGTAAAATTAGAGGGTACAGGACGCACTAGACAACAAACAATAATGAAAATTCTTGTTACCGACTATAGCTTTCAATTTTTATGTTGTCTAGTACGTTGTCTAGTCTTTAATTCTTACTCAGTGGCGATGGGTTACAGACGCAGTTCCACATCCCACATACCCACTTTCGAAACACAGCAGCATGAGATTTGGCAGCAGACCGCTTTGCGTTGTTTTTTTTTACGAAATTGGTATGGGTGTCGGTTGTTCAGAAAGCAATGGCAAACTATTAAACGTAAACTTGCCAGGAAATCACGAACAGCCAAAAATGCTGGGGTTGACTGTGACGTCTTGTAAAGGATATGCAACTATCTTTAACTCCACTATATTTCACACTTACTAATATATTTACTGCTACTGGTCAGGCGTAGTAAATAATTTGACCACCTGTGCTCTCACACCCAATATTAGGTTTTATTTATAGTCCTTCGACCAGACCAAAGAGTATTGGCCTGCTGGTTTGTGGGCCTATGGAGCATACTGACCAAGGTAAGTTAATCCCTTGCACTCAGTTCCCTATGTTACACGATCTCAAGTTATACCGGAGTCGAGGTCTTATTCCGATTGTACCTTTTCCCAACCATCTAAGTATTTATCCCAATAAATATGTATGTATCTTTGTGTGATTGCGTGCATGTATGTTTGTGTATATGCATGCTTGCATAACATGGTAATCTGCATTTTTTAATGTTCACAGCATTCATTTGATAATGATTTTTCTATGTGAATGTAACATGCACAATAAATAATTGATGTACGAAAGATGAGTGGTTGGAAGAGTCGAATGTAAGACGGTCCTGCGTGCCCAATCTGTGACCCTTTAAAAATAAAGTTCGTTCGTTCGTTTCTTTGTCATCTCTTCTTTTATTGCGATTTAGTTTGCCAGATGTCACTAAGTTCGCAAGTTTATTTCTCCACATTATATGCCCGAAACGTAATGACTTGTTTAATTTATCTAATTAATGTATTTGCTTCTTGAGTGGCTAGCTCGTTGTTTTCTTTCACCCGATCTAGGGTATTCTTTGTGTTTTCTTCAGAAAGAACATTTTTTTAAATCGTCAGATGTTACTCGCCATGCCTGTCTATTGTCAAACCCTCACATACATACATCAATAAGGCTTTATATACGACTAGCATGCCTTTTCTCACAGCAACTGACAACTGTTTATTTATGAGTATACTAAATGCTTCCTACCTCTAAGAGAGCCTACAGTTGCGTTTTGTTCAAGTTTCTGCCCCTGCTATTTCTAGGTTTCTGAAGTTGTCTATCCTGTAACGAATTTTCGCATCTGTCTGGCAATTATTTCCAAAGTATAGCCAACGTGATCAGCTGTCCTTAAGATCAAAACCAGCGTAATATATGATGTTCGCAACCACCTCTTTGGACTTCGTTCCCCTGTTATTTGCGTTGATCTAAAGCTTCTACTGTTTCGTCACATTGCAGGAAAGTCAACAGCGTATAATTTACTTTCGTCGACAATGGGTAGACTGGCTTTGTTTACTGTTTGTGAATTGCTTGCTTAAAAACCTCTTGATAATTAGTTTTCGCGAAATTAATTATGGTACAAACTGTTACGCAAAATTTTTTGTACTCCGATCCGTACTAAGCGCCTACAGACCTGACAGAGATTTTGGTTTATTTCTGCTCAAAAGTTATTATGTTAGCTCAACACACAGAGTTGAGACTTCCGGTCCCCAACATGGCGGTTAGGCACTGAACCGTTTAGTCCTCTGGCGTGTTTATGCTTGTGGCTATGGTTTACATTCGCATTTTCCTCATGTTGGACTGGTAGTACATGGTACCGTCGCCCCGCTACTAAGTGAGTGCGTGGCGCGATACTGTGAGCTGTGAGATTGTGTGGAATGCTTGTACATCTGTCCGCTGTTTGCACAGTGAACTGCATGTTCGGAATAATGGCCGGGGGTCGCTGAATTGACTGGTTTGCCTTTTCGATTCACGAGTGCATATTTTCAGGAGACTCCTGGGAGTCGTCCTGGAGCTACGGAGTTCGTGCTTTGTGCGGCACTTTCAGCGGGTCGCCCTGCGAAAAGAGATCGAGCATTGTGGGATAACACCTTGGCCAATTAAGTCTTTCTGGTAACTGCCGATTCCATCGACGATGAAGTGCATTTTTTGTGGAGGACTTTTGTGTTGGCATTCTGGCGGCGGCATTATGCACAGTGTACTTGTGCGGGCTGTTGGCTTGCCGCGACTCCTATCTGTTGCACTTTTAACATTGGGCAGTGAGGGGCATTTAGTGTGATATTCACTGGCACAGGCACGGAGCATAATGGGGACGACCCGTTGCCATGAAGTTGGAACCTCTACTAACTAACTAACTAATTAATTAACTACCTAACTAACTAACTAACTAACTAACTAACTAACCAACTGACTAACTAACTAACTAACTAACTAATTAACTAACTAACTAACTAACTAATACACAGTGTTGGGAAATTTCACAAGTACCATTATTGTCTAACATCCATCCATCTGTCTGTCTGTCTGTCTGTCTGTCTGTCTGTCTGTCTGTCTGTCTGTCTGTCTGTCTGTCTGTCTGTCTGTCTGCCTGCCTGCCTGTCTGTCTGTCTGTCTGTCTGTCTGTCTGTCAGTCCGTTCTCCTACTCAGCTATCTGTCCCATGGTGTGTATATGTGTGTTTGTGTGTTTTTCCGCCTGTCCCTGTATGGACGACTGCTTGTAAACTATATTTACCGTTAAGCGATGACTCTTTTGTGAGTCTTTGTGAAAGATAGATAGAAGACAGCGTGAGAACATTCTTGCCTGTCTTGTGTCATGGCACGAAAGGGAGTCAACACATGAATTGATACATGCCGTTGGAGATCGCAATTTGTGGAGAAGCATGATCGCCCAGGCCAGCTGGCAAGGCAGTTGATAATGATGATGATGTGAAAGTCTTCTATGTTGAGTCAAATGGTGCCGCCTGAACTGCGTGTTGTTGCTACTCCTATTTGCCTGGCAAACGCTAGATATACTCAGAGGAAAGGGCAGACGGACACATTATCAGACTGCAGAAAACCGTTAGTACTGGGACTCTTCGCTGGGTGTTGCAGATGAGGACAGAGCACGTACGGGAATGTGCCGAGTGCTGTGATGTCGGTTCATAACTTAACTCAACACAGATATAATCCTTCCATCTAGTCCATGGTCTCTCTCAGATCTATAGAGTTCCTTTAAATGCAGGCATAAAGGGGTAACTAAGTGGCGTCATTGTCTTAAGATGTCCCAACTACTTTATTTAGCGTCTTTATAAATACAATACAGGTCCCTAACATCCGGTGTCCTTACGGTGTACTCATACAGGCTTCTTGGAGATCCACCACTCGACGTCCTTCAACCATACGTAACGCGCCTTCCTCTTGTACACACTTTCCCTCCGGCACGCCCCTTACAGTCTCAATAACTAATTCATAAATGGATAGATGCAGCATGGATAGTTGGGTAATAATTTCATATGGCCGAAGTTCTTAATTGTATAACATTAATGTAACTGAGTCATGCTTTCCTCAGTCCCAATTTTTGCAATGCTCTGTGTTTTCCTCTCCATTCCCATTCGTCTATATAACCACATTCTGATAGCTTCAGCATTCCTCTCATATTATCTGCACTTTTGTTGACAACAATGTTTTCCCGTTGTGAATTTTAATAGTGAAGGCACAAACAATATATTGCACAATTTATTGCGTGGCATATTTCGTTGTATCTCGTCAGGTGCATACTACAGACACACGTTGTCACATAATGAAGTCGTGTAAAGATTCCTTTCAACTGAAATATGCACACAGACAAAACTGCATTGTTATATGTTTTACTATCACCCAGTAGTTGTAAGGAGTCTAAATGTTTTGCATATCCTTTACAGGACATCGCTGTCAACATCAGCATCTTTCAGCTGGTTGTTTATTTCTTGGCAAGATTACGCTCGGTAGTTTGCCATTGCTTTCTGGGCAACCGGCTCAAATACCCCGTACGTTACCGACGCGGAGAGAACCGCTACCAATTCTCGCACAATGTCACATTGCTTACGAGAGTATACGAGATTAGGGAGAAAGTCGTGTAACCTCTAGATCAGAGAGACCGGCTTTAGGGAGTCTAGCATGTCTTTTTGTTTAGATACTTGTAAATTGGAGTTTATGCATTGGGCAGTTGTCTGCGTTCTATGCACCACCAACGAGTTGGTGCAACATTTAATCACTGTTAATTTTAATTAATTACTGAAATGTTTAGATGTGAAAAGACCCTTCATGCTGTTACTTCAGCCATTCCTATTCTCTCTTGTTTCTGTATCACATATGTCACCGTCTGTTATTAATTGTAAAGGTATTAACTAGTCTAATTCTCTTTGTGTTATCTGTAACGTTAAAAATTGGCTTCGCACTGTCTTTGTTAATAATCTCCATTTTTGTTGTCTTTATCATTGTGTGTAATGCAATTTCATTGTTTGTTACTTTACGTTATTCGCTATTTTTTGGAGGTTCTGTTCTGTTTCAGCGAGTAAAATTGTTTTGTCTACTATCCAATGTTGTTTAATTATGCTCGCCCAGTGTTGACTTTTTTTTCCCCCACAGTGTCTTTGAACATATTATCAGTGTAAATGTTGGACTAGCTTTGCGTGATAATGTATGATAGCAAATTATTCACTCTTGGAGTTTTGCATATACTCTATGTAGATCATTTGTAGATCTAAGCAACATATTATGTAATAAATTCCTTTCATTGGAAGTTAGAAAAACAATTCTTGCAAGTTACATAGAAACATTTCTAACATATGGTTGTAAATTCAGGACAATTATTAAACAAGCAAAGATAATCCATAGAAGCTTTACAAATGTGGCTTCATAGAAGAATGCTGAAACTTCTTTGGATAGTCAAAATGTGTAATCTAAACGTTTTGAATGCCGGCTTCCTGGCTTAGAGGTTACGACTTTTCTCCGTAATCTCGTATACTCTCGTGGTTAACGTGATGACGGTGAGAATCAGTAGTGGTTCGAATCGCATCGTTAACCTACGGGGTATGTGAGCCGGCCGCTCAGAAAGCAATGGCAAACTACTGAGCGTAATCTTGCCAAGAAATCAACATACAGCTGAAAGATGCTGGTGTTGACAGCGATGTCCTGTAAAGGATATGCAAAAAAAAAAAAAAAAAAACCGTTTTGAAAGAGACTAATACGCAATGACACCTTATGACAAACATAAGAAAGCGACAGTCGTCAACGTTTGACTACATTATGAGAAGACGAAAACTAGAACGTAATGTGGCAACTGCAAAGAATTGTGGACAAAAGAGATAGAGGAAGACAATGAGAGAATTATCTTGATAGTCTTGTGTTATATCACGGAAGGGTGTCAGCACACAAATTGATAAATGCCTTTGGAAATCGCAAAATGTAGAGAAACATGATCCCCCACAAAAGTCAGCAAGGTCTTTGGTGACGGTGATGAGAGTTTAGCACATTATTAATCCTTGGAGTTTAGACAATGATTCCCTCTTGAACAATGGAAGCAGAGAATAATAACCTACCAAGCATATCTTAAGAGGGGACTAATATTGGTTGGTTGTGGGACAAGCTACTCTATCCAATAAGAAGCTTTAGCTAAACAATCCAACCATTCATGAACAAATATAGGGTGTATTTTTTATTAATGTGGAGTGTTTGAAAATATTGCCGGTCCACGTTTTATATTCACCCTCTGTAAAGTTCATGCAACATAATAGGTAAATACAAAACTTGGACCGGTAATATTTTCAAACACTGCACATTCATTAATAATACACCCTTTATAAAGAACGGGAAGGAAAATATAACTCAGCCAATAAAGATGACAGACGACTCTTCCTCTAGAACAGAGGTTCCCAAACCACGGCCCGCGGGCCACTTGTGACCCGCCAGCTGTCAGAAAGTGGCACGCGAGGCCTCGTTATTTAATATACCATATTTTAATAATTTCAAAAATGCACTCGGAGCGCCCCGTCAGCGTTTCGCAACGAAACGTTATGAAGTTTCCATATCCCAGCCTTGTCGACCAATAAGATTGCGCAAAGAGCCATGTTGTCGTCTGTTACAACTGTTTAGCAGAGTTGGTTGTATTGTGTTGAAATTAGATTTTTTTCAAATACAAATTTTCCGTTAAAGCTTATAAACATGAGTGTGGAAAATCTAAAATCAAACAATGGTAAAAAGCGAAAATGTGAAGACGTTGCTTGTCGTGAATTCTTTGGAAGACTTTGGACACGAAAGATTTGTTCCCAGACATTGATAAACTAGCATTTGAACTTAAGTGACTGGTTATAAAGAACAGTTACAATTGTAAATTAATTACATTAATAGCGATTTTCGAAACTGATTTAAAATTTATTGTTAAGTGAAATTTTGATTTTAAACAAAAAAATGACCGCAGTGTAGTACTGACTTTGGCTGCCTTCAAAGTTTTAGAATTTGTTAACGAAAGCTAAGAAAGGTAAGAATGATATTGTAAGACTTTTATGGTTTTATAACCGTGTGGCCCGCTTAACTACCGAAAATAGTAGATATGGCCCTCTGCTTGAAAAGCTTGGGAACCACTGCTCTAGAAGTATGACGCGATGCAATTAAAGCCATAAGTAATCTGGGTTGTCGAATTTAATAATTTCACTTCAACTAGGAATATCTCCAGTTGACAATTGAAATATTAGAACTATGCATGAATGGAAGAAGATAGTAAATGTGATAAGGTGAATGAAATATTTTAAGGTGGATATTTTGTGATTGCCGAACTCCCTGGCCTAGGGGTTAACGACTTTCTCCGTAATCCCGTATACTCTCGTGAGTAACGTGACGACGGTGAGAATCGGTAGCGGTTCTAACCGCGTCGGTAACTTACGGGGTATGTGAGCCGGTCGCTCAGAAAGCAATGACAAACTAAATCTTGCCAAGAAATCAACAATCAGCTGAAAGATGCTGATGTTGACAGCGATGTCCTGTAAAGGATATGCAAACATTATTATTATTTTGTGATTATTCGAAATATTTTTTTAAAAAGCTTAAAAATTGGGTAGAAAGCGTCTAAACACAGGTGAAACAATGTTTGTTCTCAGGTCATTTCGAGAAAACTGATCTTCTCATTGAATAAATGGCCTTATTAATATCCAATGAAGCAGAGAAAGCACTCATAGAGTGGGGAGTAATGAGTTCTGGAACATTTAGAAAAAACAAAAAGAGAAATAAACATGCAAATACCAAAAGCCAACGGTTAAAGTGCGATAAAGGCAAAAGGATGACTTCATTGCACAGGGTCCTCGCGTATGGCATAGACTTCGTTCTGCAGGTCGGCCTTCAGAAAATAGAGCGCAGAGCACGAATTAAGAGACTCAGCGACGACCCTAAAGAGTTTTTAAAAACAATATCCGTTCGTGAACCGAATGACGGTGTCCAAAAACGAACTCACTACCTTCATAGCGCTAGGCAGGTGGCTTGACTACTTCCCCACGGAGTAGGTTTCCAATGCTTCTATAATCATACCATTAAAAACTAACGCAAGCCGTCTGCTGCCAAATCGCCCACAGCTGTGTTTCGAACCCGGCATGCGGGATTACGAATTGCATCCGTAACCACTTCTCCACAGAGCAATAGGGTCAGATATCTAACGATATGAGGAGGAAATGTAAGAAGATGCTGGGGAGGGCAAACAATAGCAGGGCTTGGTGTGAATTACCTGAGAGCTTCTACTCCATGCGTAGGATTAAAGGCTGAAGAAAAATAAGTCACTTTTTCAGCAAATGACCTAACAGAGTAAACGGTAAATAATCCGTACCACGCCTTGAGGCTTATTGGATACATGTTGCTAGCCACATAATCTTAGACCAGTCAAACTGGATTGAAAATATAATCAATATCACACCGACCGTTTTTACTTTCCATAAAATTATCTGGTACATAATTTAGACCGAGTCTTCCTCAAGGCGCATGTCAAATGAAAATCCGAGTCTCGAAAGGGAGTCAAATACAGGACCAGGTCAGTATCTTACAAACGTTCCACCTGCTAATTCGCCTTTACCTTTAAGCTTGGCAAGATTACATAAACATACCCACAAGCAACACCATAAAACAACTCAAATAAACAGTAACCTGTGCAGCAGGAACACCGTAACACACGTAACAGTACTGGCAGTTATGTGTTTTTTGCTGCGGTGGTTTTGTCGTACATCTCCACTCATTCAACTCTACAGTCTTCTTTTCCTAAATGCGAACATGCCTACCAAGGGAACGGAGTGACCGTGACATTGCTCTTATTTTGTAAAACTGTTGGCAAGAAAACTGAATTTTTATGTAAAGCGCGCGGTTTTAGCGCCTCGACTGCGGCAATTTATCTTCTCCTGTCACTGGGAGTTCTAACTCAGAATTTGAGTTTACACATTTTCTCAAGGATTGCCTATGGGATCTGATATGTTATGTTTCATTATCTTCTGGTGTTTGAGAATAATCAGGACCACATTCTGGACAATGTTGGGACATGATATCGGCTTTTCATGAAAAGTTAATTTTCATGCTGATAAAAGACATATACAAACTTGTATATCTTTTTTCTGTGCGTGATTGCATTCTTTAACTGGAGGGGTTCCCAACTTGCTCCATGTTATGGTTATTTTTCATAAGCAACGAGTGTCAGCTCCTTATTGTTGGTCACCAGTGAGCCTCCTATACGATCTGTCCTGGGTCTTTACTGTGTGCACTCTTTTAATAAAGGCTTTATTTTTTTTTTTTGCCCATCCCATCTTGTTGTCTAGTCACATATAAAGTTGTCTTCCTCTTAAATGCTTTCTCTCCACGTGTTCCTTCCAGCACATCTTTTAAATCGTTCTTGTGTAGCCTGGGTCCTGAACTTATTCAGAAGGATAATATATCGTCAGATTTGACCTCCCATTTGGACAGAAGGACGATATATCGCCCTACTAGAGTCATCGTGTTATGTTTTGTTTCGTGATACCTTTCTCAGTTTAAATGCTCAGTGAATGGAAATTTGCATTATAATACTGTTTCTTTTGTGGACAATGCTTAGTCAAAACCTATTTTGTGTGTGTTTGTTACTGAATCATTTAAGGGAAGCATTAAATAGTAACACAGTAACTTACCATGTATGCTATAAAAGACGACTAAGGAAGATTGGCCTAGGACTGGCTATCCCATTGTGTAGACAACCCACCCAACAATAATACGTCTAAATATAAAGAATGAAGACTAGCTCAGTCAGCTAAGATGAAAGAAGACTCTTCTAGAAGAAGTTGGTTTTGAACTCAAGCAAAGCATATTCAAGTGCCACTACTTTTAATAGCACTGGACTGATTTTGGAGTGTGGGTTAGCATTCCAGATTAAAGGGCCATGGGGTCGACTTCATTGCACGAGGTTTCAGGCTATCGGACTAGGTCTCTTTCTGCAAAACTGCAAGTTGCCTGTAGAGAGGATGGCACAAAACACAAACTCCGCAGCTCCAGCTATGAACCCCGGGGATATCCGGGAAAACAGTCGTGGTCTCAACGACGTAATCCGAAGACTAACCCACAAAACTCAGAGCGCGGACCAAACGGCTTGACCTCGTTGTAACGGAGTCCCCCCCCCCCCCCACTCCACCCCCTTCTGGTCTAGACTAACTGTGACGCGATGCTAAGAAAGTCGCAACGTGTCTGTATCGCCTATTTACCCCCTTTTGTCTAGGAAAATCTTCAGAATTCTCACATGGCGTGTTAGAACTATGTAGAATTCGGAAACAGCACAGGTGGAAGCAGAAATGAAATATTATAATATTCATTTTTTTTTTTGGATTATGCGAAACAATGTGGAACGAAGCAGTTAATAAGCTTCTACATTGGTACCTTGCCGTCTTGACAGACGATAGTTTGTGCTTTAAAAAGGCATAATAACTTTTACCTATGGCTGTAGCTAATGTGACTGATAAGGCAAATTTGCGCTGTAAATGTCCGTTCACAGTGGGTGCATGTGAACACGTGGTCATTTCCACCATCGTGCACCATCTTACGTCTCATACGCTCGGTGTGTGACTTATCTGCAATAATTTTCTCCTTTCTCTTTATTCCATTTTTGATGTTTGCCCTCCATGCAACACGTTCAGCGGCGACTTGCTCCCAATGTGCATTATCAATGCCTGTATCAATCATGTCCCGCTTACACACATCTTTGTATCGTAGTGGAGGCCGACCCTGAGATCTCTTACCCATCTGCAATTCACCAAATAAGATGTCCTTTGGTATTCTACCATCATCCATCCTCCTAAGATGTCCTATCCATCTAAGTCTACGAAGACTGAGCATGGAATAAACCGTCACACAACCTGATCTTTCCAATACTTCAGTATTTGTGATTTTGTCTTGCCACTTAATACCAAGAATTCTTCGCAGACACCGCATATGAAAGCTGTTTAAACGTATCTCTTGGTGTGAGTAAGTTGTCCAGGTTTCACTGCCTTAAAGAAGAGTACTAAGGACACAGGCTTGATAGACAAGGACTTTATAAAGACCTTATAAAGGACCTTATAAGCTTCTAAACACAGGTGAAACAGTGCTATTCTCATGCAATACTGAGGAAAACATCGCTCGCAGTGAAGGATTAGTTCTAATCTGATCTAAAGAGGCAAACAAAGAAACAGATGGAAACCTAAAACACAAGAAGAGAATTAGAGATTGAGCAGATAAGTGGAACTGCATGAAATAGCAAAATATAGTACGATTTGGCATCAGTTTGCAGAGGGTCTGTGGTTCAGTGGGGAGGGAGAAATAAGGATAGCCGAACCACCAATTGGGGAAGAGGGAGAGGGGTGGGGGGGGGGGGTATTGCGTTAAATAAAATTAACTGTCTGATCTTGATCTCACTCGGTAATGGTTCTTTTAATCCCAATTGTGTGGTACTTCTTTGTCTGTATGCTCCTACCATCATGTTTCTTGTATTTATCTGTATACCCACATCTCGTAGACTTTAAATTTACCCTCAAATTGTTTATTCATTGTATCTGTGTCTTCGTCCTTTTTGTGAAATGCTAGAGCAGTGTAACTTGTCTAGTGTGTCGCACATGATCGTTGGTGTAAAAATGCCTTCAAAGCTGAATATATACATTACCATCATATCAGATGGTGTTAAAACAAACGACACCTTCTATACTCCTCACTTATGTACTATGATAAGTACTTGCACTGTGTCATGTGATAACAAATGTAATGTGATACATATCTGCACAGCGTAATGTGCTTGCTTGCTTGCTTGTGTTCGTTGGCTTGAGCTCCAACGCGAAGTCCTGTATGTCCGATGAAGGCATCCTGTTGTCCAACATCAGTGTGATGTCATACAGGACCTGAGTTTTGCGTGAGTATCCGTTGTCCCATGTCTGGCTTATTGGTGTGCAGACTGGTGGTTCCTCGCCGTACAGGCAGACACTCTCCGACTTCGGAGGAATCGGCGATCCTATTGACTTTAGCCAGGACCCCGAAGGGACCTGTTGCCCAGGACGCTAGACGAGGACGCGTCAATAGGTCTTGGCCAGTATATAACCCGGCCCTGGTGCCTTGGAAACACCTCTGCGTCCCACAGCGTAATGTGATAACGTTTGCGATGTGATACGTTTGACGTATCTGATATCTGGTGTAATGATAACTGACTGCTAACCGTGTTCTGACAATTTGATCCAAAACTTTGCATAACATGATGTAGTTCATTTCGACTTAATCAACAACATCAAACAGACCCAGAACTCACCGATGAATAGTTGAGTATTGTAGTATCAATTCTCACAATGCAATAGGCTATATATATTAAATATTTGTATTTGATCAGACCACCCGTATACACACGATGCATGCATAGAGAAGCAAGATCGGTAAACTGTGGTGCTAATACGTAACACGAAGGTTCTTTCATGCTTTGTGTAAGTGCAAATAACGCAAAGAAAATAATTAAATAATCAAATCCACGCTAACAATTCTCTGAAATATTTTTGTCAGTAAAATTATAATATATTTTTTAGCTCTACTGTTCGGTGCTTCCGTAAATCTGAGAAATATATTAAAAGGGGAAAAAAAGATTAAGAACGTATGTTAATACTGTGATTGAAGACTCTCAGCATAAGCTTTGTGGTGTGACTCATTATGTTAATTGATCGATGTTGATCACATTCTAACCCCCTGGTGCTTAGCATGTTTAGTATCCTGATGACCTGGCCTATTCGAAAATCTACCAAGACGTTGATCATTTATGATTTTGTATATCATCATCATCATGTGCCATGCCGATAAGAGTGGGCGATCATGTTTCGCCATCTCACTCGATCCCCAGAGTCGTGGATCAGATCATTTTTTTTTTTTATCTCGACCATGCTATTTGGCTTTGCCACGTAGCATGGTCGAGATAAAAAAAACAAACGTTTTTCGACTTTTTTTAAAAATCTCGACCATGCTACGTGGCCAAGCCATCCAGGTATTTACTTCTCTGCCTTCCCCTTATTATCTTCCCCTCGATCTTGCCAGTTGTCACCAAGTTCTCCAGTGTATTTCTTCTCATAAAGTGACAAAAAAAAATTGTAACTGCCTACATCGAATTTCATTAATCAGTATGTGTATTCATTCATTCATTCATTCATTCAGTCGGTCGGTCGGTCGGTCGGTCGGTCGGTCGGTCGGTCGGTCGGTCGGTCGGTCGGTCGGTCGGTCGTTCGTTCGTTCGTTCGTTCGTTCGTTCGTTCGTTCGTTCGTTCGTTCGTTCGTTCGTTCGTTCGTTCGTTCGTTCGTTCGTTCGTTCGTTCGTTCGTTCGTTCGTTCGTTCGTTCGTTCGTTCGTTCGTTCGTTCGTTCGTTCGTTCGTTCGTTCGTTCGTTCGTTCGTTCGTTCGTTCGTTCGTTCGTTCGTTCGTTCGTTCGTTCGTTCGTTCGTTCGTTCGTTCGTTCGTTCGTTCGTTCGTTCGTTCGTTCGTTCGTTCGTTCGTTCGTTCGTTCGTTCGTTCGTTCGTTCGTTCGTTCGTTCGTTCGTTCGTTCGTTCGTTCGTTCGTTCGTTCGTTCGTTCGTTCGTTCGTTCGTTCGTTCGTTCGTTCGTTCGTTCGTTCGTTCGTTCGTTCGTTCGTTCGTTCGTTCGTTCGTTCGTTCGTTCGTTCGTTCGTTCGTTCGTTCGTTCGTTCGTTCGTTCGTTCGTTCGTTCGTTCGTTCGTTCGTTCGTTCGTTCGTTCGTTCGTTCGTTCGTTCGTTCGTTCGTTCGTTCGTTCGTTCGTTCGTTCGTTCGTTCGTTCGTTCGTTCGTTCGTTCGTTCGTTCGTTCGTTCGTTCGTTCGTTCGTTCGTTCGTTCGTTCGTTCGTTCGTTCGTTCGTTCGTTCGTTCGTTCGTTCGTTCGTTCGTTCGTTCGTTCGTTCGTTCGTTCGTTCGTTCGTTCGTTCGTTCGTTCGTTCGTTCGTTCGTTCGTTCGTTCGTTCGTTCGTTCGTTCGTTCGTTCGTTCGTTCGTTCGTTCGTTCGTTCGTTCGTTCGTTCGTTCGTTCGTTCGTTCGTTCGTTCGTTCGTTCGTTCGTTCGTTCGTTCGTTCGTTCGTTCGTTCGTTCGTTCGTTCGTTCGTTCGTTCGTTCGTTCGTTCGTTCGTTCGTTCGTTCGTTCGTTCGTTCGTTCGTTCGTTCGTTCGTTCGTTCGTTCGTTCGTTCGTTCGTTCGTTCGTTCGTTCGTTCGTTCGTTCGTTCGTTCGTTCGTTCGTTCGTTCGTTCGTTCGTTCGTTCGTTCGTTCGTTCGTTCGTTCGTTCGTTCGTTCGTTCGTTCGTTCGTTCGTTCGTTCGTTCGTTCGTTCGTTCGTTCGTTCGTTCGTTCGTTCGTTCGTTCGTTCGTTCGTTCGTTCGTTCGTTCGTTCGTTCGTTCGTTCGTTCGTTCGTTCGTTCGTTCGTTCGTTCGTTCGTTCGTTCGTTCGTTCGTTCGTTCGTTCGTTCGTTCGTTCGTTCGTTCGTTCGTTCGTTCGTTCGTTCGTTCGTTCGTTCGTTCGTTCGTTCGTTCGTTCGTTCGTTCGTTCGTTCGTTCGTTCGTTCGTTCGTTCGTTCGTTCGTTCGTTCGTTCGTTCGTTCGTTCGTTCGTTCGTTCGTTCGTTCGTTCGTTCGTTCGTTCGTTCGTTCGTTCGTTCGTTCGTTCGTTCGTTCGTTCGTTCGTTCGTTCGTTCGTTCGTTCGTTCGTTCGTTCGTTCGTTCGTTCGTTCGTTCGTTCGTTCGTTCGTTCGTTCGTTCGTTCGTTCGTTCGTTCGTTCGTTCGTTCGTTCGTTCGTTCGTTCGTTCGTTCGTTCGTTCGTTCGTTCGTTCATTCATTCATTCATTCATATAACAACCATCCGGAAAATTTATTGGTCATACGCAAGATGTCCCGCGTCCGATACACCTATCTGGAGATCCTGCACCCATATTCTCGTTGGTCTTTCTCTTCCTCTCTTCCCGGGCATATACTCCTCCATAATTGTTCTCTCCAAACTTGTATGACGTTTTAAGTGACCAAAATATGTAAATTCTCTTTGTGTTATCGTCTTTAGTAGCCAACCGTCTTCACTATTTAATTATTGTCGTATGGATGTATTTCTTCTTATCTGTATCTGAGATATTCTTAGAACCCGAATATAACATTTATATTCACCGGCATGTTTTTTTTTTGTTTTTTTTTTTGTCTTTCAGCTTGTTTAGTAAGTGTCCATGTCCCATAGGCAAATGTTGCAATGGGAAAGACTTATGTTCTTAAAAGTGTTGATTTTCACTATTCTTTTAGGTTGAGGTTATTAGTTTTTCTATACCATTCTGTTACGTGGATAGTAATACTGTGTCATCAGTATATCGAATCACTGGTATTTCATGAACATATTGCTCCTTGTTTATATCATCTCTGGCATTTATCATTATATTTTCGACGTTCAAGTTAAACAAATAATGGGACAGCACACAATCTCGAAGGACTCCTTGTTTGATGTCAAACCACGAACTCCTTGCTTGATGTCAAACTAATCTGATGTTTCATACATTGGTAGCACGCCTATAGAAAGTGTAACCGAGCACAAGGCGCTGGGTCTTATCATAGATCAAAACCTAACCTTTAATTCCCATGTTCACGCTCTAGTTAAACAAATAGCCAAAAAAACAAAAAAGTATACCAACTTGCCAAAATTAAAATTTTCCTCGACGAAAACACAAGAAAGATATTCTATACTTCCCACATACAAACACATATTGATTATTGCTCCACAATCTGGGATGGATGCTCCATATCAATAACAAAACGCCTTTATTCACGTCAGAAAGGGGCTGTGCGTTTAATCGATGGTGATAAGCTTACAGATAATTCTAACCTACATGAACGTTCTCAGTTACTGCCACTCCACGAACACCTACTTTTTAATAAGGCTAAACTAATTCACAAAATCCTTTTCTCAAAATGCTCCAAGCTACCTTTGGCCATTTTTCAAATATAGCGCAAGACATAGCGAACAGCTAAATATACTTCATGTCCCTAAACCTAGGATAGACTTATATAAAGCAAGCTTAGCATACTATGCAACTCAGTTGTGGAACAATCTTTCACAAGAAATCAAAGACACCACCAGTCATTATACATACAGTCGCAACATGTTTGAACACTAGCTCAGTACAGACTACATGTCCCCCTAAAAATCATCATCATCATCATCAAGTGCCCTGCCAGCTGGCGTAGGCATTCATGGCTCTCCACAGATCTCTGTCGTAGGTGTTCTGGATCAACTCTGCTGATGGTATTCCTCCATGCCACCGTCTCAATCCATCCAGCATCACTTCTCATGGTCTGCCTCTGCCTCTCTTCCCCTCGATTTTTCCAGTTGTCACTATGTTCTCCAATGCCTCTCTTCTCATCACATGACCAAAGAAAGATGTTTGTATCTTCCTTATTGTTGTATATAATGTTCCAGTTTCATAAGCCTGTTTCATGCAGTCGTTGTTATTTACTCTGGCAGCCCAAAGAATTCGCAACATTCGTCTCTGGAACCACATCTCTGTTGCTTCTAATTTCTTCTTAATTTGTTCATATACATTCCAAGATCCACTGCCATACAGCAAAACTGGTTCTACATAGCATTTCAGCACTCTCTTTCTTACATTCAGTGATAGTGATTTATTGCATAAGATACTCTTCATTTTCTGAAATGCGGCCTTTGCTTGCCCTATTCTGCTCTTAATCTCTGTTGTACAGATTCCTTCTGATGTTATAAATACCCCTATGTATTTAAAATTATCCACTTGGTTAAGAATGTTCCCTTCTATTTCTATGTAACATTTTGGTGTCAGCATTTTCTTTGATATTACCATTGTTACTGTTTTCTTGATATTCAAGGAGAGTCCTTTCCTTGCACTCTCTGTTACTACAATGTCCAACAATTGTTGTAGGTCTGTTGAATTATCCGCCAGCAATACTGTGTCATCTGCATAGCGTATGTTATTTATATTATAACCTCCATCTAGTATTCCTGGCATCTCTTTGATCTCTCTCATTATTACTTCGCTATATAGGGAGAAGAGATCTGGTGACATGAACACCCCTATCGTACTCCTAGCTTTATCTGTTTGTATATACCCTCTTTATTTCCCTCAGCATATACGCCTCATTAATTGTACCTTTACCTTCTGCAAACCAACATTGCTCTTCTCTTATTTCGGAAAGTATTTTCTTCCTAACTCTTTACATGGTAACTCTTTGCAAATTCTAATATTTTTCTGTAAACATTCTCATGAACATCCTAAAGAGGTCCGCTCTCAACACTTTAACAGATCGGCCGCATAAGAGAAGCGATTATTTCTGTCACTGTCTTGTAATTTTGTTCTGGTGATCAAACCCGGTATCCTGTCTTAGAGAATCGACTTATTAATAACTGGGGAGTTCTAGCTCGCTAACGAGTAAATATCCAGCATGCTAATCGCTGACAGTTCAAACGTTCCATATATTGATACGGAAATGTCCCCTGTGCAAAGATGTTAATTCTTGAACTCGAACCCATAATCATACTCACGTATAGATCAAGAATGACGATTCCGCAAAACAGTGAACCTACGAACGAAAGCACGGAGTATATTTTCCCAGAGTTAAGAATTGGGCACGCAGGTCTGTCTGACATTATGCCCTTCGTGTCTCTCCTTTCTCGTGTTTATTTATTTGCACATCACTTACTAGGTTAGTAAGCAACATCAATAATATATGCGTTGTAAATACATTATGATATGCAAAAATACTTACCTCACGACCAACAAATACTTATTATTATTAAGGTAATTGTAATATTCCGGGGTTGTTACTTAGGGGATAGTGAGAAGTACAGTTTCATAATTCTCCTCATACCGAGGCGAGGGTTTGAAATCAGCTGCGGTCAACTAGGAAGCAGGCCGCTTTGCGTTGGGTTCGATAAAATGAGGCGTCGGTCGTTTAGAAAGCACTCGAAAAATTATGAATTAACACTGCTGGTAAATCATACACAGCCAATAAATGCTGGTGTTGATTGCAACGTCCCGTAAAGGACATGCGGTGAAGTAACTGTAGAAAAGCAATGGGGGAAGAAACAAAATTCGATAGGTGGTAACAATTCCAAGCCAAAATAGGAATTCAGTGTAAAGTGTCTAGTGAAGTATATTATCATAAGTTTTTGAAAACTGCATTCTCCACGATGATAGGAAACCCTTAAAATATTTAGAATCAGCCAGCTCGCAAACTTAATACATTAAAATGTCTTTAACTGTTTCACATATCTAATCCATTATATGTCGGAAACTAAAATACGTTTTTCCATTATATTTGGTGTCTTTGTTTCAATTGTTTAAAGTATTTCGTTTTCTTTATATTCGGTTTTGGCACAGTCAATTTCTTTTATCGTGTATATCTGTAGGACAGTTTTATTAGATAGATAGACAGACAGGCAAACCTTGGGGTGTTATAACATAATTTTAGAAGTGGTGGGGGTGAATAACTGTGCCCTTGTATTATTACAGCTAATGTGGATGTAAAGATGGAGATTATTGTGTTAGCAAATGGAACTAGAAGAAGAGGCCGACAATGTAAGCGATGGGCAGAGGGAATACCAGTGTCCATGGGAATCTCGACATGACTGACTGACTGGCACTTTGCCATCTTGACAGACCATAGTTTGTAAAATGGGGTTATTTCTCCATAACCCAAAGCCTGGGCTGAATTTAGAGACCATGTGTTGCCCATGCAGGATGATCCCTCTCTCGACCTGTCTAGTTTACTCCAGAGGAAAGGTGACACCAATACGACTGGAACAAGACAAGCTGCAGAAGCTGCCGGTTCAGCAAAGCAATGCTCGAACTATCGGCCTGTCGGAGCTTCGATCCTAGACCAGTTACCAACCAAGGCTTAGGGTTTGGTCTTCAGAAGAACATAATGATATTCGGACTAATAATAAAAGACCATCGATTCTGAAGATAGATGTTCAGAATGCTCTTAACCATATGCAATCTGGCAAGACCCCGGGTCCAGGCAACATCTCAACAGAAATTGTCACTGACCTTGAAGAATATGGAATAGGTCAAATCACTAGACTGCTGAATACATTATATGATACTGAAGATATACCCCCAGAAATATGTACTTATATAATATTGCAATCCCGAAGAAATCAGGAGCCTTGGAATGTGATAAATATCGAACAATTAGTATATTGAGCTACATCACAGAGATTTTGCTAAGAATTATCATGCAAAGAGTTAGGAAGAAAATACAACACGAAAAAGGGAGAAGAACAGTTGGGTTTATAGAAGGCAAGGGTACAGTAAACGCCCTGTATATGCTGAGAACATTAATTAAATGTTCTTTAGAAGTAAACTAAGACTTTCATCTTTGCTTTATAGACTACACAAAGGCTTTTGATAAAGTAAGACATGTCAACATGATGGAGATGCTTGGAGATCTGCAAATTGATGGGAAAGACCTTAGACTCATAAAAAAAACATATATTGGAAACAACAATCTGCCAAAAAGATTAATAATGAAGTAGGACAATATCAGCCTATTAAGAGAGGTGTGAGACAGGAGTGTGTAAAGTCTCCAGATCTGTTTTTCCCTGTACAGTGAACGTGTTTTCAGAACTGTTGACGATATGAAAGGAATCATCCTTAGGGGACATAACATTAGTAATATTATATATGGGGATGATACAGTATTGATTTCAGACAATGATCAGGATCTGCAACATTTGGTAGATGCGATTGTTGCACACAGTGAACAACATGGGTTAGAATTAAATTGTAAGAAGATACAGATTATGGTCGTTACTAAGAAGAAGGAAAAACCACAATGCAATGAAACAGTGGTTAAAACAGGAGCAAGAACCACTTACTTCTTGTCAGAGTCCTAGCGACCTGATACGGAGGACATATCCTAGAGACAGGACATGGGAATAGAAAACAGGACATGAGAACAGCAGACAGGATAGGGTGCCCTTGAACAGACAGGACAGTGTACGCTTAGATTGGACTACGTGAGACAGCAGTCGTCAACAGACGGACTGACCTTTAGTTCACGGACAGGACACGGCCCAATACCCCGACGCAGTACTGACCACGAGTGGCCTCAGACGGCATGAGAGTGAATACCACGTGATAGGAAACCCAGGGCGAAAGCTTTGGGAAGACGAGACTGGGCTTTGGATGAGGAAGGACGTGTCTGAGTGTTTGCTTGAGAGAGTGACTTGTATAACCGATTTGAACTTTTGCTAGTGCTGCGAGCTAAGGGCTTTCGAACGCAGTTTGTGAGCCCGTATACCCGGGTTCGAAACACAGCGGTGCTGGGTGTTTTTTTCGAAAAAGGTATAGGGGCCGGTCGTTCAGAAAGCAATGGCAAACTACTGAACGTAAAATTTGCCCAGGAATCACGAACAGCGAAAATGCTGGGGTTGACTGCTACGTCCTGTGAAGGACATGCAACTTAATATTTTAGTGCTGCGATATATTTGAGATCCGACTGTGTATACGCTCGTTGTGTGAGCGAAGTTATTGTGATGTGAGCGGACGAGTGCAGTGCTGAGCACTAACTATTGTGATAATATCTATTTTGGTTTTTCAATATTAAATAGAGATTTAAACATGTTTACTAAAGTTGACTAACTTTTGTGTACATGTTATTGACCTGTTGAATTATAGACAAGCGAGCGACGTAAGACTTTGACACTTCTGCTACGGTGATGTGAGGAGAAGAGCGCAACCCTGACTGCGCAGGGCTAAGAAGAAAATGAATAAAGAGAGAAAACCTCTCACCGCCCTCGGTTAACAAGAATAGTAAAGAAATAAGTTAAGAAGATTCAGGAACTGGGCCGACAGACAATCAGATAAATTTTCTATGATTCCAGAAAGAGAATTGTTCCGAGTCTACCAACTAAACGAAAAAGTAGATTGATTGATTGATTGATTTAGGAACCGACATCACAGCATTCGGGACATTCCCATAAGCGCTCCGTCCCCATCCTCAGCAACCAGCGAAGAGTTCCAACACTAATAGTTCCAGTAGCAATCTGATTATATGTCCGTCTCGCCTTTCCTCTGAGCGTCGAGAGTCGGCCAGATCCCCTCGTCACACCTCGCTGTCTCATTCTTACCAGACTATGGTGATCTACTTGCTCCTCCGAGGTGTACACGTGCTCCCACAAGGCCGCAACCACGTCTGCCTTGTCATGCATCAATAAAACGACAAAGTAAGAACAACGCAATTATCATTTTGTTAATTAAAACTTCTAAAGGCAACAATCACATGCAGACATGTAGTATCAACTATATCTCATAAAGGTTATGCAGGTGCATGCAGAAAGCCAATAACTAACAGAACAGCAACCATACAGGCATCAGCTAAGAATTTAGAATCAAGACAAATTAAGCATCAGCAAAAATATAAGTACGCTAACAGCGAAATAAAATGACTTTAAAGACAAGCGAAAAACTTGTAGGTTTGCGAAAAATTTACAGGCACAGAGGAAAACATAAGTATATCGAAAACATTAAGTATAGAAAAAACCCAGGAAAATCTAACTCTAAAATTCTGGCATTTCCACTGCAGAACTTTTCTGGGTCTAAATGAACTTATTATAGGCATTGACGCCTCATTGCGTGGTGTGGTGGGCTGAGGAGATACAAGTTCTACCTAAAAATGCGCTTTTATACTGGGGCTGGAACGATTCCCTTAAACAAGTGAATCGGTACAGTTATCTCGGAAGAGTCATAACATCTGAAGAGAGATGCCTTTAAGAGATTATAACAAGAATCGCCATGGCGAAGTCAGTCTTTTGCCAGATGAAGAACATACTGACCAATAAAATGATGTCACTTGCAACGAGAAAAAAAAAGAGTATTGAGGTGCTGCATAGAACCTGTGCTCTTGTATGGATGTGAAAAGTGGACAAACACTGACAAGTTATTATTAATTAATATTATGGTATATGGATCACTTCAAGAAGGGCCAAAGGATAAGATACAATCAGAAAAGAATCGATGAAATTTTCAAGGTGGAAAGCAGATAAGGCTACCCTACCCATAAAGATGAGTTGGAAAAAGAAATGATTATATGGTACGAGAACAACAACAAGGATCAACTACAAATAACATGGTTACTGGGAAAAACTTCATTATTACCCTCGTCCGAAACTCATGGTAATACCTAGGATCATCTCGCCCTTCCTGCAACAGAGTTGCCCCAATCCCTATGTTACTCGCGTCGGTTCTTAGAACAAACGTTTTCTCCAAATTTGGGAGTTGCAGGACTGGCCTGTCCACCAAAGCCTGTTTCAGCTTCCCATAAGCTTCTTCACAGCTCGGGGTCCAGACTATAGGATCTGGTGATCCTTTCTTCATGGCTTCTGTTAACGGCGCCCCAATTTCGTTGAACCGCGGAATAAATTTCTGGTAAAACCCATACAGAGACAAGAAAGACCTAACATCCTTTTTGGACTTAGGACGGGGTGCGAGTCTGACCTTCTCAATATTCTTTTCTTCCGGTACCAGTCCCCCTGGGGTAATAGTATGTCCCAGAAATTCCAAGGATTGATAGCCAATCATGCATTTGGCTGGACGGGCGGTTAACCCTTCCTCTTTTAACCTTGTGAAAATCTGTCCCAAGGACTTCAGGTGATCTTTCAGATTGTCAGACGCAATGAGAATATCATCCATAAACGAGACGACAGAGGGATCCTTTAAAGGCTCTAATAACATTCTCATCATGCGGGTGAACACACTTACTCAAGAAGACTACCACGTTATAGACAGACCAGAACAGGTCATTCTTCTGCGCCTCAGAACAGGACACAATAGATTACGCAACCACTTGTATACAAAATTTAAGATTGGTGACTCAGCCATGTGCACATGTGGTTTGGCGTCGCAGACAGCAGAGCACATACTCCAGGATTGCCCAAACTACAACATATCCAGGCGAACCTTCTGGCCTAGAGAGACAATAGTGGAAGATAAACTCTATGGACCGCTGAATGAACTAAAAAAGACTGTTAGATTCATACAAGAGACGACATTGCAGTTGTAGACATGTTTCAGGCGAACGAAAGAAGAAGAAGAAGAAGAAGAAGAAGAAGAAGAAGAAAAGTGGACAATGAGCAGACAAGCTGAAAAACATCTGATGGCTGTTGAAATGTGGTTTCCTAGGAGAATGTAAAGAATACCATGGACAGACAGAAAAGCCAATGACCAAGCCCTACATGAAACAAATGAAAACCGTAAACTGATTAGATAAATTAAACGAAGACAGTCACAGTTTTCTGGGCACGTTTTGAGAAAAAATAAATTGGAGAACTTGGTGACAACTGGCAAGAACGATCGGAAGAGAACAAGGGGAGGACAGAGATGTAAACACCTGGATGGTTTGGCGAAGCTGTGTGGTCGAGACAAGAACACTGAGCTGATCCACGATTCTGGTGATCGAGTGAGATGGCAAAACATGCCCACCCATGCTTACCGACATGGCACATGATGATGATGATGATGTCATTCTTTGCATTTGTCTCAGAAACAACATTTACGCTGTGATTATCTTTGTCAGCTTGTCTTTTCATTGTCCATGTGTCTCATTGAACAACAGTATATATTCTACATAACACTTGATAAATCGTTTTCTCTCGGTAATTAATAATTGTTTTAAATTGATGTTTTCCACCTTGCCATGATGATTTGTGTTCAAATCTCCACATGGCATCTTCCGTATGATGTAATGACTGCTCAAAGATAGTTGTACTTGGATGTTGCAATGTGGTATTTATTTCCTCTTGAAGATTAATATAATTTCTTTTTTTTTTCTTACAGGATGCAAATTTATGAAGACTTGGTTATTGTCAACATCTTGTTAGTTTTGGTCACAATAAAAGAAGAGAGGATGTAAGGAACTTTATAATAATGCAGAAAAAAAAAATTGAATTATGGATCGGCAAAAAGAAATTGCTGAGAGCTTTGTCATTATGCTATGGAAAACGATTACTGGTCAATCCTATCAAGATCGCACAAAATACAAGATGTCTGTGGGAAAATGTGGTTAGCCAACATTGTCCGGTATAGTACATTATGGTTAGTTAGTTTTAAAGCAATGACAAACTGCTGAAAGTTAAACTTGAGAAGAAATCACATATAGCCCCCAAAACATGAAGGGGTTGACTGAGACGGCCTGTAAGGGATATGCAGCTAACGCTTTTTAATCTGAGTAGATAGATAGGAATAAATGTTGGGGTGTAATGATCTGAAAAGGTAAGTAGGTGGGTGGATGGAGTGAGTAGATACTGTGTAGGTAAATAGGTTAGTGGGTTAGTGCTGGGTTTGTTGATTAACTAGAAAGGTTAGGTACATTAGGTAAGTAAGTGGAGGATGGATTTATAGACAGGCAGATAGACAGAGAGGCAGACAGACAAACAGACAGAGACACAGAGAGTCATACCATCCAGGCAGAGGCAGTTTTAGAAATTAAGACCAGAAAACATGCAACATCTGGTAACCTGAGATACACTGTTTGATCATTAGCTAATCACGAAAATGCTTCTTCCTCTACACAGAGATGCCAAGTTGCAACTGTTAGCCCAATTTGCGGTAATTAGTCTTGTGTTGAATCTTGTGCGACAACCGGCAGCTGGCGGGATTAGTTCGCTTACGTAATATCCGTGATGGTGTTGGAGTGAGTCGATACCCTCGAGTAGAAAGACAAGGGAAAAGGTACAAGTCCCAGCTGTAGCAGGAATTGGTTTTCTGTGGCGTGCATGTCTTGTAACGTGTCCGAGGTTTGTAAAACTATTACCGAAAAATTTTTGTGGAGTAGACAAAACGGGTTTTAAACATGGCTCGGTCTTTTTTCCTCGTTGTCATAGTGCACGACCTCCGTAGCTCAAGCATCCTTCCACAATTCTATACTGTTCTTCGCTAATTTCAATCTTTACTTAATTTTGTTCTTTAGATTATAAATCTGAGCAGGAATTTGGTGACATGGTTTATGAGATTCATTGCACGACATTCGTCGCATACATTTGCTCCATGTCTCTTGGGGATACAGCAATAAATACAGTTTTCAGCATATCATTAGGTCTGTATCCATTGTTCAATAGTATAGTTAATATTTATATTCCGATTCCTGTGCGAGAATCGATACCGGTTTTCGCCGCTTTGCAAACTTACTGGGTATGTGAGCCGGTCACTCAGAAAGCAATGGCAAACTACTGAGCGTAATCTTGCCTAGTACATCAACAGCAGCTGAAAAATGCTGATGTTGACTGCACTGTCCTGTAAGTGATATGCACACACAAAAAAAACTTAATTCCTCTATCGTGATTTCATCTGTCCTAGCTGTTTTTCCTCTATTTATATGTTTGATAGTGCCAGCGACGTTTTCGTTTCGAAATTATGGACTTTCTACGTTTGTAATTTCTTGCAATTTTACATCAGTAGTTTGTCAATGCTTTCTGAAAGATCGGCACCCATACAATGCATGAAAACGTGCGCGACGCGGTCTGGTTCCAAATAGCATGTAGCCGTTTCGAACACATTCTCAACCCTTTTGCCATAGCGCCGGCGTTTCTAAGTTACCTTTTTCTATCAATGTTCTTCTTTATCCCATATAACTCCCTTTCGTATTCATTCGATCTCCTTATTATAGCATCCACTTCATTTTATACATTTCCTGCTTTTGATTTCAAATATCCTCCGATTATTCTTATTTACCTTCATATCAAACCACTGATATGTCACGGCATATTATGTTTAAATCTTGTCAAGAACTTAATTCAATTTTCTTGCACTGCTGGTTTAACCAGCTTTTTGTTAGCCTGTATATATCATGTATGCATTTGTCTTAAGATATTCTTCTTTATCATTTTGTTTTCTTTTGTCTATCAAATTACGATTATGATGCGATAAACCTTCATATATACTTAGTGGCCATATAAGACGCGATGACTAGATGTGCTATAAGCTTCTGTAAAATTATGAAAATATCCAGTACCCATTTCATGAGACCGACTCGGTCTCAGAACCCGGTACTTATGTCAAAACACACTGCCACAATAGGAATCGAACCACAGTGCTGATATGAAAGTGCATTAACCACCACGCCACCACGACTTTATACTTTAAAATGCATATAGGAAATGATTGTCACTCATATAGAGAAATAGAAGATCACGGAGAATAAGGCTCAACAGAGTTCAGTTCAGCATCAATTCATATGATTGTATTTGCACTTGGGACTCGTCCGTTTGTCCTACAATGTCCCCCATAGTAAATCCACTAGCACACAGCCAAAATGCTTGAAAATCTGTTGTTGTTTGACCAGCGCCCTTTCACGCTTGGTGCTTAGCTCCTTCCTAAACACACGGATCTACATTCAGAAATCCTAAATATGTTTTCCCATTGCCCCTTAGAATTTTCCTGTTGTGGGTAGGTAATGTGACAGCGCCATCACATTATGTAGACCTAGAATAAGAAGGAAGAGTCGGCCAGTCCGTCCCTCACTGTGGCAAGCGACGAGCCTAGACTTCGAACCCGCATCCGACAGCGCCCATGACATTACCAGCGGGGACTGCTATCAGTTTCGCTAGCCGGCCCTTGTAAGGGCTTTGGTGATACCGACTCGACCCATTGGAATTAGATAGTACACCACACAAAGGAATGGTGAGATCCGTGCGTGTACCAGCTTCAGACCAATCTCGTAAAACGATGCGATAATCTGTAAACTCAAACCAATGTACTACGACGCTCGACCAGTTCGAACACATGCTGATTATTGTAAGATTGTCAGAGTGCTGGGAGAGACAAAGATAGAACTAGAATAGACATAGATACAAGTAGGACAAGGACAGAGGAAAAGTAAAGAACAGAGACAGGACATGATAGGGACTCTATACAAGAGTATACGTAGAGAGAGACAGTAGAAGGAGGTAGTACTCCAAACTAGTGTTAGGACCAGACCTAGACAGGACACGCATGTGTCATAGCTAGGACATAATTAGGACATGACGGGATTCACTCCCGTAATAAGACAGAATAACGTAAGCACGGGGATTACCCGTAAACAGACTGAACTCTAGTATAGCTGTAGGACGAGGACTGGACAACTGGACAGACGTGGTAAGTGTGCCAGCACGCCGCACAGCTAACAGCACGAGAGAAGGGGACGAGTAACTGGACTCGAGATGTGAATTGAGTCAGACGGAGACTGACAGCCGGTGTGACAAGACATCTGTGTTTTCCCTTATGGTGTAGAGTTTAGAAAAAGCATAGTTACACTGAATCAATGATAGTCTATTGAATAATGATTGTGAATTGTGTTTGCTCAGAGAGCGAGTTGTATAAAAGATAATTCAACAGGAATTCGGAATGCCCATTCACCCAACGATGTGTTTTGTGATTTCGAGGGGTGAATGAAGTGTTCGCACGAAAACAGGTTGTTGACAAAGATCATATTTAAATAATGTGGCCGAAAGGATAAATGCGCTCGTCTTAAAATTCGAATGCGCTGATGACGTGGTAGGCGGTTCAACCCCTACACCGGCATTACATCTATATCTATAAAACAAAGTGTATGTATGTAAATATGTAAATATGTATGTCCTTTATTTGTTCGCGAACGGCCCATCCGATTGAGATGAAATTTTCTACACACCTTCCTTTCATTCCAGAGCTGTCAACTGTCATAGTTTTTTTTTCTTCTTCCTCCTCCTCCCTCCTCCCCTCCCAAAATACGTACGTAAATATATGATGATGATGATGAAAGAATCCCCGAACCAGAACGCTAGGGAAAGGGAAGAAAATGACGTGACTACACAGAATCGTCACACGGCAATCATCATTATCAAGTGCCGTGCCGGCTGGCGTAGGCGTTCATGGCTCTCCGTAGATCTCAGTCTTTGGTTTTTTGGATCAACTCTGCTGCTGATATTCCTCCATGCCACGGCAATATCAATAACAATTCATCTTTTTATGTGTAAGGAAGTTATCTACAGTCGTGTAGAAGGGAAGAACTAGACGAGTATGAATTCGGAATGGCGAACTCTCTCCTCCTCTCTTCTCCTCCCTCCTCCTCCCTCTACCTTCTCCCTCCACCCTCCTCCTCTTCTTCCTCCCTCTCATCCCTCTCCCGACTCCCTCCTCCTTCTCCCTCTTTCTTCTCCCTCTTCCTCTCCCCTCCTCCTCCATCCTCCTCCCTCCTACTCCCTCCGCCTCCTCCCCCTCCTCCCTCATCTTCCCTTCTCCTCCCTCTCCCTCCTTATCCCTCCTCCTCCTCCTCCTGCCTCCCTCCTCCTCCTCCTGCCTCCTTCTCCCTCATCATTCTCACTCCTCCTTCTCCCTTCTTCTCCCTTCTTCTCCCTCTTCCCTCTTCCTCCTCCTCCTACCTCCTCCCTCCTCCTCCCTCTACCTCCTCCTCCTCCCTCCACCCTCCTCCTCCCTTCTCCTCCTCTTCCTCCTCCCTTTCCTTCCTCCTCCTCCCTCTACCTCCTCCTCCCCCTACCTCTTTCCTCCTCCCTCCTCCTCCTCTTCCACCTCCCTTTCCTTCCTCCCCTCCTCATTCTCCCTCCTTCCTCTCCCTCCTTCCTCCTCCTCCTTCCTTCTTCTCCCTCTGCCTCCTCCCTCCTCCTATCCCCTCCTCCTCCCTCCTCCTCCTTCTCCTTCTCCCTCCTTCTCCTCCTCTCCCCTCCTCCTCCTCCTACCCTCTTCCTCTTTCCCTCCTCCCTCTCCCTCCTCCTCCTCCCTCTTCCTCCTTCCTCCTCCTCCCTCTTCCTCCCTCTCCCTCCTCCATCCTCCTCCTCCCTCTTCCTCCTCCTTCTTCCTCCTCCTTCCTTCTCCTCCCTCCTCCTCCCTCTTCCTCCTCCTCCTACTTCCTCCCTCCTCCTCCTCTCTCCTCCTCCCTACTCCCTTTTCCTCCCTCCTCCTCCCTCTACATCCTCCCTCCTCCTCTCCACTCTTCCTCCTACCCTCTTCCTCTTCCCCTCCTCCCTATCCCTCCTCCTCCCTTCACATTCCTCCTCCTCCCTCTTCCTCCTCCTCCCTCCTCCTCCTCATCCCTCCTTCTCCCTCCTCCTCCTTCTTCCTCCCTCCTCCTCCCTCCTCCCCCTCCTCCTTCCTCCTCCTCCCTCTCCTCCTCCTCCTCCCTCTACCTCCTCCCTCCTCCTCCCTCTTCCTCCTCCTCATCCCTCCTCCTCCCTTCTCCTCCTCCCTCCTCCTCCTCCCTCTACCTCCTCCTCCCTTCACATTCCTCCTCCTCCCTCTTCCTCCTCCTCCCTCCTCCTCCTCATCCCTCCTTCTCCCTCCTCCTCCTTTTTCCTCCCTCCTCCTCCTCCTCCCTCCTCCCCCTCCTCCTTCCTCCTCCTCCCTCTCCTCCTCCTCACTCCTCCTCCCTCCTCCTCCCTCTACCTCCTCCCTCCTCCTCCCTTCACATTCCTCCTCCTCCCTCTTCCTCGTCCCTCCTCCTCTCTCCTCCTCCCTCCTCCTCATCACTCCTCCTCCCTCCTCCTCCTCCTCCTCCCTCCTCCCCCTCCTCCCTCTCCGCCTCCTCCCTCATCCTCCTCCCTCTACCTCCTCTCCTCCCTCCTCCTCCCTCTACCTCCTCCCTCCTCCTCCCTTCACATTCCTCCTCCTCCCTCTTCCTCCCTCCTCCTCCTCTCTCCGCCTCCCTCCTCCTCCTCCTCCCTCTACCTCCTCCCTCCTCCCTCCTCCTCCCTTCACATTCCTCCTCCTCCCTCCTCCTCCTCCCCTCCTCCCCTCCTTCTCCTCCTTCTCCCTCCTCATTCTCCCTCTTCCTCCTCCCTCTTCCTTCTCCCTCCACCTCCTCCATCCTCCTACTCTCTCCTCCTCCTCCCTCCTCCTCCCTCCTCCTCCCTCTCCTCCTCCTGCTCCCTTCTCCTCCTGCGTTCTCCTCCTCCCTCCTTCTCCCTCCTCCTCCCTCTTCCTCCTCCCTCCTCCTCGCCTCCTCCTCCACACTACTCCTCCCTCCTCCTCCTAATCCCTCCTCCTCCCTCCTATTCCTCCCTACTCCTCCTGTCTCCTCCCTCCTCCTCCCTCCTCTTCCCTCCTCCACCTCCCTCTTCCTCCTCCCTCCTCCATTTACCCAAGACAGACAGACAGTCAGACAGATAGTCGGGAACGGGATCTTATATGACTACTTATATAATTTAAATGAGATGCTCTCCACCATGGGCTGGGCCGGGTCAGACAGACAGACAGACAGATAGATAGATAGACAGACAGACAGACAGACAGACAGACAGACAGACAGACAGACAGACAGACAGACTGACAGACAGACAGACAATCAGACAGACAGACAGACAGACAGTCGGGAACGGGAACTTATATGACTACTTATATGAATTAAATGAGATTCTCCCCACCAGGATTTGGGCGATGCCGGGCCGGGTCAGACAGACAGACAGATAGATAGTCGGAACGGGAACTTATATGACTACTTATATGAATTAAATGAGATTCTCCCCATCAGGGTCTGGGCGAAGACGGGCCGGGTCAGACAGACAGACAGACAGATAGACAGACAGACAGACAGACAGATAGTCGGTAACGGGAACGAGAACTTATATGACTACTTATATGAATTAAATGAGATGCTCCCCACCAGGGTCTGGGCGAAGCCGGGCCGGGTCAGCTAGTTGGACATAAAAGTTAACTTTCCCATCTGAAAGCAATGGCAAACTCCATCCATCATGTGCCATGCTGGTAAGCGTGAGCGGTCATGACTCGCCATTTCACTCGATCACCAGAGTCGTGGATCAGCTAAGTGTTTCTGTCTCGACCATGCCACGTGGTCAAGCCATCCAGGTATTTACTTCTCTATCTTCCCCTTGTTCTTCTCCCCTCGATCTTGCCAGTTGTCACCAAGTTCTCCAATCCATTTCTTCTCATAACATGTCCAAATAATTGTGACTGTCTACTTCTAATTTCGCTAATAAATTTACGAGTTTCATTTATTTCTTGTAGTACTTGGTCATTGTTTTTTTTTTTTCCTGTCTGTCCCTGGTATTCTTTACATTCTCCTCAGAAACCACATTTTCACAGCGGTCAAATGTTTTTCGACTTGACTGCTCATTGTCCAAGCTTCACATCCATACAAAAGTACAGGCTCTATGTAGCACCTCAACACTCTTTTTCTCGTTTCAGTTGACATCTTTTTATTGGTATTGACATCTTTTTATTGGTATTATTTTATTGATATTATTTTAATAGCAAACTCCACAACGTAAATTTGCCAAGAAAATCAGCCTGGCGTTAATCGCAACATTCTGCAAAGGACATTCAAGATTTAAACTTAAAATGAAACGTATTAAACCTCTCCATTCACGAGCCCCATTCATACATGCGCGATAGTTAGAGTGCACGGTTTGTAGTGGCTGAACAGCTGTTTGTGTGACCAAGCGGTTGTAAGATGTAACGATTGCAACAGCATACCACCCACTGCTACCACGTCAGAAACAGCAATGAACAGTGTAACTGAACGCAACAGGGGGGTAACATTAAACATATCACTCTACGTTGAATAACATGTGCATTCATGAGGCCCTCGCCGTCCGGGAGTGTCTGTTCTTACATTACAGTTCTGAAATTCTGAAAACCCAGCCCGTCACCCCGAAGTTCCTGCAGCAAATGTATATTGCTGTGCGTTGCTTATTTTTAATGGTTTGTTTTTTTCGGGAGACTCCGTGGCGGAGTGGTCAATCCGTCTGACTCGGGCTTCAAAGGTTATGGGTTCGATTCCGGGCCGCGTCCGCCGATTCACGGCGGAAATATTTTCGGAGACTCCTGGGGATCGTCGCTGGAGCTATGAATGTCGTGCTTTGTGCGACGCTTTCGGCAGTTCGCTGCGGAAAGAGACTGAGCCATATGGGATACAAACCCGGTGCAATGAAGTCAACCCTGTCGATGTTTCAGAGACTTTTTAATAGTTTGTTTACTAGCCGGCGCTGTGGCAAAGGCATTACGAACATGATTCGCAATTCGGCATGCCGAGTTGGAAACACAGCTACGGGAGATTTAAAAGCAGAAGCCTTGCGCTGGTTTTCATGCAACGGTATGAGTCCTGGTCGTTCGGAAATCACTAGCAAACAACTGAACTTAAACTTCCCAAGATATCATAAACAACAATAAAAAATTCTGGGGTTGACTGCGACGTTCTATACAGAATATGCAAATTACTTGCTTACGACAAAAATAAAGAAACATTCAACCAAAGAAAATAGCTGTTGTTTTTAAACATTATTATCAATATTATTAAAGTCTTGGTATCGACGTTCGCGTAAACAAAATCTTCCAGGCGCGGGAGTAATAAAAAATACATTAGATGAATGCATTGGTATTGAGCTGTAACACCGTGCTAGTACAAATGTGCCCTATTTTCATCAAAGCAAGAGGTTTGCTTTTGTGTCATCAACAAAAATAACATCAACAAAAACAGAGGCCTTAGTCAGGAAATACACACACACACACACACACACACACACACACACACACACACACACACACACACACACACACACACACACACACACACACACACACACACACACACACACACACACACACACACACACACACACACACACACACACACACACACACACACACACACACACACACACACACACACACACACACACACACACACACACACACACACACACACACACACACACACACACACACACACACACACACACACACACACACACACACACACACACACACACACACACACACACACACACACACACACACACACACACACACACACACACACACACACACACACACACACACACACACACACACACACACACACACACACACACACACACACACACACACACACACACACACACACACACACACACACACACACACACACACACACACACACACACACACACACACACACACACACACACACACACACACACACACACACACACACACACACACACACACACACACACACACACACACACACACACACACACACACACACACACACACACACACACACACACACACACACACACACACACACACACACACACACACACACACACACACACACACACACACACACACACACACACACACACACACACACACACACACACACACACACACACACACACACACACACACACACACACACACACACACACACACACACACACACACACACACACACACACACACACACACACACACACACACACACACACACACACACACACACACACACACACACACACACACACACACACACACACACACACACACACACACACACACACACACACACACACACACACACACACACACACACACACACACACACACACACACACACACACACACACACACACACACACACACACACACACACACACACACACACACATCTATGGAAACGAATAAACAAGCATATATACAACTATTGGCATCCATGTCAAAGCCCACGGATATTCAAATGTAAGAACAAATGTATGCACACCATATACAGAAAGGGTCACACATTAAAATGACAAATACACACATACGCAGTCACATAATAAATACACACATACATATGATATACAGTCGTATAATAAAAACACACGTGCGCATATATTCACAGTATGAAGACACAAATAACGAAACATCCCGAAACATCCTTGTATACATGCATGCAAGTACACATGCACGCACGCGCGCCCACACCCACGCGCGCGCACACATGCCCACGCGCGCGCGCATACCCACCTACCCACGCACGCATGTACGCACACACACACGCACCCACCCACCTACGCGCCCACCCTCACACAGACAGACAGACAGGTGGGCAGACAGACAGACAGACAGACAGACAGACAGACAGACAGACAGACAGACAGATTGCTCAACACTGTATTCATTCGATCTCTCTTATAACAATTCTCCTCCATCAACAATACCTTCTTTTTTTAAACATGAGATGAGACACGAAGACAAAGAAGGTATACCACAACATCGCGTCCTCGGCTGGTGCTTCACTTGCCCACGAGGAGCCAACGGACAAAAGAAAATGCCTCAAGTTACCCGTCGATTTACGCTCATATGCCACCAAGTCATACAATATGTTTGGTTTTTAATTAAAAGACGCACTTTACTGATGTAGGTCAAACTATTATAAATGTAATATTGCAATGTACTTTTCTTCTTAGTGCAGTAGGGTGATGTAATTATTACAGAGGATGAATGTGATATACATATCCGGTTGAGAGCTTCTATAGTACAGTTCTATAGATCTCTTTAATCTCCCGATGAATCTAAGGTAGAGATAGTAGACAAATATTTATTCTAGAAAAGAATTATGTGAAGTGTTACACTGTTTAGTAATAATTTAAATAAACTTACCAAAACACTAACTAACTATTGAATAACACGGTCAAACAAGACTACTACCCTGTTTCCCCGAAAATAAGACCGACCCCTATAATAAGCCCTAGCACGATTTGCCAGGATGTTTTTATATAAGACCTACCCCTAAAATAAGCCTTAGTGACGTCATCAGCTAGAATGCGAGGCTTCTTGCCGAACGGGTAGTCGGAGTATAGACGTTAATGGTGCGCACTTGATAATGAAGAATTCATTGGATACAATCACTGACAGACATGTTACGAATGCACAACGAGCAGGTTAGATGGACAAGAAATGCACATTTTAGGAAAGCTTTATACATAGAGCCTGTTCTTTTCTATGGATGTGAAACTTGGACAATGTGCAGTCAAGCTGAAAAACATCTGATGGCTGCAGAAATGTGGTTTCTGTGGAAAATGCAAAGACTACCATGGACAGATAGAAAAACCAATGACCAAGTACTACAAGAGACAAATGAAAATCGTAGATTGATTAGAGAAATTAGACGTAGACAGTCACAATTTTTTTGGACATGTTATGAGAAGAAATGGACTGGAGAACTTAGTGACAGAAGGCAAGATCGAAGGGAACAGACCAAGAGGAAGACCGAGAGGAAAATACCTGGATGGCTTGGCCACATGGCATGGACGAGACAGGAACACTGAGCTGATCCACGACTCTGGTGATCGAGTGAAATGGCGAATCATGACCGCCCACGCTTTCCGGCATGGCACATGATTGATTGATTGATTGATTGACGATGTTCCAGAAGAAGATGACATGACAGTATTTGAATAAATGTAGAATTTTGTACTTGAAGAAATGTAGATTTTTGTATCTGAAGAAAAAAAAAAAAATATATATATATATATATATATATATATATATATATATATATATATATATATATATATATATATATATATATATATATTTGAATAACGAAGACACAAACAATAGATTGCACGATTTATTGCCTGGCATATTTCGCTGCATCTCTTCAGGTACATACTGCAGAAATCACACAACTTACGTGAATTAATTAGATAAATCCTTCAAACTGAAATATACACATGTTCGCACAGTAATGTCGATTGTCTACCACGGTAATTTTAAACTGACTAACATGTCTTTCTGCTTACACAAGGCCGACACACCGGAAAAGTCTGGCTTCATGGGTCGGGAGACATGTGTTCGAAAGTGGTCACGTGGTTGAAAGAGACAGTGCCTTCCGTGTGTTGTTCAACACACAAAGTAGTCGATTGTTAAAGTTTGCTGAAGCTATACCTTCGTAAGCCGTCCTTGTGTAAGCAGAAAGACAAGTTAGTCAGTTTAAAATTACCGTGGTAGACAATCGACATTACTGTGCGAACATGTGTATATTTCAGTTTGAAGGATTTATCTAATTAATTCACGTAAGTTGTGTGATTTCTGCAGTATGTACCTGACGAGATGCAGCGAAATATGCCAGGCAATAAATCGTGCAATCTATTGTTTGTGTCTTCGTTATTCAAATTCATCACGGGAAAACATTGTATATATATATATATATATATATATATATATATATATATATATATATATATATATATATATATATATATATATATCCGAAAATAAGCACTAGTGCATTTTTTAAGCTAAAATTAATATAAAACCCGGTCTTATTTTCGGGGAAACACGGTATTATTTAAAAACACACCTGAAGTTGCCTACTAACATTTGAAACCCATATACCAACATCGCCTGTTTGTCTTGACTGTAACTACTAACATGCTTACTAATCTTAGTAAAGCACTTACTGTCATGCCTGCAAATCATTGAAAAACATCTAACATATCTGTAATATGCATGTGTGTATGTGAGTGTGTGTGTGTGTGTGTGTGTGTATGAGAGAGGGTGTGATTGTGAGTGTATATGAGTGTGTGAGTGTGTGTATGTGTGAGCGTATGTGTGAGTGTGTGGTAGTGTATGTGTGAGTGTGAGAGTGTGTGCGTTTGTGTGAGTGTTTGTGTGTGTGAGTGTATGCGAGTCTTTGAGTGTGTGTGTATTCACCAATGGGCTTTCTATATCGGTCATGTGGCCAATATCATGCCGGCCGTCCTCATATTTGATGACCTTTCCTGGTTACCACTTTAGAATGGGTCGACCTGGGGACCCAGGTTAGTGCGGAAATAATTCTCGAGTGTGGATGGGGGGTGGGGGTGGGAATTCAAACACATGACCACCGAATCGGCAGAGTAGCGTGCTAGACCCTGCACCACCTCAGTTCTCCAGAGCTGTGAACTATTACACAAAAATTAACACTTAAGAATAATAAAGTGTGATTCAGTTTGAAACTCGGGGGCGACTATTCAAGTCGTTAGTTCTACAATATAGAAACAACTCGACGACGAGAAGGCGGCCCCAAAAAAATGACATTTCAAAAGAGAATAAAAACCAGACGCGAATATTCAAAACGGCTTGGTAGTAAGCTATTCAGCATAAAAACGTAAGCAGAGTGCCAATCCTAGGCTGCCGTGACCACGCCATATGTTTTATGAATGAAAATGTCCTGTTACTGTGTTACATGCTTCGAACGTTGCACTTGAGGGTGTTTCAGTGAGAAACAAGTGTGTACCTTTTTTATGCCACTCAAGCAACACACTCTATATGCGTAAGGGACATTTCGTTTCTCAATGGTATAAGTTTACGTTCAGTAGTTTGTGATTGCTTTCTGAGTCACCGATGCTCATATCATTGTGAAAAATCAACTCTAGGCAGTATGCATCCAAATCGCCTGCAGCTGATTTTGAAGAGGGTATGAGAAGGGTGTTTGCTACACCCTTCGCCACAGATGCCGGTTAATAATTAAAAAAAAAAAAAAGGAGTTCACCGTGAACCTTGACCTACAAAACTTGGTTTCCCGTCATTTCTAGTTCAAGGAGAAGAGTTCGATGGCTGAGGGAAATATTGTTTATGCTGTCTTTGTTTATGTTATATTAATTTATGTGATATAATGCTATTCTTGTTTATGTAATATTAATGTATGTTATATATTGATATCTTTGTTTATGTAATATTAAATTATGATATTTATTGATATCCAGGCTTGGCCATGGGAATCCCATGGGGAAAAAAGGCGGATTTTCTGAATAGTGTAGGGATGGGATGGGACGGGATGGGACAGGCATAAATTACCATTGGATGGGACAGAAAAACATGTCCCGTGGACAAGCCTGCCAAGCTTGGCCATGGGAATGTTATTCCCATGGGAATCTCATGGGAAAGTCCCATGGGACGGCATGGGATAGGACTTGCATAAATTACCACGCAGTGTAAATTATGTCCCATGGACAATATCTTTAATGAGATTTATGAGAAGATTGATTGATTGATTGATCTAGGAACAGATATCACAGCATTCGGCGCATTCCCATAAGCCCTCCGTCCCCATCCTCAGCAGCCAGCGAAGAGTTCCAACACCAATAGTACCTTCATGAGAATAATAATCAATGTATCAAGGAAAGAGAACATCAGAAATGTAGAAATAAGGACTCAAGCTGGGATTATAGCAGCTCTAGATTTCATTAGAAAACAGCAGGTTAAATGATTAGGCCATGTAACTAGATTACCAACTAACAGTAAAGCACAACAAGCAATGATGTACAGACCAGACGGAAGCAGAGGAAGAGGCCGGCCACGTAAGCAATTGATGGAGGGAATTACAGAGACCATGGGAATCTCGATACATGATGCCCATACACTGGCACTCTCCCGCTGTTTATACTTCACCTCGACACAGCAAGGTACAAGAGGAACAAGATGAGATGAGATGAGATGAGATGAGGTTGATATCTTTGTTGATGTAGCTGGTCCTGCGGCGAAGGGTTACGGAAGCAATTCACAATCCCGCAAACCGCGTTCGAAACAGCCGCGGGCGATTTGGAAGCAAACCACATTTCGTTGGTTTTCCATACAAAGGTGTGAGAGCCGGTCGTTCAGAAAGCATTGGCAATCTACTGACCGTAAATATGCCAAGAAATCACGAACAGCCAAATAATGCTGATATTGACTGCAAAGTCCTGTACAGGATATGCAATATTAATTTATGTTATTAACTAGATACATTTAATTTACTGACAAACAAACACTGATAACATTAAAAACGAATTCACTCAAGATTTGGAGTTAAGTTACAAAAGGACAAACTTAAATTAGGGTTACATTGCTAGGATAGGGTTTTACCTCACTACTTATGGCCGCAATGGGTCAGTGGTGAGAAAGAGATGTAGTGGCGATGGTTTCATTGCGAAGGCAATGGTCGATGCTTGAATAAGGAGAGTCTGGCATATGAAACAACAATCTCCAACATGATAATGGACGTGGAAGCAGTAACATCAGCCTTCCGATGGATGGAGGAGATCACTGCAAAACACATTGTATTCATTACAGACTTACGGAGTATGTTTAGTAAGGTTTAGAAAGGAATGTTTCGTGTAGAAGGGATTGCCTCGCTTCAGAAACCACAGATTGTGAGAATTGTATGGATTTTCTGCCCTGGTCATGCGGGAGTGTCGGAGGAATGAACAGGCTGATAGGCTGGCAGGGAATGCACCTTTCGGTGGTAGAATACCTATGGACAAGGGGGTAGGTGGTCGGGTGTCTGCTAGACTAGGTGGAGAAGACGGGTTAACAGACTGAGACCCGCATGAAGAGAGAATGATATTGCGGAGGATGGAGGGGAAGGGGGGGGGTGGAATTCTGGACAAATCTCAAAACTGAGATGGATGACCTGGACAACTTTCAATCAGATGCACTTGGAACGATTAACAGTATGACTCTTCGCTGGCTGTTGAAAGATGGGACGGAGTGTGCGTGGGAATGTCCTTAGCTCAACTCAACACAACTCAATTAGATTAGACTCGATCTTTGAATAAACTCTGTCTCTGTATATCTGTCGCCCCCCCCCCCACTCTCCAGCCTATCTCTCTCTCTCTCTGTCCATCTCTAATTATATATCTCTGTCTCGCTCTGTCTATCTCTATATATCTATTTCTGTCTGTCTGTCCGTCTGTCTGTCTGTCTGTCTGTCTCTCTCTCTCTCTCTCTCTCTCTCTCTCTCTCTCTCTCTCTCTCTCTCACTCTGACACATACATTAACAATGGAAACATATGTGTTTTTCCTTGTTTATGTATGTGTGAGTGAGTGTGTGTGAAAGGAAGATCCTACAGTCAGGAAGAGATACGTTTCCAAAACGTTGCTGAACTTACTATTTGTTCAAAATACCAATATGGAAATCATCGCAAAGCCACTCCGCCAAGCTGACATTCGTTCACTATCTTTAAGACACAGACGCTAACAATGTATGAAAGGTGATAAAGGTAGCAGGTAAGAGGGGCCTGCACCGCCAGTTCTCAACCCTTTAAAATAAAGTCGTTCACTCCTTCATTCTTTCCCTGAGAATACTTCAGTACACATCTTATTCTGGCTAAAATGTAGGAGCGTGTGCAAATCATTTAGATTGGGGGTGGGGGGAGGGGGGGATTTCTTGTCTAGGAATTGAACCTAGACCCTTGTTCCTGTAAATATGTGCCCAATAGAGTATTATAATGACGTGGCCTTCACAATAGTTGAATTTTGATGACATAATTGATCATGACACAAATGCCCTAAGCTTATCCTTGCGATTCCCTATTCTTTATTTGTAAAACAAGCCTTTTTCGTGGTAAATGTAATATTTTAAAAAAAATTAATATAATTTGCATATATAGAGCATATTATAATTTAAGGTAACGGATTATTTTTACAGTTTGTCTCTACATGTCTTTCAGCAATTTTCATATTCATGTCGTGCTAGCTATCATCTTCTTCTATGAGATATGTTTTGCATAATATTCTATTTCGTATGGTGAAGGCTATATATTCCGGATGTTTGAATTGACGCCTTGTCATTGACTTACAAGTATTAGTATTTTATTTCAAGTGTATTATTTTCTTTACGGAAATGTTTGTCCTTGACTAGTACTGCTTTGATGTAAATAGGTAGATTTAATCTTTATTAAAGGTTGTCATGTCACGGAACCTCACTCGTACATTGGCAGTGTCTTCCACTTCTTCTTCGTTCCTCTTTGGTGGGAAATGTGTGACCTAACTGTCCTCAAAGGTCAGTATGTCCGTCTTCGGCATGTATGTGTGTAAGATTTACTGACTCTAGACAGATTCCATTCAAGGTAACGGACTCTGTCTACCCGTGGGTAGATTTTCTTTCATTACATTTAACCAAGGCAGCAGCGTTAAGGTCTATATCAAACGTTCTGTTGGCTCGAAAAGAACGCTTGTGCAAGGCATGGTTCTTGGAGGGAGAATCAGAGTCTAGCAGCACGAAGATGGACACAGGATATTGCAGACACTTTGAGCATAAGGGCGCATGAGGTAGGTTCAAGAGTTCGAGAAGCTTTTCGGAGAGCCATGATGAAAGTAACGTCCTGAAAATGATCTGCAACATCATAATGAAGATGATGATGACAGTGTCACCAAAACTGCAAACACTGACTATTAAACCAAACAAAGCGGCGTATGCTGACAAGCCACACACTCCAACAGAAGACTTCAAATAGACTGTCAACAAATATCTTTAATACACTTATCTTGTACTCCTGCCTTCCATGTCTACTTCATCACATCAATGAATGCCTCCCTAAAACGCTTGCAGTGTTATTGAATATATTTTATTACCGCTTCAGACAGCGAAGGATTCTCTAGAACACGAAAAGTTGTGCTATACTGCACAGCCAACAATTGTGGTTTGTCCCAGGTGGCGGTTTTGACAACGAAGTCTGTAGCAGAGCAAATATTTGGACTTGTTTAAATCCACGAGGGATGGCGGTGGTAAACCACGAGCGTAGAATTGAGATGTAGACTCGTGAGTGGTTAGGAATACACCTACATCGACCTACTGGATTTGTATGCAAGTCCTTGAATCTGAGTAAACACTGGAGTCCTATCCTGAACTGAATTTAACCTCAGGGACTGTAACATCTCTACATTCTACAACCACCACAACTAACAATAACAACAATCAAACAAGCTACGATATCAATTTATTCGCAATGAATTCTTCAAAACATTTTTTTTTTCATGTTTCCCTTCAACCCGTTACTGAAGATAACATCTCCATTTCCACTCCATCATAGTTCATCTCATCTCATTTCATCTCATTTCATCTCATCTCATCTCATCATGTTCCTCTTGTACCTTGCGGTGTCGAGGTGAAGTATAAACAGCGGGAGAGTGTCCGCTTATGGGCTTCATGTATCGATATTCCCATGAACTGTTATTCCATGCGTCCATCGTTTACGTGGTTGGCCTCTTCCGCTGCTTCATTCTGGTCTGTACATCATTGCTTGTTGTGGTATACTGTTAGTTGGTAACCTACTTGCAAGGCCAAACCATTTGACTTGCTGCTTCCTAATAAAATCTAGTGCAGCTATGACCCCCACTTTAGTCTTGATTTATCCATTTCTGATCTGATCTCTTCTTGATACATTGAGTATTCTTCTCAGGAATCTCATTTCTGTTGTTGTGATTTTTCTTTTCCCTTTTTCTGTCATTGTCCAGGTTTGGCATTGGTAACATAGAGTTGGTAGGGAGATTGTGTTGTCTATATATTGAGAGAGAGAGAGAGAGAGAGAGAGAGAGAGAGAGAGAGAGAGAGAGAGAGAGAGAGAGAGAGTCGAACGAACAAACTTTATTCTCAAAGAGCAAAGTATTGGGCACGCAGGCTCGTCTAACATTCTGCCTTTCTATCACGCTCTTTCATACATTATTTCATTCATACATCATTCAAGGCTAACATGAGAACATCAACAATATAAAATATATGTATTATAAAGACATGGGGAAACTGCAAAAATCAATACTACACGACTCAGTAATATTAATGAATGGTGTGGCATTTGTTATTAGCTATGCGGAATATACTGGTCTACTGTTAAAAGAGAGAGAAAGAGAGAGAGAGAGAGAGAGAGAGAGAGAGACAAACAGAGAGAGACAAACAGAGAGAGACAGAGAGACAAAGACAGAGAGACAGACAGAGAGAGAGAGAGAGAGAGAGAGAGAGAGAGAGAGAGAGAAACCTTCGGTTAGGGTTGATCGCGACGACTTGCAAAGAATACGCAATTTGTTTGTTAATGCATGCACGAATATATACTGTATAATGTATAAGCAAGATTTAGATCTGTTTTAAGCATACTTACAATTCCAGCACACGCCGAGAGCGCCACTTTGGAATTATCGTCTCCTTGCACTTTTCCAACAAAATGGCAGCCATGGTGGTGCCCTAGGTTTGAAAATACAGAATCAGAAATGTTCTTGAATTTGGAAATCTTTCTTTCCACAACGGCCGACGGGGCCAGAAGTAAAGCTGTCCGTGAGACCTGGACAATCACATCCTTCTTTTGATGAATTGGAATTCTAAAATGATGAACTGCATCACTCTCTGCGGCATTACCCGGTGTTTGTGGTGACGCATCGTTGGAAGAATCGTGTTCAGCATTGTCCATGCTTCTCCTGGAACGGCGTGCATCCCTGTTAGTGTAAACGTCTTGAGATACGAACTCCCCTAAATGATTTACCCTACTTGGCCACGAAATGTGGAAGTGGCTCAATCCTTGAGCAAATTTTTCTGCAGAAGAAATGGGAAACTTGTATTAAAATGCGTGTCAGATTGTTTATATGACTAAATAAATAGTTATTCTAGTCAGTAAAGTAAAAAACAAACGGTTAGCTGTATATACTTTACAGGATGTCGCAGTCAATACCAGCATTCTTTGGCTGTTTGTGATTGCATGGCAAGTTTACTCTCAGAAGTTTGTCATTGCTGTCAGAGCGACCGGCACTCATACTACTGTATGAAATCAACACAAGGCGTTCTGCTGTCAAATCTCCCGCAGCTGTGTTTCTAACGCAGTATGCGAGATTACCAACTGCGTCCGTTAAGCCTTCGCCAGAGCCGGTAATACACATACGATGGTAAGTCAATAAGTAAGTCACAAATGGCTGGAGAAAAATAAACTAACTATGATAACAACTTGAAACCAGTTTATTTTTATACATACATTGTCTCTTTATTTCTCAACATAATTTCCACCAATATTGATGCATTTATCACATCGTTTTATCAGTCCTCCCAAACCGGCTGCATAGAACGGCGTGCTTTGTTTTCATTTACCTGCCATCCCACAGAACTGTATGACTTACTTATTGACTCGTCCTCGTAACCTTTTCTACCCCGCTATGCACAGCGTTACGGGAAATCGCTAGGGGCTAAGTCCACTCACTGAAAATCCACCTTGAGACATTTCGCGAATGACGCCGAAGTTGAAGTGAAAACGTGGTTTAGAAAACAGAGCACGCAGTTCTATGCAGCCGGTTTGGGAGGACTGATAAAACAATGGGTTAAGTGCATCAATGTTGGTGGAAATTATGTTAAGAAATAAAGAGACAATTTATGAATAAAAATAAAGTGGTTTCAAGTTGTTATCATAGATAGTTATTTTTCTACAGCCATTTGTGACTTAGTTATTGACTTACCCTCGTACACGCACGCACGCATGCGCACACAGACACACACACACACACATTCACACACACACACACACACACACACAAACACACACACACACGTTAAGTAAGCAGCAAATAACAGACCCTTCCGCATTCCTTAGGCGCATTTGCCATATTGTGCTAGACTCATATTTCTACAAGCCATTCGGTGGATGATATAGTCATTTAGGCCGGTCGCCTGTACTCCCCAAACGTGTTCTATGGAACCCATATTTGATTGGGTTGACCTGGGAATCCAGGTAGATTTTTCTTAGATGCCTGAAAGCGGGTAGGAACCCATGACTATCAGACCTGCAGGCGAGAGCCTAGCCAATACGCTACCATGGCTCCCAATTTTGTATGTTGGTTGTTAATTAACAGGATGCGGGGATGTACTACTACTGTAGGAGAATGCTGGTCTATGGACTGGTAAAACACTATAAAGGAGATGTCTTGAAAGAGGATTTTTCACACAGTAAACAGGTTACTCGTGTCACAAGCAGACAATAAAACACACACACACACACACACACACACACACACACACAAACACGCACACACACACACGCATATATATTGAGAACGGCTAAATTGAACAATGTTAAAACAGCAGTGATCCTGGGCGAGAGGTAAGAAAGCAGAAATCGTAGTGAGAAGATGATATACGGCTTGGCATCATGTCATAGTGAAAGAAATGTATCGATTAAAGACTGTATCAACAAGAAACAAAATAATAATTTGACAGAACACTGAAATAATATAATCACGGGTTAAACCTTCATCATGATCTAATAATGCAGTCATTTGTGTGTTACCACAGCCACATTCTCTCTCTCTCTCTCTCTCTCTCTCTCTCTCTCTCTCTCTCTCTCTCTCTCTTTCTCTCCCTCTCTCTCTATCTCTCTCTCTCTCTGTCTCTCTCTCTCTCTCTCTCTCTCTCTCTCTCTCTCTTATCATCAACATCATGATCATCTTCGACTCCTTCTTATTTTCGACATTGCTATATGCGATATAAACTTCAAATAACCTGTAACATTTCCTGTGTCCATCTGTTACAAAACGCTATCCTGTGCTGATCCCTGCCAGCTGTCACACTATGTACAGCTCAAAGAAAAACCCAACTCCTGTGTAATGAGGCGTGTTAAAAGTTTCAATAAAGAGAATGTAGCAGCATTGCTTCTGTGCTCATGTCTGGTTCATGCAACACATTCATGGAAGACACGTGTGGTCCCGCAGTCTAGTTCACCGTCTCGCTGCACCTTGCTTGCAATAATACACCTCATTGGTATCGATTGTTATTCGATATATGTGCAGGCTGCATCGCAATGCAATATCAAGAGCTAAAAGTGCTACAACACATCTGTTAAGACAAGTGAAAAAGTACACACTCGGGGAAACAAAACAATGATCAATAGAATATCTTTCATAGGAAAGTCATGTGCCTGTTTGTCTAAAAGGAGGTATGGATATTCCAATAGCAAATACTGATGTTCGGGTGTAAGTGTTAGGCCATTACATCTGCTTCTTCTTCTTCTTCTTCTTCTTCTTCTTCTTCTTCTTCTTCTTCTTCTTCTTCTTCTTCTTCTTCTTCTTCTTCTTCTTATCGCCTCTGTCTTTTATCCCCCAGTCCTATTAATAGTAGTATTCGATGATGAAATGAAACTTTTTGAAAGTTCACCCTACACAAACTACGTGCATGTTGTATCTTAATGCAATATTTTAAGGCTAACCAGCACTACAACACAACTGTTATAACAAGTGGAACAGTACTCTTTAAGGGATACCACAGTAACAATCAATGGAATCACATTTACAGAAAAGCCAAATGCTCGGATGCCTAAAAGAAAATATAGGTAGTTTCATAGCAGCTTCTGCTGTTGGAATGTAAGTATTAGGACTCCCCTATTCTTCTTCTTCTGTCCTGTATCCCATTGTCTTTCTAGTAATAGTCGTATTCATTGATGAAATAATAAGTTTTGAAAAATCAACCTAATTTTTCAAAGTTCAGCTAACTTTTTGAAAGCTCAACCTACAAATACATAGGTATGTTGAATTCGAATACAGTCCGCGAGGCTAAATAACACTACAACACAACTGTCATAACAAGTTGGAACATGCAGTTTCAGGGATAGCACAACAGCGATTAACACAACCGCTTACATTGAAAAGCCCATAAAAGGTACTGCTGTTTGTATGTGAAGGGTTTGGCCTTCACATATTCTTATTCTTTTTCTACCCCTTCATCACCATCTATCTTTAATTTTCCCTAATCCTTACATTAGCAGTGTATTAGTATTTCATGTATTCGTTGTCCGTGTTTCTGATCCATACAGACATGCTGATTTGATGATCGAATTAAATATCCTAAGTTTGGTGTAAGATTTTATTTCTTTTGATTTCTACAAGTGCTGTGAAAGTTCCTCTTGCATTGTGTATCCTCATTGTAGAGTCGTTATCTATTTCCATAATTTTACGTACATTGCTGCCTAAAATAAATGTATGATTCCGACTCTTGAATTGGGGCTTAGCTAGGGGGAAATGTGCTATCATTTGTTTGATATATTCTCTAACGTGCTTTATCTCCGCTGAATATTTAGACTTAATTGTTGTGACTTCCATTAAGTCTATTTAATTTATCTTGCATGATAGGAGGGCAATGTAGTCAACTGAGTCTATACCATCAAACTACTTCATTGAATTCCATTTCTGGTGGTAGATATATTTGTCTTCACAGTCCAGGTTGTAGTCAGTGCGAATATTAAAGTCAGTAAAGGCAACCATCCCGCACTCCTGTTTTTATTTCTAATGTACCCAATAGTTTTTACCTTATGTTAGCTTTTTTGCGTTAATGATTTTTTGTATTATCCCATAGTGCTTGATCAGTTTCCCTACATAATCCCTGTTAATACTCGTAAAAGCCTTTGTATAGCCCACAAATCCAATATAAAGTGACGAATTCATTTTGGTGTTTTGCTATATTATTGTGCGTAATGTAGCTATCTGGATCCCTGAGTTGTTTGTCACTGGTGTCTCATAATCCGTTTCGAATGACCTAGCCCAGAAGCTGACAATAACATAGCCCTTCCATTATTTCCACTCTAGTGCACGTCCCATTTCTTTAGGTAGATTTACCGCATATCCGCCTCTCCAGTCTGCTAGTAGTTCTTCTGTCTCCAAGACTCACCTAAATAAGTTGCGCATAACTTCAGATGAGATCCTTATATTGCCTTTAATAACTTCTGCATGGGTACCATTAGGACCAACAGCTTTCCTATCCTTCAGACATATAATAGCTTTTCTAATTTCTTCTGTATGTGGTTTATTAAAGTTGATATTCAACTGAACTTTTACAGGCTGTGTATCTGGGAGTTATTTGGGGATTGGACGATTCAAATGTTACCCAAGGAACTAAACCAACCTGTTCGTTTGATCTTTAACGTTTAGAACTTTCCTACTACTATTTTTATAAGTCCACTTAGTTCGTTATACTTACTTGCTATATTCTTTGTAGTGCCTCATAGATCTTTGAGAATTCATTTTACTGCTTCTTATTTCTACCTCGATCATATAATTACTGTATTTCATCCGAATTTATTCGCTTTCTAACTTCGTTATTAGTTTCTGTGTGTTTTTAATGGTGCCTTCAGCAGCTCTAGTTTAGCTGGTAATTAAATCTGCTGTTTTATTTTTCCTGCTTTCTGGTTTAACGGTTTCATGCGTTAACCAGTTTACATGGTATTGCTTCCTGTTGTCGACTTCTGTAAGTGATTCATTACACATGCGATAAACCGGGTGCCACCAGTCTTCAGTACCCACTTCATCTATGCGATAAACCTGGTGCCACCAGTCTTCAGTACCCACTTCATCTATGCGATAAACCTGGTGCCACCAGTCTTCAGTGCCCACTTCATCTATGCGATAAACCGGGTGCCACCAGTCTTCAGTACCCACTTCATCTATGCGATAAACCGGGTGCCACCAGTCTTCAGTACCCACTTCATCTATGCGATAAACCGGGTGCCACCAGTCTTCAGTACCCACTTCATCTATGCGATAAACCGGGTGCCACCAGTCTTCAGTACCCACTTCATCTAGTAATTGTTGTTGGACTTGACACTTACTTGTTACAGACAGTCACCATTTATTGCTTCTTAGTTGTTGTTGTTTTTTTTGTTTTTAAGTTGTTACTTCTAAGAATTCCTTCATTGTATTGATTTCCGTGTTTATGAGATGTTATGTATGTGAGTGTCTATTGAGTTTCAGCTTTATTTGAATTATCAGCATATGGTCATCTCAACTGACATTTGCACTTCTGAAAACATATGCGTCATGTAAAGATCATCTAACTTTCTTTTTAATACAACTAGGGGGATGCGTGGTCTCGAGGTATGTGTCCGCCTCGAGTGCTGGAGGTCCCAGGTTCAAGCCCCGGTGAGGACCGGGATTTATTTCACGTGGACTTCTAATAATAAAATTTCCCCTGGTCTCTGGGCAGTGAGATCGGACGCCCGTGTGTATTGTTGCGCATGTAAAAAATCCCTTGGCAGTTGGAAATCGAAAAAGAGTAGCCTAACGGCGCTGCCGGGGCAAAATATCGAGTTTAAAATCTACCCAAAGTATTTCAGGATCCTCGCCGGTGCTACGGAGTTCGTGCACTGAGCTGAGTTTCTCCAGACTCAGGTTTGAGTTAGGAAGAGAACGGAGCACTTATGGGTTACACCCGTGTGCCGTGATGTTGATCCATCGACTAAACTAAACTAACTAAACTTTCAATACAACTATGAATCGGTCGATACTCGATAGGTACAGAATCGACACTCAATAGGTGAAATAATCAACGCTCGGCGGTTGGCATGGTCAATATCAAGCCTGCATTCCAGGTAGCCATTTCCGCCTAGGTCGACCTATGGGTCCAGGTCAAATAAATAACAAATATATAAAATCACGGCCTCAAATGGGATTCGAACGTATTAACTTCCCACATTCAGATAAGCGTAGAAGCCACTGTGCTACTGTAGCTCCCTACATTCAGGTAAGCGTGGTAGCCAATGTGCTACTGTAGCTCCCTATACTCAGGTAAGCGTGGTAGCCACTGTGCTACTGTAGCTCCCTATATTCAGGTAAGCGTGGTAGTCACTGTGCTACTGTAGCTCCCTACATTCAGGTAAGCGTGGTAGCCAATGTGCTACTGTAGCTCCCTACACTCAGGTAAGCGTGGTAGTCACTGTGCTACTGTAGCTCCCTACATTCAGGTAAGCGTGGTAGTTACTGTGCTACTGTAGCTCCCTACATTCAGGTAAGCTTGGTAGTGGTGGAACTGGTGGAATTATTGGATACTATGGACATAAATAACAAACACATAATAAGGGAACGCACTGAAGACAAACAACTAAAATTAGGCATACCAACACCTATTCTGGACCGTCGTTATGTGGACGATATACTAATTATCACCACGGATGAGCTACAAGCAACATCGTTTCAGGCCACAATGAACAAGACGCATAAAAACATCTCTCTATCTATGGAACACGAACACAACGAAGCGTTACCGTTCCTAGATATTCTAATGAGACGTAGAGCAGACAGCACAATTCAAAGATCGGTGTAAAACCGTACCGATTCCTACACCAGCAGTCAAAGAACCTGTTCCTCTGTACGCCACAAACAATTGTATTTACCAATTCACATGTAGATGCCAGGCCGTTTACATTGGTAGAACAGAGAGACAGCTTAACAAACGGGTGTCAGAACACATACCTCAATGGGTCAACAAGATCCAACACACAGGAGATGCTAGCCTCGTGGGGCCGACACACCGGAAGCTCCCGGCGTCTTCAATCGGGAGGCACATTGTCGAAAGTGGCCATGTTGTGGACAGAGACACTGCATTTCGCGTGTTGTTTAACACAAAAAATATTCGCTTGTTAAAATTTGCAGAAGCAATTATGATCTATCAACGCAAGCCAGAATTGTGCAAACAGAAAGACATGGTAGTCAGCTTAAAATTACCGTGGTAGATAAGTGACATTACTGTGCGAATATGTGTATATTTCAACTTGAGGGATTTATCTAGTTAATTCACGTAAGTTGTGTGATTTCTGCAGTATGTACCTGACGAGATGCAGCGAAATATGCCAGGCATAAATCGTGCAATCTATTGTTTGTGTCTTCGTTATTCAAATGCTTAATAATGACGAAACTGATTCAAGACAACGCTTCCGATCGTTAACGCCCGACAATGTTACCACTGTGATGTTGCAGTAACGTTTGCTAGTTTGTTTCCATGTGTTGGATCTATTATGAAAGAAACAGAATGGGTTCATATGTCACACAAACAGATGAGGTGTACATGTCACAGAAAAAACGAGGTGCATATGTCACAGAAGAGACGAGGTGCATATGTCACAGAAACAGATGAGGTACATATGTCACACAAACATATGAGTACATAGGTCACTCAAATATATGAGGTGCATATGTCGCACAAAAAGATGAGGTGCATATGTCCCACAAACTGATAAGATGCATATGTCACACAAACAGACTGAGTTCTAGGAAGACGTTTGACGGTTCACATAAGAAGTTAAAACGGCTTATGAAAGTGTGGAAATACATTTTCTAATGTCACCAAATCCAGGCGACAAGAAACAGAATATGGTTGACAACTGTCTTAGAAAACTTGCTGTAGTATATCAATGTTTGAAACAGTTGACACGCGATATTTTTACAACTTATTCTTCTATTCTTGTATATATCGATTTCTTCTCACTAAGCCTTTGTTTCGAGTCTCGATTTCTTCTCACTAGCACTTTGTTTGGAGTCTGTTGGTAATGGCTTATCTAACACCCGATGAGGAAGCATTACGAACCCATGCCTAATCCCAGCCAGGCTGTATGTGATGTCCTAACCATGACCTGGGTACATCCTAATCCGCTTCTAAGGAGATGTGAAGTGTCAGTAGAGGCTTTGTACAACCTACTAATGTCTACGTTTGGAAAAATAGACAGAGAGAGGGGGGAGAGAGAAAGAGAGAGAGAGAGAGAGAGAGAGAGAGAGAGAGAGAGAGAGAGAGAGAGAGACAGAGAGACAGAGAGAGAAGGGAGAAGGAGAGTAGAGTACAGTAACCCCGAGATGGTAAATGGAGGTTGGGGGGGGGGGGGGGGGACTTGACTGATAGTTGTTCATGTTACCCTTGGCTTCTGGAGTTATCTGGTGCGTTCCCAGAATAGGGCTGGGCAAATTTTTCTTTTTACAAAACTTCTAACAATGTAACACCCCTTATCTCTTGAGGAGTGAAATCAGGTACATGGCTTATCAAATTAAAACGAAAAATTGAGGGTCACAAGCGAAAGTTTTGAACGTCATAAATCCAACGGTAGTTGGAGATTGCAATGAGCAGGCCTTGAATGTCGCGGCCATGGAAAATTGTCGGCAGAGAAAGGGCCAGTCCTGACTGGATGTATTCGCTTGGGTCGGATTGAATTTGTATGGTGAAAGTAAACCGGACGAAGGTGTATGCCGAAATCAGAAGCAATGAATTCAGAGTTAATGACGGGCACTGCAGGTGACGCACTACTCTCGTCACAGGTATGAAGAAAAAGAGAAGAATTCTCCAATCCCATAATCCTATTTTCAACATAAAAGAAAAGTACAGCACCATAAAGAGTAAAAGTACAGGCGGAACGTCACAATCCAAGGGAAGAGTACATAAATTCAGTGAGTAAAAGTGCAGGCTTAATGTCATAACACAAATTAATGTCATGTGAACAGGTAATTTTGCAACGAAGGGAACGTGCTATCACCGCGTGAGAATTACAAAGTGGAGATCATTAAGAGAAATCGGTTAATAAAAGTAGATCAGAGACAAGATACATGCCATGTTGGTAAATACATTTTATCATCATCATCAACAACATCTTCCACTTTTGCCGTCAAGCGTCATGGAGAGGCATAACTGGCGCTCCAGCGTCCGATGGGTGGCACTGTATAGTGTCATCCATGTGATTTGTACAATGTCTTTGATGTCGTCAATCCATTTTCTTCTCGGGCGTCCTATTTTATAAATGTCAAATTTGTGCCAGTAAAGGACCCTTCACGTGCTCTGAGATGTAAAGAGTATAGAGGCTAAATCCATATGATATACCATTTGGCACTCCATGTCTGATGTGGAATGAACTAAACCGGCCGCCTTAATTTTCCGTGACATTTCCTCGTACCCATTTTAGGTTTAACAGAATGCCGATCATGACAGTTTAAAATAAAAATCCGTCTAGGTGGAGATTCGAACACATGATTGCTAGTCCCGTAGGAAAGCATGTTGCCCATTCGACTACCTGGGCTCTTATTTAAGATGTATCTACATTTTTAATTCGCATCAAAGAAATCGATACACAGTCGGGTTCCTGGACGAATACAGACACTCACCTATCTATTTATTTACACAGTTACATATGTGCCACACACATACCTTCCTGCCTATATACATACAAATATACATGAATGAAAACCTCGATACATCCATTTACACGGGCGTTATAAGTACAAGCAACAACAAAAAATGCAGGTAAATACACAACACGCACACACACAAATACACATAAATATACACACAGCCAATCACACTAGGTACTTACGTGCGATTACGCACTCATATCCATCCATCCACCCCCGCCAGACCTACAAACATTATTATAAAAGAAACAGATTGTTGCATGTGTCGCAGAAACGGACAAGGTGCACGCCACACAAACATTTGAGGTGTATATGTCACAGATACAGATGAGGTGCATGCCACACAAACAGATGATGTGCATATGTCACACATACAGATGGTGTTGTAGGAAGAACATGTGGGGGTTCACACGAGTAAAAACGACTTATGAAGGCGACGAAACACACATTTATAATGTCACTGAATCCAGGCGATGAGAACAGAATATGATTGAAAACTGTGCACATGCATGCACACAGGCAGGCAGACAGACATTCAGTCTAGACAGGCAGACAAACAAACGAACAGACATACACTCAGTTTGTTACTGCAACTATTACTATCGAAAACTTTCTGCATCTCCTTCAGACACAGAGAGCATACGGGCTCGTACGGGGTTATAGAATAGCATTATCATGTGCTGTTCCGAAACAGTTGTACCGATTCATTTGTTTAGGAATATTTCCATTTACCCGTAAATGAAATACAAATGCTAAATAACAAATAACAAACGACGTGTATCTTCAATGCGAGCAAAACAATCCCATCTAAAACTATCAGAGCAACACTGTATAACCGTTCTTCATCAGGGCGTGCAGGAGAGTCCTTTATAGTACTTATCTACTATATATAATTTCAAGAGCTGAATATTGAAGAAAACCGACGCTGAGGAGTCAGGTTGGACGAGACCGAATTTGGAATTTTTTTTTCTCGAAAATTGGAATTGGAATATTGAAGAAGGTTGGCTCCTAAAGACGATTAACAAAGAAAACTTCTCAGTCATAAGCAAGATGCCCCGCGTCTGATACACCCATCTGGAGGTCATCTGCTACATCCTGCACTCACCTTCTCTTTGGCCTTCCTCTTCTTCTCTTCCCTGGCATATACCCCTCCATTATTGTTCTCTCCAAACGTTCATGACGTTTCGAGTGGCCAGCATATTTCTAGAACTCAGTGGGATATCTTGCCCTGACGATGGGCAGTGCATATGTGGAAGTCATGGGAAAACCGCAGCATTATCTGAAGTCGGAGTGGGTTCGCCTGAAGGCGAGGGACACCGGTAAAAGGGAAAGCAAACCCACACGCAATATTCAGTCCCTTACTACTTTAAATAGTGTGTAAGGACTACTCTTGAGTTTAAGTGAGCGAATAAACAAAAAAGAAAAGAAAGAAAACAAAGAAAATTGAAATATGTTGGCCACTTGAAACGTCATGAACGTTTCAAGAGAACAATAATGGAAGGGTACATGCCAGGGAAGAGAAGAAGAGGAAGGCCAAAAAGAAGGTGGGTGCAAGATGTGGCAGGTGACCTCCAGATGGGTGGGTGTATCGGACGCGGTGCATATTGCTTATGACTGAGAAGTTTTCCTGACGGTTGTAATGGATTGGAGGAGGGGGGTAGTTCTGCAAGGGATATGCTACTGAATGAATGAATGAATGAATGAATGAATGAATGAATGAATGAATGAATGAATGAATGAATGAATGAATTTCAACTAAAATCTATACATACGTAAACATTAGAATACATTGTTGTGGGATGTGGATTTTAATTCCTGAGAATGATTCGTTAAAATGTCTAGGGGGTATTATTGATTCTCTGTCACTGGTAAGAATGCAGGGCGATCAGGGATATTTACCACAACTCCCAGGAGGAAAGAGTTCCATCCTTGAAACAATGGCATCTGTGTGTAGGTTTCCCTTCCCACTTCATCACCCTTTAAATTAACTATAGATGCTAGAAGGATATTGATTGCTCACAACATATAAACAACCACTTGTTGGACACCACATTTACTTGATGTACACAACACTTTGGACACACAGTTCAGGTATTAACTCAAGATCTGCAGTTACATATATATATATATAGGTGTAATAAACACTATGCATTTTCAGACAGGCATGGGAATGATATGCAGTATTACAACATAGTACCCCGTGACCCCAGAAAAACCAGGTTATTACAAACAACATAACAACCACAAATTGGGTCTACTTTCATTTTCCCTCATAATTAAGGCAAATAAAGATATTAAATAGAACCCAAAATAACATGTTTCTGACACCTTTTACCATTCTCTCATTGTTAAAAATAATGAGTTGGTGTCAAAATACTATACCATCTATATACCATTGGAAAAAAAAAAAAACTACTGACCTGTTACCTTCAGAAAACAAAACCCAACATATAAACAGCAGTTTGTACTAATTAAATTAATTAATCGAGTCTATCTCCGGGTGTGCGGTTATGGGTCCACCTTTGCTGTCGATTAGATCCTTTTCCCCATTATCTGGGTACCGAATTAATGCACTCAGTTATGTTCTTACTATTTAGTCACTGGTAATTGGCTGGTGCAAATCATACTTTATAATAGAAATTACACACAATCACAAATCCCTCTGCGGGCTAGAATATTCGAGTACTCTGTTGCAGTAGGCTCGGTGTCTTTTTTTGAAATTTGGGGCCTCAGGTTGGTCTAACTTTCCGGAATTTCCACTTAAGCTCTGCAGAAGGTACTTTACCATCTCACCATACATGGTGCCAAGTAGACGTCCATTCAGCTTCTCTGCTTTTAATATCAGAATCCCAAGTAGTTCAACAAAGATTTTACACCCACCAAGTCGCGAGTCTATAACCCATGGCATTTAGGTTGACATTGGACCAGCAAAGAGTTAGTCGTTGTTATCTAGTCCAGTGTAGAACTTTAGATGACTGAGAGGCATCTCATGGTAGTATCTGTGACTAGGGCCACAATTGATCTATACCTACATATATGCACAGATGAATGAATCCAGCACAGTAACAGGTTTGCAAACAATTGGATGATTCCTCTTGTTGCTGATGTAGAGACATTTAGCTGCTTTCATATGGTCTTTTATCTGATGGTGTTCCGGGTTTGGAACCTTGAGGTAATCTGGTTTCGTAGTTATGTTTCAGATGATATTAAGTTTGTACCTTGGTTGTATTGGCTTATGTGGTTCAGTGTCTTCTCCCCATTTGATTGAGCCATAACTTAGTGTTGAATAGCTGAATTCCATGTTTGACTGTTGCAGCTGTGAGACATTCTTTCGAAGACTTATCCATTGTGGATATTAACTTGGTAATCCAACCAACAGTTGAAGGGCTTTCACTGTTGCTAGTTTTAGTAACTTGTAGGATTGCCCCATAGTTTCACTGATTTTGCTGAGTGATAAGGCTTATAGGTGATACTTCTCAGACGTAAAGCAGACGATACACTGTTGTCAGTTACTCTGTTGATCTTCATCTTTGTAGATTATTAGATCTTGAAGTCCACATGTGGAATGTTCCTACTAAAATAGGACTTAATCACTCACCCCGTCAGTTGTCTTCTAATTTATCTGTTGCTCGCTATGGAGCTATTGAGCGCCGCAGTAAACATTGAGGTATGGCTAGATCCAGACTATGGTTTGGACATTCACTTTATGGCTGTTTACCCAGGATCCAGTGTTAGTGATATAGTCCCACCAAATTCAACCACCACCTGCTTCTCTTCTATAGAAAAGGGATGACAAGAATACAACACTAGCATTAACCTACTGTGTTATGGTAAAAGGTTTACAACACAATTACAAACACAAATACAAAACACCAAGGGGAGAAGGGGAAAGGAGTGGGTGTCCATGTTCCACTGTCCCTCATTGCTGAGTAGAGCCATTCTGACTCTTCATAGTGAGTAAGGTATTTTCTCACTCATATTTTGTTCTGTTGTTACTGGGACTATTGGATGGGTGAAGTCATTCTGTCCATCCAACATGTTGATATTGTCTCTCTCATTACTTGAAGAGAATAGCCTATACAGAATCCCTGTGGTTTCTAATGCCGCGTCTTCATTTCGGCACTATAATCATCACTAGGTCAAGACTATTCACTATTGGCTTCTTAAGTACTGACATACATATGTATTCTTACATCAACATCCTCTAATCCCAAGGTGCAACATTAAAATGTATATTCCCACAGTAAAAAGTAACAATCAGAACAAAGAAAATTCTCATACCAGAAAAAGACATACATGTACATTTCTCTGATATTAAGTACATGATACTCATACATAATAATTAATCATAATGATGATGCAGGGAGCCTAGGTTTTTGAATTATCTTCATGAACTAAAACATCCATTGTTTTCCCCCACTGCGTACAGCACATGAGGATAGTAATCGCTGTGATATGTTTTGCCAATGACTGCTATTATTCGGAGGGTATTTATAAGAATAACTTATGCCGCATGGTCCAGTCTTCTGAATATTGCAAGCAATTTATTCACATCAATCTTCGCTTCTGTTTCTACTACGGTGAGGCGATGCGGAGTGAATCCTATCCGAACATACATTTACATCACGCGTTTAATTGTTCATGAATTTATATTCAAACATGGCCTGTCCCTAACACTATTTTATGAAATGATTATATGTTCAACCTCATATGGAGTGGTTACTAATCTGTTAACAAAAGAATGGTACTAAAATTTAGCACTATATTTCCAAGTTACAGATTATAATGTGGCAAAATATTTTATCCCCTGACTAAGTACGAGTCAGGAATATGCGTAATCATTTGTATGTCCCCGCATGGATAAAACACCTTTCTATAGTACATAGATTATTTGCAGATTTCTAAGCATAAATAGTGAGATATTGTTCACAGTGCCTAGAAGTTTTACCATAGGAATATGAAATTGACAGACACTAGTTCTTTACTATGAAGCCTGAATCAGGGGTCTGCTCCTACATTGAGAAAATCTCTAGAATGTGTTTCAGACATGAGAGTTGATACTTTACAGTACACATAATATTCATAGATTATAGCACTACTAGTGAGATATAAGTTCATAATGCCTATACAAGATATTAACATATGGATTTGAAATTGTAAGACATAGGAAAAATTACAGCGTGGCGCCCACCTGTGTTTCCTTAGTAAACATCATCCAGCCTGGTTTAAGAGAATTGTAACTAATTCTTAATTAAACATGCTGGTCTAGGTAATACATAAATATATCTTAATATATGCAGATAACATACCAATAGCTTGAAGAGAATCATGGTTTTAAAACAAACTACCTTCTCCCCGAAGGGAAAGGTCGACTTTCTTGTCTGTTCTCTTGACTAGAAATGGCCGCTTCAGTCTTTGTTTTCCCCCTCGCCAGGATTGGCCAGATACGGGAGAGAAAACAAGCCAAACTAAATTTAGCTGTGCCACGGTCAGTCTATCGCTGTTTTATTTTCTCCTACATTAAGTAAGTTACTTAATCAGTAATTGTAAGGGTTTGTTTATTTTTAAGGGAGTCCATAAATAGGAAAGGGTAGAGACGTTTTTATTATATTACAATTGTATATAACCCCAATATTGGTACGTGGAAATACGACGTTCTTCAAGTTTTGAGCATAGAAGAATGTTGGTTCATTAGCAACACCATGTCTCGGAAACTGAAATAATTTCATTATATTAAACATCGCAGTAGTTAGAAAGGTTATTAAAGGAAAGCATAGCTCCAACAAAGGAGGACACAGGACAATAAAGGCAGACAGGTAAGGAAAATGCATGAGGCGAACCAACTTGTTAAAGTCAGAGATTTTTTCTGATGGGCCACGATGAGTACGAATTTCTGCAAAGGACGTGCTACAAGTCGCTGATGATCTAGAAAGTACTGGAGAGTACTAGTATTTACAACATGGTCTCAGCTCGATAAATGATCATTTCAAGCCATATCTACTAGTGGTGATGAATAGCATCAGACAGCGGTAAAGGCACTTCAAGCGCCCGAGTAGTTACCAGAATAGGTAGAAAACTACACTAGAACTGAGCGGGACATCTTGCCCTGACGATGAGTAGTGCGTATGTGGAAGTAATGGGAAAACCGCAGCATTATCTCGCAAGATAAAAACCTATGTGCATCTCAAACTTCTTGAATAGACAAGTGGCAGATTTCATGCAAACCTCTTAGAACTAAACAACTTGACATGGCGTGTGGCTGTGAAAATAGTTCATGCGTTTTTTTTTTTTTTAATGACTGGCACCTTGCCATCTTAACAGACGATAGTTTGTAAAATGGGGTTATCTCTCCGTAACATAAAGCCCGGGTTGAATTTAGAGACCCTGTGTTGGCCATGCAACATGATCCCTCTCTCGGCCTGTCTAGTTTACTCCAGACGAAAGGTGACACCAATATGTTTGGAACAAGACAAGCTGCAGAAGCTGCCGGATCAGAAAAGCAATGCTCTAACTGTCCGCTTGATGGAACTTCGATGCTAGACCAGTTACCAACCAAGACTTAGGGGCCTGGTTTTCCCTGCCATGACATTTAGTCTTTAGGTTGCATTTGTACCCTCCAAATTGCCCTCTTCCGCCAAAAGCCGTTGGCACAATGTGGGGTGTCGAGTTTGGTAAGCGCCGTCCAACATTCGGAGCTAACAAAATCAGGTAGTGCCGTCTACTGCCATACGGTAGATCAGACATATCTGACTAAGACCTGACATCCATTATATATATATATATATATATATATATATATATATATATATATATATATATATATATATATGTGTGTGTGTGTGTGTGTGTGTGTGTGTGTGTGTGTGTATATATATATATATATAGAACCCGGAAAATTGTATGTCCTTTACAAGATGTTGCAATCACACCCAGCTCCTATTGTGGCAAACACTCAAGATACGGTTAAACTACTTGAATTATAAATAACGCCACTGCCGACTTTTCGTCACCACTTTGGCAAAGTCAAGAGTGCTTTAATCTGAACAGTGTTTGAATTGACGATGATTACAGAAGCCTTGTACACTAACCGCATCAGCTGATGGTATATTGGTCCTGCTTGAACCAGAATTTGGCGCCAGTGTACGTGCCATAGATAGGGTCAGTGGTCTCTGTACAGTTCAGTCAGGCATGGCAGCTGTAGCAGTAAGTTTCAAGGACAACGACAAATGTAAAGACATCATCAAAACAATCATTTGTCAGCAAGAAAATAAAGCTTTGAAATTATCCTCCTCGTTCTCCTTCTTCTTCTGTTATTCTTCCTCTACTTCTCTTCCTCCTCCTCACAGGAGCATAAGACCTGGAGTACACAGTGTTAAGACTTCCTGTTTTGTAATATGGCAGCCGCGGTAGCTTAGTGGTTACACCCTAATCTGCCAGGTGGAGGTCATGGGTTCCAATCCACATTGAGGCGATTGACCTGGGTTCCCAGGCGCAGTGAGCCTAATATGGGTACGGGGAAATATCCTAGGAATTAAAGTTGGCCGGTGTGACATTGACCTCATTAACGACCGAGTGCCCAGTGGAAATATAAAAACGTGGGTCCATCACCATAAGCCCATTGCGGCTTTAGGCGTGTGAAACGGTCCTTTAATTACTTAACTGATTCAGTGCCAAAAACAAAACAAAAAACAGTATGTTTCGATCACACATAGTATACAATCAAATGAACAAGTATTATAATGCACATTTCTGTTCACTGAGCATTGAAATTGCAGAAGACACAAGAAATAAAACAAATAACACAATGACCCTAATTTGGTGAAATGCAGGTGAGCATGGCCGAATGGATAAGAACGCGTGTTCTTAAACATCCGGTGTGCTTATGCCGAGGTAAGGGGTTCAACCCTTACACTGGACAGTTGGACTAAAATGTTGACTTCTCGTCCTTGACTTTCGTACGTAAATTACAAGTACCTCTGAAGTCGGAATTGGTTCACCTGATGGCGGAGGGCACTGTTAATAGGGAAAGCTAGTCCACACGCAAAATTCAGTCCAGCACCACTAGAAGTATTGTGTATGGAACTACGCTTAAGTTCAAAACAAGCGAGCACAAAATTTTAAAATAATGGAGATATATTGTCCCTCTATCCAAAATGGGAGGTCACATGTGGCGATATATTATCCCTTGGCGCTGAATCAGTTAAGAAATGCTCTCCCTTGTCTGGAATGTGCCCGTTGACAATGGAAAGAGAGCTTGTGTAATATAAAAAGCCGTTGTTGATCTTCGTGGATTGAAGAGGTTGTCAAGCACCCTTGTAATCTCATGCCAGGATCCCACGGGTTTTAAACCAGATGATAAAACTCAACTTTCTTTTATGTTTGGTTAGCTGTGTTGTTACATATGCATTTAAGTTGTTTACCTGGCTTTCAATTAAGTCGGCAGTGAATGCGCGTTTCTCGGAGCAGTGACAGCGAGAATACAAGCGTGTCTTAATAATATATGTGAGAGCGTTATTTTACAGATGAGCGAAGGTATGTATGTTGTGCGTTCTTCGAAGAGATTTTAATTAAGTCGGCAGTGAATGCACATTTCTCTGAGCTGTGACAGCGAGAACACTCGTATAAGAGTGTTTTAGTAACATACTTGAGATCGTCATTTTACAGATGAGCGAAGCTATGGATGGTGTGCCTTCTTCGTACTAGTAGACTGTCTGAAAACTGTAAAGTTCAACATTGACTGGCTTTTGACCTTGATTTGGTGAGTTAAGATAATTAATATTTTTTTAAAATAAATACGAGGGTAAGTTAATAAGTAAGTCACAAACGGCTGTAGAAAAATAACTTAATATGATAACAACTTGAGACCAGTAACTTCACATTCAACTTCGGCGTCATTCACGAAATGTCTCCCGCGAAAGTGAATTGTCTGTGTTTAAGCTGACAAATGTTTGTCCAGTATAGCGGTTCGTAGCTGGGTAAAAAAAAAAAAAAAATTACGAGGGCGAGTCAATAAGTAAGTCACACAGCCGGCCGGTAAGACGGCCGGTAAATGAAAACAAAGCACGCAGGGCTATGAAGCCGGTTTGGGAAGACTGATAAAACGATGGGATAAGTGCATCAATGTTGGTGGAAATTATGTTGAGACATAAAGGGACAATATATGTATAAAAATAAACTTGTTTCAAGTTGTTATCATGTGTAGTTATTTTTCTACAGCCATTTGTGACTTACTTATTAACCTACCCTCGTAAGAAATAGAAAAAAAAAACCGGAGCAATTCGCAATCCCTCATGCCGCATGTGAAATAAGCTTGTTAGAAACAAGGTTTGGAAGCAGGCCGCTCTGTGCTGGTTTTCATACAAGGAATTGAGTGCCGGTCGTTCAGAAAACAATGGCAAACTACTAGACGTCAACATGCCAAGAAATCGCAAACAAAAATAACAAACGCTGGGGTTGACTACGACATTCTGTAAAGGATATGCAACTAACTTTAATAGAGAAACACGAAATGTAGGGCAGCTTTACACAATACATTTACCCAATACAAACGGTGCAGCAGTCTTCATTAGCGGATAATGACATGAAAACACAAGACCATACGCGCTACGGGGGTAACTCTAAACTGACTTCAGCCTCTTTATCTCTCTCTCTCTCTTTCTTTCTCTCTCTCTCTCTCTCTCTCTCTCTCTCTCTCTCTCTCTCTCTGCTCTATCTTTTTTCTCTGTATTTCACGATCGCTCGTTTTCTCCTTTTCTCTCCCTCGTTCGTTTTCTCCTTCTCTCCTTCTCGTTTTCTTCCTTCCAGTCGTTCTTTCTTTTTGTCGCTATCTCCCCCCCCCCCCCATCCTTTTTCTTGTGTCTCTTACTCTCTCGTTTTCTCTTAGCCTTTCTCTCATTCATCCAGTTTCTACCTAATAGAGGATCTCCAACATGTAGCCAATCATGTTCCTTTGATGAGCTAAGGCAATAGAGAGCTCGAGAATCTTCTGGAGACTACAAAAGACAAGACTTGTTGAGGGATAAAGCGTGAACTTCTACACACTCAGCACTTACCTGAAGATTAGAGAGGCAGTTAACAAAGGTAATTTTGTGCACATATATTTTTTCCCTCTGTTAAACTTCTCACTTGGAATGCTTACAGTTTATATTCGTGATACTTGAACCAGAATGTTGCCAACCCATTTTGACCGTGTACATGGTGTCCATTAAATCTGCGCATGGATTTAACTCGAAAAATACTGGCATTCCACAAGATCCGAACTTCCAAGAAAACCGGCTGACAAACAGAATTACGTTTCGGAAACTGGAATGCTTCAGCCGAATCAAACGTTGCCGTGACTTATATAGAACAAAACTGAAATCATCCTTCCTGACTGAAGAGGTAGGAGTCGATCAATGCAAAGTGGAAACCGGACATTGAAAACGCACTGGGCATTGGCGTGTATAAGGCAGGGGAAATGCCGAGAGTCTTTGTGGATGGTCTTAATGGGAACGACGTTCTGTAAATGGTCTACCACATGATGATGATGGGTTTTATCTCCTAGTGTAGAGTATACGGGATTACAGAGAAAGACGCTAACTACTGGGCCAGTGAGACCGGCAAGATCGTTTAAGGAGTGAATTTCCCGTTATGGTTGGTAGTAATAATTTGAAGTTCATTTCTTCAGATTGAATTATTACTCATGATTCCACCACAGACTAACACACAGATTTCAATAAATCAAGTATTGGTGTGGAAATAGAATACAACAGACAAACACACATATTATATATATATATATATATATATATATATATATATATATATATATATATATATATATATATATATATATATATATATATATATATATATTCTTCTTCAGCGTTCCGAGCCATTGAGGATTTTTGCTGCAGATACAATCCGTCTCCATTCGTCTCTCTGGTTGACCTTCTCTTGCCAGTCGTTGATTCCAAGTGCTTATAGTTCTGAATATATATTATCTCTCCACCGTCTTCTTTGTTTACTGCGGGGTCTACGGTCGTTTATATACATTCAAATATGTATATGCATATGTGTGTGTGTATATATATGAATATATATATATATATATATATATATATATATATATATATATATATATATATATATATATATATATATATATATTCTGTTTTCAAAAGGTTTTTTTTTCCAAAGTATTTATAAGGCAAAGATATCGATCATTGCGCCGGGTTTTATCCCGTATGGATTAGTCTCTTTCCGCATTGTGTCCCACCGAAAGAATCGCACAAAGTCAGACCTCCGTAGTTCCAGCGATGACTCCCACGACTATAGGAGAAAATTGCACTAGTTGCTTGCTTGCTTGTGTTCGTTGGCTTGAGCTCCAACGCGAAGTCCTGTATGTCGGATGAAGGCATCCTGTTGTCCAACATCAGTGTGATGTCATACAGGACCTGAGTTTTGCGTGAGTATCCGTTGTCCCATGTCTGGCTTATTGGTGTGCAGACTGGTGGTTCCTCGCCGTACAGACAGACACTATCCGACTTCGGAGGAATCGGCGATCCTACTGACTTTAGCCAGGACCCCGAAGGGACCTGTTGCCCAGGACGCTCGACGAGGACGCGTCAATAGGTCTTGGCCAGTATATAACCCGGCCCTGGTGCCTTGGAAACACCTCTGCGTCCCAATTGCACTAGTGAATCGAACGACGTGGCCGAAAATCGAACCCACAACATAACCGTTTCGCCACGGTGATACTCACACACACACACACACACACACACACACACACACACACATATATATATATATATATATATATATATATATATATATATATATATATATATATAATATTGGACGAACAAGTAAATATATTTTAGAAATATTCTCAAAAATGTAAATAAATTCTTCTAAAAAAGACACATATTTCAATGTAAAGAAAGTTATCAATCACTTGTATGAGGCTCTCATGTCTGAGGAGTTATGACAATAGACTCACAGCTTGCAAAGTGCCGAAGGGAGGGACCTCTTGGACAAACGCTTGACAATTTCAACCCCAAATACTAACCTCCCGTCATGTAAATGTTAATCATTTCTTGAAATATAATCCCGCGACGGTTAATAATCCTCTCTTGCAATATACTCTAACAGCGAGTATTAATTAACTGGAGTGAATTACCCAGCAGTGGATATTAATCCTTATAGGCAATGGACATAATAATCCTCTGACACTCATGCGACCTACTGAGGCGGTTTATATTACACCCTGATGTAATCTCCTGCATAGAAGAAACATACATATGGTTCACAGGTGAGAAACAATTAAGACAATTCCGGAGATGAACAAGTTCTAAATTTCAATACAGATGTACGTGCTTATGTTAGCAGTGTCTCTATCGGGTAGAGTAAACAGATAAGTACGATCTGGGATGTGGCATTAACATATTTTGATGAAAATGTCTCCTTATATGATGAAGAAAACGCAACACGATTTAGAGTTTGTGACGGTTACCTAAATACATAAATAACCTCAACTTCACATCGAAATATGACACTGCCTCTACCAGTGACTCAGCTTTGGGCCCCATGGTGGTAGAAGAAATTAACTTAAAAGGTCCACATACACTAAACATATGAAGAAAGGAAAAACATCTGCGCCAGATTAAACCACAATAAAGGAATTTTAAATCCTGTGAATATTTAAAAATAGAAATGTTAGCTGTAGTGATACATTATTTTTACAACAGTACATACATACTTAGTGATATACTGAATTCTGTATTTTTAACCATCAGACCTGGGGCAATTTAAAGCGAGGAATTTCGTACAATTATCCTCATTAACTATACCACCACACTTCTAGTCAGTAGTATAAGTATATACAATGAGAGGAGCAAGAAGGAAAATAAAGATGGAAAATGGTGAAGAACAGAAAGGGTTTGAAGAAGGAAATGGAACTATTAATGCAATAAATACACACTGAATACTAATAAAGAGATCATCTGTGTTATAGAATGCTATATACATCGGGGACAAGTAAAGTGATAAAGTTAAACATCATACAGTTATCAAGCTATTTTTCTATAGGCAGAATGCTACAAGAATATAAGTTTATCCGTATTGGATAATCAATACGCGAAAGTCCGCGAATAATATATACACAATCAGCAAGTATTTCCCGTGACATTACTCATTCACCAGTATTCGCATCAATGCAAAAGCAAAGGTAACACACGCCTTGAGAAACAAACACGAGAAAATAACTCGTTTCCAAGCCAAGGGGATATTTGGGTACATGGTGCTCACTCCAAATTTTTATAGATCTATCGGCAGTCAATGGTGATGTGGTCAATACTGTGGCTACCGTTACTCCCAGAACAAATCCGTGTCCCCATCTGAGGCTGGGGCGACCTGGAAGCGTACTATTATCGCGACACAGAATATGCCCAATCAGCATATCACCTAATACGTATGGTTGTATCATAAATTGTGTCCTTGAAATATTGGTCCCTGTTTCTTTCAGCTTCCACTCACTTTAGAACCTGGCTGTGCTGTTGCTGTCGATACATTTCTAATACAAGGAAAGAAAAATTGTTTGCAAGTGTGAATATCTATTACTTAAACTGAAAATCTAAGGAAACGGCTAAGATTAAACAGCAGGAAAAACAAAAACTTATGGCATGACCAACATATAACATAAGTCAGCAGGAATTTGCAGTGAGAGTAAATGGATTGACGCTGAAGGAGTGTAGGTGAGATGTAACTACATAGATTAATGATAACGGCATGATGTAAAGTCAGCGTCAGCAGAAACATAAATTGCAAAAAAACTCTAGCAAAGGCAGATTTTACTCGTTTGAAGACAATTCGGTGGACTAGACCAGTAGTTCTCAACCGGTGGGGACTTCCTCCCCCTCCCTCACTCCCCCCACCCCCACCCCCGAGGGAATTTGTGGGTTTCCAGGTTTCCAGGCGGTGGGGGAGGGGGGAAATTAAGATTATTTCAAGATCTCGTTACTCATCTCATCTCATCTCATCCTGTTCCTCTTGTACCTTGCGTTGTCAAGGTGAAGTATAAACAGCGGGAGATTGCCCACTTATGGGCTTCATGTATCGATATTCCCATGGACTGTTATTTCCTGCGTCCATCGTTTACGTGGTCGGCCTCTTCCTCTGCTTCCCTCTAGTCTGTACATCATTGCTTGTTGTCGTATATTATTAACTGGTTAGTTGGTTAGTTGATCGCGTTACTACAAGAACCAATTACTTGATATTGTTTTCCCCTCAAAATTTACGGTTCTGTACTTCTCGCCCTTCTGAAATTCGTTTTATAACGTAAGTAGACCCGCAAATCATGTTTTATGTAGACTTCTAGGCATGTTCTAGTATGTGTTATTAAATTTAGCTTCCATTTTTATGTATACTGTGTGGGGGAGGGGGAATTTATAGAGAGGAAATACGAGGGGGAGGAGGGGAATGACGTTCTGAACATATGGTAAAGGGCTGCATGGGCCAAAAAAGGTTAAGAACCACTGGACTAGACTCTCGTTTATGGATATTGGCAAACAAACTCATGATGTCTTCCTCTTTTTCCTCATTCTCTTGTTCCTTCTCCTTCGTCTCCTCCTTATCTTCTTCTTCTTCTTCTTCTTCTTCTTCTTCTTCTTCTTCTTCTTCTTCTTCTTCTTCTTCTTCTTCTTCTACCAATACGGCCATCTGTGAATTATCGTACTGCTATGAAGGAGAATTATCTGCGAATTATCCTGGAAGGAGAGGTGGTGATAAAAGAAACCGGTGACCATCAATTCATTTTGCCGCTGTATCAAATACATGAACGCCAACATATAACATAACTTCACACTTCAACATTAGTGCCTGACATTGAAACTATGTCACATTTACGATTAATCACATACCAGAATAACATTTGTTTTAAAGGACCATATTTTAGAGCCGCATTTATAAAGAGGATCCCACTGTACAGCCAAATTTATGAAGAGCACTATACCTTGACTAAGAAGACAATAGAGTATGGTCAACTTATGAAAGGACCGCATTCGGGGTTTATTAATATTTCAAATTTAACATTCCGTAAAATATAGTGTGTAATAGGCATTCGTGTATAATTCGCTTGATTGATCTAGCCCAACATTTTATGATGATAAAAGTTACTTTTTATATCGAAAATGACGTATATTTAGTGCTCGCATAAAATACGCACCTTAGTTTTACTGGGTAAACACTAGTAAAACGTTTTCGTACTTTACGCGACATTCTACGGTAACTGTAACTCCGTTCCTGTCTCACATACATAGTCATATACGGGATAAACTCATCGGACTTTATGAGAGGTCACAAAAATAAGGTCTATAAATTCATAGAGGAAAGACAAAGATAATGAGATTAAACCAGAAAATAACAACTTGATCTCTCTAGGTGAAACCCCACTTAAAGAGCGCGAATCATACATCTATTTGCGACGCAATATAGAAAAATAAAATAGGTGAACAGATAGAAATAATAAAATAAGAATACAAAAAGCACTAGGAATGTTGTGGCAGATAAAGAATGTTAATCTTAGCACTAAACCTAGAAATTGTACTACTATGGTTAATCGACACTACTGTATGGGTGAGAAAATGGAGCACAACTGAAAGAATTACTACATTACAAGTATTCACTAATTGGCGCATGCGTAGAAAAGTAGTAATAAAATGGCATGACAGAAACACTAATGTAGAAACACTCTACTCAATGTAGAGCTTATGAAGAGAGCTAAACAAATTCCAGTGATCCAACAGGTGGAGCAAAGACGCTGGCGATGGATAGGACTCACTGAACGAACGAACGAACAATGTTGTTTTCAAAGGGTTAAGAATTGGGCACGCAGGCCCATCTGACATTCTGCCCTTCTTTCTTTCCTCTCATACGTTATTTCATTCAACATCACTTGTGAAGCTAATCTTAGACAACAAAAGAACAATATGCATTAAAACGCATGGACAATAATCAATAATACGACATGACTCACTAAAGCAATTTTTACATGGCCATTAAGAAATGGATTGGAGAACTTAGTGACAACTGGCAAGATCGAAGGCCACATGGCATGGACGAGACAGGAACACTGAGCTGATCCACGATACTGGTGATCGAGTGAAATGGTGAGTCATGACCGCCCACGCTTTCCGGCATGGCACATGATTGATTGATTGATTATAGATACATAAGGCCCTGGATAACCGGATCGTCAAGGCAGATGTTACAGGCATTATGTTGAATGGATGTCCTCTTAGTCGAGAGAGTAAATTGAAGTACTTGGGTATCACCTTTGACAGGTGTTTGTCTTTTAAGGATCATGTGGAGACCTTGGTGGTGAAGGCTGGTACGGGACTAAATGCATTGAGGGCTATGGCAGCAATCGGGGTAGATCAGAGGATGCTGTACAGGCTCTTTTAGCAGTTAATAATTTCTGTCACTGAGTATGGTTTGGGGCTGCTGACAGTATCAAAGAGCCAGCTTGAAAGGTTGGAGCGCATACAGAATGCTGCCTTCAGGTTAATCCTGGGGTGCACAAAGGACACACCAGTTACATGCATGAGGCATATCCTGGCGCTACTAATAATGACGGATAGGCATAGGGTCCTTTAGGCCAAATGGTACCTGAGAGTTACCGCAGACAGGGATCAACCGCTGCATGCAGCAATTGATATGGTCAAGGGTCATAGACTAAGACGAGGCAGGTCCTGGATGGCACAGGCAGAACTTTCTATACGTCAGGTGTGTGATCTAGAGACCATCAATCGTGAAAGAGAGTGGGTTGAAGTTCCTGAAGACATGACGGACTGGCACAATGTAATATTAAAACTGGGTCGTGAGTGCTGAGAATGGGCAGCGGGCCGCACTGAGTTTGAAGTGCAACAGCTGATCCAGAGCAACACACATCAAGGTGACATAGTCATCTACACCGATGGCTCAGTGATGAGAAACAGACGTAGTGGCTGGGGCTTTATTGCAAAGGCTAATGGACGAGTCTTGAAAAAGGAGAGTCTGACATATGAGACTATGACCTCCAGCATGAGAATGGAGATGGAGGAAGTAACAGCGGTATTCCGAAGGCTAGAGAAGACTACTGCAACACACGTTGTATTCATTACGGATTCAAAGAGTATGCTTAATAAAGTGGAGAAAGGAATGTTTCGTGTGGCGCAGACCGATCTGGACTGCGACGAGTTATTTACAAGAAATAGATTAAGGAACAATTTAGAAGCTACTTGTGTTAAGTTTTATGAGGCTAGGTGAAAAGTAGAAGATGGAAGAACAGCACTTGGAAAATTGACACGTGGGAGACCAGCTCGACAAGTAACGTTCAGCCTTTGTTCCCAAAACAGGTAAATTCTAAATTATGAGCAGACGATAAAGAGATAGTGGTCCACAGGTTAGGAAGTAATTTGACACACATAGTGTCAGTAACACTGGCCTAGTAACACTTAATAATTATTCATAACTAGTGGATTATTTACAGTGGTATAAATTATTATGAGTTAAGAGGCTTGTTGTGGTAAGAGCTGGGCAAATATTGGTTGTATGAATTATTGAAGAAAATAATATACAGAATATTAGTGGAGTGGCTATGAGTGATTAAAGTAAACACACTTGGACCGCAGTCAATGAAAGACAAGGCACATTACAATATAGTTAAGTATTCAATATAGTATAGGAATTTGTTGTTCAGCAGTAAGTGAAGTCTGGCATCACATCTGTTAACAGGAGGCGGTGAGAGGTTCTTTCTCTTTATTCATTTTCTTCTTTGGCCCTACGCAGTCAGGGTTGCGCTCTTCTCCTTACATCACCGTAGCAGAAGTAAGTGGTCCTTGCTTCCTGTTTTTACCTCTGTTTCATAAGAATTGTATAAACATTTTGCCCTGGTCATGCGGGGGTACGGGGGAATGAACAGGCTGATAAGCTAGCAGGGAATGCACCACTTGGTGGTAGTTTGCCTATAGACAAGGGGGAGGTGGTCGTGCGTTTGTGGGACCAGGTGGAGAAGGCGGAGGGACAGACTGAGAACCCATGTGTGAAAGAATGAGATTGCGGAAGATCGGCAGGGGTTCTGGAAGAAACTCAAACTGAGAGGCAAGACCAGGAGAACTTTTAATCAGATAGCGGTGGGAACAATTAGTAGTATGACTCTTCGTTGGCTGTTGAACGAGGGGACGGAGCACGTATGGGAATTTCCTGAGTGCAGTAATGTCGGTTCTTAACTCAACTCAACAACTCAAATACATATGGAAGATGTAACGTACCATACATATGGTAATGTTTATTACCTGAGAAATTCTGAGGACAATATAACGTTTACAATTGGCATGGGCTTCCGGGTCAATGCAGCCTAATATGGGCAATAGGTAATGTCTTTAGATGTAAAGGCGACCTGCGTAAAATTGAACACATCACCCTCTAAGTGATGTAAAGTCGACCTGCGTGAAACTGACCACATCACCCTCTATGTGATGTAAAGGCGACCTGCGTGAAACTGACCACATCACTCTCTAAGTGTTGTAAAGGCGACCTGCGTGAAACTGACCACATCACCCTCAAAGTGGTGTAAAGGCGACCTGCGTGAAACTGACCACACCATCCTGTATGTGCCAAATGGTCTATACAAATATGGGTCTAGAACTATATGCTCAATGCGCCTTCGGGTCCTTTATGTTTACTTTTTTCCCCCCTGCAATTTAGGAAAAGCGTCCTTGTGTGTTACATAGAGCCAGTTTTAACATACGGTTTGGAATTCTGGACAATCATGCTTGCTTGCTTGCTTGTGTTCATTGGCTTGAGCTCCAACGCGAAGTCCTGTATGTCGGATGAAGGCATCCTGTTGTCCAGCATCAGTGTGATGTCATACAGGACCTGAGGTTTGCGTGAGTATCCGTTGTCCCATGTCTGGCTTATTGGTGTGCAGGCTGGTGGTTCCTCGCCGTACAGGCAGACACTCTCCGACTTCGGAGGAATCGGCGATCCTACTGACCTTAGCCAGGACCCCGAAGGGACCTGTTGCCCAGGACGCTCGACGAGGACGCGTCAATAGGTCTTGGCCAGTATATAACCCGGCCCTGGTGCCTTGGTAACACCTCTGCGTCCCTGGACAATCATAAATAGTAAACAGTTGGGAAAAAAATCCCTGGAAGCCTTGGAGATGTGGTTTTATAAAAAGAATGCTGAAAATGAATTGGACAGCCAAAATTAACAATCAGGGCGTTTAACGTTTAAGGAGAGCTGAGTCGCGAATATAACTTATCACAAACATCAGAAAGAGGCAGTCATCGTTTCTTGGTCAAGTTATGAGAAGACAAAACCTGGAACATGCTGTGACAACCGGAGAGATTTGTGGAAAGGGAGATAAAGGTAGACAACGTGAAAAGATTCTTGACAGTCTTGTGTCATGGCACGGAAGAGAGTCAATATACGAACTGATCCATAACGTCGGAGATCGTAATCTGTCGAGAGATATGATCGCCAACGCCATCCGGCAAGGCACTGGATGATGATGATGATGATGATGATGATGATGATGATGATGATGATGATGATGATGATGATGATGATGATGATGATGATGATGATGTAGTTACAATTATAGAAGGACCATATTGTCGAATCACGAGTAAAAAGATACCTTGCTTTAGTAGAATGTCGGTTATAAAACGACAACTAGATTTTGCGTCGCCACATCAGAACCCTACTTGTAGGACAAGGTTCAGCTCTACTACTATTTGAAAACTTAGTGGCAACTGGCAAACTTAATAGCCAACCATAACTCTCTCCCTGTTTATACACACTATAAAGTCACTTTCTTTAAGAGACCACACTGTAAAATAATTTTAATGAAAGCATTACAGTGACAAATCATTGTTATGAAACCATCGCATTGTAGAGAGCAATGTATAATAAATAGCATGTCATTGTAGCGCCAATTTATGTATCTGCACGGTTATAAATTACGAAATATAAATTAAGAGATTAAGCGTAAAAGAATAAGCAGCAAATCTGTCAGTGTCGTTGTGCTGGTATTGTTTGTATATGTATGTGCAGATTATGTTCGCTATCACAGAGGCAAGATTCTGTTGTCATCATTTCCAGACAGGGAAGTCTGGGTTTTTGGTTTGGTTACTAGCAAGGGCTTAGGCACAGTAATTTGGAAGCAGATTGCCTTGGGTTAATTTAGGTGGTATGGGCGTCTGTCGTTCATAAACCAACCCGGCCGCTACTCACCTCCTGCTCTTGAAGGTTTGACGCTGAGCCGCCAGCATCTGCAGCCTACCTTGTTCCAGACGTACCGGTCATCCTTTCCTTTGGAGAAAACAAGGTAAGGCCGAGAGAAGGATCATGCTGCATGGGCAACACATGTTCTCTGAATCCAAGCCCAGGAATTGTGCGATGGAATTCTAGCTCTAGTTCCAATTCACATACTGTCTTCTGTAAAGACGGCAATGTGCCACTAATTAAATACTGAGTGACCCAGAAAAATATATACACAGTAATCCCCCACCAGTTTAAATGTAATAGCAGTTTCGATCATTGTAACATGCAATTTAATCATCATTTTAAACATATGCAATACATTGCTACCGTAATGCGTTCTACAAATGGTGTAATATGATACGTTTTGGTGAGGTTATTGAAATAATATACTCAATTAAAATGTGATTACATTTAAACTGGTGGATGATTACTAAGTATACATTTTTTCTGGCGCATTATGTATATATTATGCAGCAAGCGCGTCAATGTAAGCTCTGTCAGCTCTCGACACTTACTAGGGGAGGGAAAGACTGGTCATCTATTTCTCCGAGCACTCACGCCTACAAATTGGGCTGGTTCTAACTCCTTACATACCAACAGCAACTTCCTCCCACGGGACTATGATATTACATACAGATCTGGTGTATGCTTCTTACATGAAATATGTTGTTGTTTTTACATACATATTTGGTGAATGCTTCTTACATGTAATATATTTCCTTGTTTTTACATGCAGATTTGGTTTGTGCTTTCAACATGAAATATGTCAATGTTTTCGTAACATTTGCGTAGGAAAGACTGGATCACACACATCCAGTCATAGTAAGTTAGTTAAAGTTAGTTGCATATCCTTTACAGTACATCGCAGTCAACACCAGCATTTTGTTTTTTTACTGTTGTGATCTCTCGACTAGTTTACGTTCAGTAGTTTGCCGTTGCTTTCTGAACGACCGGCTCCCATACAATTTCGTTAAAAACAACGCAAGGTAGTCTGCGGCCAAATCACCCGCAGATGTGTTTCGAATGCGGGAATACGGGATTACGAACTGCGTCTGTACAACCTTCGCCACGGAGCCGGCATCATAGTAAGAGCCCAACTAATAACAACGATGTCAGAGAACTCTTACAACCACACATTTACAGAGTAAACCACACATTTACAGAGTAAACCACACATTTACAGAGTAAACCACACATTTACAGAGTAAGCCACACATTTACAGAGTAAACCACACATTTACACAGTGAACCACACATTTACACAGTAAACCACACATTTACACAGTAAACCACACATTTACACAGTAAACCACACATTTACACAGTAAACCACCCATTTACACAGTAAACCATGCATTTACAGTGTAAATCTGCTGACATTTCTCCCCCACATAACATCTAGTCATAGTAAGAGCCCAGCTTATACAACGATGTCAGAGAACATTCACAACCACACATTTACAGGGTAAATTTTCAGTAAAACTGCTGACATTTCTCCCCCACAAAACATCCAGTCTTCCCATTGCAGACAAGCCGTTAAGTTCAACCTTGACCTCTTTTCGCGAATTTCCAACTTTACACTTTTCTTATCGCTGACTCCAGATGCTTAAAGGTATTCGTTTGTTCAAAGTTTTTTTCGCCTTTACGTCACATCATGACATGACCTTCTTTGTTTGATGGTATTTATAGCCATTTAAAAATAATCCTATATTTTCTGAACACATTTAAGTTTATTGTTTTCTCAAGCATTTGCTTTGAACTCGAGAGTAGTCCACATACGTGAAACCACAACTAGTTGTTGCAACTGTTGGGTTGAGTTGAGTCAAGAACCGACATTACTGCACTCAGGACATTCCCATACGTGCTCAGTTGTTGCAACTGTTGAGTTGAGTCAAGAACCGACATTACTGCACTCAGGACATTCCCATACGTGCTCAGTTGTTGCAACTGTTGAATTGAGTTGATTCAAGAACCGACATTACTGCACTCAGGTCATTCCCATACGTGCTCAGTTGTTGCAACTACTACTAGTCCAATTCTAATTTCAATTTTCATAACACAAATTCAAAATTCGGCCTCGTTCAACCTGCTTCCTCAGCGTCGGTTATCGTTGAGGATCGAGGTTTTTGTGGGTTTGTTCACCCTAATTCTTGTCTTGTGAGTCCTATCTCGGACTGATTATGTTGGTTTGTGTCTGTGGCGTCAGCTTGGGGATCGGTCGGCGGCTATCCTTTGTGCTCGTCTGTTCTTGTGGTTTTCTTTGTTGGTGTAGGCTCTTGGCTCGTCTGGCTTGACTGTAGTCCTTATAAGGACTTTATTGTAGGTCTTTTAGTCTCCATTTTTTGTGTATTTTCTGCAGAAGCTTTTCGACGTTTCTATTTTCCTTCTTGTACTTTTTTTCATCTTCGAGTTTTAGCTTCTGCCATTCGAGTTTTTCTTCCGCGGTCAGCCGTGGTTTTCTTTTTCCGTCTTCTATGTAGTACGAGTAGTCGGTATCCTGTTCCAAGATTCTAGTTGGGTGTTCTACCGGTCTCCTGAGTTGTTTTTTTTTTTTTTTTTTTTGGTTTCTTCTTTTCTCTGTAAGTCCAGCACCTTTTGAATTCCTCGTGTCTGAGTTTCTCAGTCTTAGCTGACTCTCGTAGCTCCTCCAAGGTAGGACACCGGGGCCTCTCCGTGTCGTCCTCAGAGTGCTCGTCTTGGTTTACTTCGGATGTCTGGCGGGGTATTGTCGTGGCTGGGTTGCTGGCTTTGTCTAGCGGTTCCTGCTCGTCCTCTTGTTGGATGTCATCTTGCGGTTTCTCTGTGTGCTTTTCTGTTTCTTGTGCTGGTTTGTTTTGGGTTGGCTCCCTGTCGATTGTTAGAATTTCTCTTACCGCTTTGATGTCTCGCAGAATCTCTTCATTTATCTTTGTCATCTGCCTCATATTCTCCACCTCTTGTTTGATGTCCCGCTGGAACTCCTTTATTTCGGCAAGAAGTTTCCCATTGCCGCTGGTTGGTGCCCATGTTTGCAGTAGTTTGACTTGCTTCTTTAGCTCCTCAATCTGGTTTTGCAGTTGCTCTTTTTCGGCTTGTGAGATACATGTTGCTGTCTCGCACCTCCGCATTGCTTCGTTGTATGGTGTCCTTGAGGTGATGGCTATCTTCAAGACGTCTCTGTGTCGTTGCAACTAGTCGTAGTAAGTGTATCGGACATATAACATGACGGTTAGCTTCCCCTATTACCAGTGTCCCTCGCCATCAGATGACCCCTCTCCGATATCAGAGTTACTTTTAATTTCTGCCCGCCAGAGTCAAAGTTGGGAAACCAACATTTAAGTTCAACCGACCCCGTGTTAAACCTCTCAGCCAATCGAACCTCCTGACAGAGGCTTGTGTTATTGTCAGCGTAAAATCTTGTAACGTATTACTGCATTCCGTAATCTTATTGTAAGTTCTAGTATCTCTTACACAAACACAACCATAAAATAAGACTCGCAATAGGAACATCCAGTGGGTACCAAAAAGATCACTTATTATAGGTTTTAGTGCACGGAGGGAGTCTGTCCCTCCTGTAGAAAACGGCGAGAACTGACACTGATCCCTCGTCCGATCGCGTCAATGCCATTGCCAAAGTAACGTCTTAACCGTTGCACCAACACACAAGCATCCAGTTAGTTTTTCTGAACGAATATATTAGTCATTACAACCTTAAGTACACACATATTAATAACAAGGAAAACATGTATTATACTGTATGTGTTCCTTCACACATCCTTATATTTCGTCTAAGCGTTCGCTTATTTTAATCCCCTTTCTTCTGTGTATGCTACAAAGTTAGAAGAGTATTTACTCATGATCTATAATATGTATATAAATACACACACATGTACGTAAACTATGCAGTATAATACTTTTTTTCGTTTTTATTTATACAAGAGGGCTTAACATGAAAATATTAACGGTCTGATAGAAATTACAATAACCATAACATTGTCTTGTAACCTGTCAATATTGTTATTAAGGATGTCAAGAATGTAAGCACGTGACATCACGATGCAGACAAACCTGGTGACATTATAAGAGATCATCTCGGTACACTGCACGAACTCCATACCACCATATAGGATCTAAGCGTCTTTGTATTAGAATCATACATGTTATGACTGTTAATTTATAGGTAGGTTTTCAATTTTCAAAGTTAGCCAAGGCTAATGACGAGGAATTGCCTGGGTAGCGATCTAATGACGAACGAACGAACAAACAAACGAACGAACGAACGAGAATCTTTATTTTCAAAGGTTTTAGAATTGTGCACGCAGGCTCGTCTGACATTCTGCCCTTCTTTTCTATTTCCTCTCATAAGTTCTTTTATTCAACATCATTATGAAGCAAATCTTTGACAACAAAAGAACAATAAGCATTAAAACGCATGCAAAATAATCAATAATACATGACTCACTGAGGCAATGTTTAAATGGGCATTATAAATACCCAAGGAAGGCGTAACGTGCCATACATGTGGGAATGTTTTTTGGCTAGTTGTCGTTCGAGATAATTTACCATTATTATTGTCTTTGTTGTTGTTTTTTTTAAATATTTTTATGGGGGAATGTGGTCTGTCCTGAGGTAGTGTTCAAACAGGTTGCGACTGTATGTATAATGATTGATGGTGTCTTTGATTTCTTGTGGAAGATTGTTCCACAACTGAGTGGCAGAGTATGCTAAGCTTGTTTTATATAAGTCTACCCTAGGTTTAGAGACATGAATTAGTCGTTCGCTATGTCTTGCGTTATATTTAAACAACGGCCAAAGGTAACTTGGAGCATTTTGAAATAGGATTTTGTGAATTAGTTTAGCCTTATTAAAAATTAGGCGTTTGTGGAGTGTCAGTAACTGAAGATGTTCATGTAGGTTAGAATTGTCCGAATTGTTAGAATTGTTAGAATTGTTAGAATTGTCCGAATTGTTAGAATTGTCCGTATTGTTAGAACTGACGAGGAATTGCCAGGGTAGCGTAGTGGCTAGACACTCGCCTGCCGACCAGGTGGTCATGAGTTTGATTCACAGCTTGTCTAATTTGGATTTTTAAACAATGACCTGGGCTCCCAGGTCGACCTAGTCTGAAACAGGTACCAAGAATGTCTTAGGGAAGAAAGGCGGCAGGTCTGATACTCATCATATCACTCACCGAGTGCGGTCTATAAAACTATAGGTCTTGCATCGTATGCCCGATGCGCCTTAAGCGTGTAAAAGGGACTTTTACTTATACGGAGCAACTGAAGTCTTCGCCGACGTGCGGTATTGCTAAACGTCCCATCCATTACCCTAGGATCATACACGAGTTCACAAAACATTTCCCTATTTATAAAAATCCATTCCACGCCTGGGATCGAACTAGGTAGCTCAAGTCAGAGATAGATGTGGTAACCTCACCACTACTCCACCTTTCAAGGACAACATATTTGGGGGTTAAATGGGTTAAATGATGATTTTATAGTCTTTGACTAACTGATTGGCACCTTGCCGTCTAGACAGACGATAGTTTGTAAAATTGAGTTATCTCTCCATAACACAAAGCCTGGGCTGAATTTAGAGACCATGTGTTGACCATTCAGCATGATCTCTCTCTCGGCCTGCCTAGTTTACTCCAGAGGAAAGGTAACACCAATACGTCTGGAACAAGACAAGCTGCAGAAGCTGACGGATCAATAAAGCAATGTTCTAACTGTCCGCCCGTTGGAGCTTCCATCCTAGCACACCATTCGTTGGCACAATGTGGTGTGTCCGGTATAGTGGGCACCGTCCAACATTCGGCGCTTACAGTAAGCAGGTAGTACCGTCTACTATCATACGACAGTTTAGTCATGTCTGACTAAGGCCTGAAATAGTCATTATTACAATAATAACTGGGTGTGTGTGAGTGAGTGAATGTGTGTGGGGTGGGGGGGGGGGTTGGAGTGTGAGTGTGTGTGTGTGAGAGAGAGAGAGCGAGAGAGAGAGAGAGAGAAAGAGAGAGAGAGAGAGAGAGAGAGAGAGAGAGAGAGAGAGAGAGAGAGAGAGAGAGAGAGAGAGAGATTTACTAGCCAATCCTACTTTCAGTCTTTTGTCATTACTTTCAGAACGAGATGGCATCATTGAAATCCAACCGACCGACGTATGGAACTAACAAATTCACTACACCGTCGTAAGAAGAGGAAGTTTAAGTGCGTTAAACCTTTCAGCCATGCTGACCTCCAAATACTGTGTGTTTGTCTGTGTCTGTGTGTGTATGTGTCTGTGTGTGTGTCTGTGTGTGTGTCTGTGTGTGTCTGTATGTGAGAGTGGGTCTATATCACCAAAGAAAAGGGAATACATTTGAAAACACGCGTGTTCGTTTTCAGCATAAGCTGACACATTACGTATCGCGGAAGCTTGCATTATGTTGTTGCTACAGAATGATTCACACAGAATTTGTTGTGCCAGTCTTGATGATTAGATAGAACACCCATGCCACCAGGGTCTCCCTATGAACGCGTCTCTCCTTGTTGCCCAGGAACGATATCAGAATGCAGGTTGGGTTTGTTTGTTATCACTGGATACTTCAGACAACACTTTATGGTAAGCAATGTCTATATTCACCGTAGTTTCAATGTCTGTAGACACCAACACTTAATCTCAAATGCTTGCATTGTGCAACCAAGAGTCGCGCCACTGTTTAGGGGTGATATGACGCAATCTATGACACGTTGCTGTAATGTTGCAAAGCGACGGAAGAATGTTGTTCTCTTAACACTCAAATATATAAGGTAGACGATAATATGTGGCACAGCTACACCAAAAAAAAAAAAAAAAACATTAAAACAGCACGTATTGCCACAAACAACGCCGTTCCATAAAAATGGATATTGTTTCAATAATTTGGAGAAGTTGGACCGTCTAGTGTTAAACACATCACTGTGAGTGAGACACATGTGAACTCGTTCTAAAATGTTCTTAATATCCTGACTCTGAAAGGATGGAGAAGTAGAAGGCGACGACGACGACGACGCAGCAACAGCAGCAGCAGCAGCAGCAGCAGCAGCAGCAGCAGCAGCAGAAGAAGAAGAAGAAGAAGAAGAAGAAGAAGAAGAAGAAGAAGAAGAAGAAGAAGAAGAAGAAGAAGAAGAAGAAGAAGAAGAAGAAGAAGAAGAAACAACAACAACAACAGCAACAACAATAACAGGCATTAGCAGAAACAAGAGGTTAAGAATGAAGAGACAGGAGAAGAGAAGAAGGGGGAGAAAGAAGTTAAGGCGAAGAAAAGAAGGAGATTGAGTAAGGGAAGTAAACGAGAACTGAAGGAGAACGAGCATGAAACGAAAAGATAAGGAGAAACAGAAGAACTGTGTTGCGCGTTTTTAAACTATTCATGCTAGAATGTGTTCACATTGCAAGAACTATAGACACATCCAATTTTGACATAAACACACTGCAGCTTTCTCCGTAACCCCGAATACTCTCGTGGTTGACGTGAGCGCACGAGAATTGGATCGGTTCAGGTCGCGCCAGTGACTTATGAGAGTATGGAGCCGGTCGCTCAGAAATTCGTGGCGTGCTGATGAGCGTAATCTAGCCTAGGAATCAACATACAGCTGAGAGATGTTGATGTCGACCGCAATATCCTGAAACAGGATGGAAACGCGGAAAAAAACAAACACACACACACACACACTCTTCTGCAAATGTACAGGAAAATATTGGAAAGGGAAGCGTCTAACTGTACCTCCAAGTGGGGGATGACTGGCTGCATACAACTGTGTAGCAAACACAGCTTTGGAGTTCGCATATCCAGCGGGATAAGTGGACAACTCTGCAAATGAGCAGACGGAAACTGCTGTCAAAGGCAGAGGTAACATAACACCTGGTGGGTGTGGAAGGTACGGGGAACTTAATACATTATCTTACCAAGTTTGTATGCATCAAAGCAGATCAGAGTCAAACAACGACGTTAATTACTGCCTTAGAAAACCCTCGTTTGATAATGACTATCATAAGCCACAGGTGATACCTGACCTTCTAAAAGCTACTGGCGGCGAAACGAAAACTAACACAAGATTAATAGGCACTTGAAATGTCAAGCTTGCTAGCTAGCTGGACCTGGTTTTGTGATTATTTTAAAGGTAATTAATTGCAAGTCCCCCACAGGACGTCGTACTCAGCCCCAGCTTTTATTTTTTTTTTTTTTTTAATTGTTGCTTCTCATTTACTAGGCAATTTTTACATTCAGTAATTTACCATCGCTTTCTGAACCGCCGACGCCTCATACCAACGAAATCAATGCAAGATCGTCTGCTTCCATATCTTCTCCGACTGATTTCGAACCCTCAGTTATGTCGGATGGATAATGTTATACGCGCTCACTGTTCCTAAGCCACAGCGCCGACATACGTTTAAATTAACCGGGACTCCCAGGTCGACCCAGCCTAAAATATGCACCTTCAAATATCATGGGAAATAAAGGGGACATAATATTACATAACGTTTTAACCCTTTCAGTCTCAGAACAATTCACAGCACAGGGCTACGGAGAATAATTACCATATTGAAAATAATAATGAGTGTATTACTTTTAATGATGCAACAAACATTATGCTGTGAGTTAAAATATCCAGCCAGATGTCCTTGGTTTGCTCAGACCAACCGTCATCATCATCATTATCATCATCATCATCATCATCATCATCATCATCATCATCATCATCATCATCATCATCATCATCATGTGAATTTACATGATGTAGTAGGCGTTGATGTCTCTCTATAGATCTCGGTCCTTGCTGTTCTGAATCAATTGATGACATTTCTTCATGCCTCCGTTGTAGTATTTCCGGGATCATGTCGCTGGGTCTGCTTCTGCTTTTTTCTATCCCAGATCTTTCCAGTTGTTACGATACCCACCAATGCTTCTCTTCGTTATCACGACCAAAGAACACTTATAGTATTTAACGTTCAGTTTGCAATAACCTCTTCCATTAAATCGTTGTGTGTTACTCTGCAGTCGAAGGTATTCCCAAACTTCGTCACAGGAACAGCGTGTCTGTTGCCTCCAAAACTTTTCCTAATTCGGAGCTCATATTTTAAAATGTACGGTCTTACAGCAGAACAAAATCGATATAAAATTGTAGAACTCTCTTTCTGATTTTCATTGAAAGTAGCTTATTAATTGATTCAGTGGCGAAGGATAATATATCGCCAAGTGTGACCTCCAATATGGACAGAATGACGACATATCAACAAAATAGGGTCATTATGTTATTTATTTCGTTTCGTGGTACCTTCCGCAATTTAAATGCTCAAAGAACGGAACTTTACATTATAGTACTTGTTCATTTGATAGTGTACCATGTTTAGTACAAACCTACTTTTTGTTTGGCACTGAATCAGTTAAATAAGTTGTATTTCATGTTCTAAACTAGCGGATGATGTCCTCAACGCTATAGAGGCCCTACCAACTCTTGACCACCTGGACACACACTTCTCACCATAACAGAGCTATGCTATTCCGATTCCGATTCCATTTCAAAAACAAAAATTCCAAATTCGGCCTCGTCTAACCTGCTTCATGAGCTGTGGTTATTGTTGAGGTACGTGTTTTTTGTGGGTTTATTGTCTGCGGCTATCCTTTGTGCTCTTCTGTTGTTGTGGTTTTCTTTGTTGGTGTAGGCTCCTGGCTCGTCTGGCTGCAGTCCTTATAAGGACTTTTCCTTATCCCACTCCAGCTGGGGGATCGGTCGGCGGCTGTCCTTTGTGCATATTTCCTCTTGTTGTTTTCTTTGTTGTCGCAGGCTCCTGGCTTGGCTGGTTGCAGTCCTTAAAAGGACTTTTTATTTGGTCTTTTTGTCTCCTTTTTTGTGGATTTTCTATAGGAGCTTTTCGACGTTTTCATTTTCCTCCTTGTGCCTGTTTTCACTTTCGAGTTTGAGTTTCTGCTGCCTTTCGATTTTTTCCTCCGCGGTCATCCATAGTTTTTTCTCTCCGTCTTCTATGTAATACGAGTACTCATCATCATAAGCAGGTTCCCACCATAAACGTGGGTAGTCTACCGGTCTCCTGAATCTCTTGGGTTTCTTCTTTTCTCTTTTATCCCAGCACATTTTGAATTCTTGGCACCTGAGTTCCTCCAGTCTATTACTTTCTCGGATCCCCTCCTCCGTAAATTCCCATAGTGTCTCCGCGCTGTTATCAGGATGTTCATCTCGGGTTTCTTCCGATGTCTGGCGAGATATTGATTTTCCTTTGTCTGCCTCGGGTGTCGCGGTTGGGCTGCTGGCTGTAGCTTTCGGTTCAGACTCGGTATCTTGGTTTTCATCTTGCGGTTTCTCTGTGAGTTCTTGTATGGTTTCTGCTGGTTTGCTTTGGAAGAGTTCCATTTCAGCTTTATGCAATTCTCTTTCGGCCTTGACCATTTGTAGGATTTCTTCGTTCTCCTTCCATGCGCTCCATCTCTTGTTTGATGTTTTGCTGTATCTCCTTCATTTCAGCAAGCAGTTTTTCATTGTCTCTGGTTTGTGACGGTGTTAGGAGTAGCTTGATTTGCTTCTTTAGTTCGTCTATTTGGCTTTGCAGTTGGGCTCTTTCCGCTTGTGAGCAACCCGTGGCTGTCTCGCACCGCCGCATTGCTTCGTTGTATGGTGTACTTGTGGACTGATGACTATCTTCAAGACGTCTCTGTGTCGTTGCAGGTACGGACATCCCAAGTATCTTGCTCCATGCTTGCCCAGGCAGTTGGCGCACTTTCTTCTGTTGTTAGGAGCTTGGAAGTCCGTGTCCAGCTTGGCCAGCGGACACTCCTTGAAGGCGTGATGATCGGCGCAGTATCGACAGATTTGCGTCTTACTGCGATATGTTGCTCTTCTGTGGCCGGCCCTCTGGCATCTTGAACATTGATTGACTCGGGATGAATCTCTCTGGCTGTTGAGATTTCTTCCTGATTGAAACTGTGATCGGCATTTCGCTGCCCTCCGACGTCACTACTGCCAAGGTTGTAGGTATCTTGGAGTAGGTGAGAAGCCGCTCCGCCTTCAAGAATCGTATGTGAAGATTCTCTTCACGTAGCTGCTTCAGGATTTCTTCATCTGTCAGCTCCACAGGAATCCGCTTGACAACCCATCGGACTGTTTTCGAGTCGGTGTTTCCGACTCTGGTGTCTTTCTCCTCCTTCTCTGCTGTCTTGGTTCTTGACTGTGTTGGGCTGTCAATCTTCTCCCTCGTAGTAGCTTCAGTGATGGCTGTAGTATCAGGCTCTTTGATACAGCTAGCAGGTGGGCTCTCGACGTTCTTCTTCTTGTTGTCGGCTCCCACGCTGCACATCTTGACTACAGCGTGTTTCTTGTTGTTGGACTTTCAACGTGACATTTTCCAGCGTATCAAGCTTCTTGACAGAATAATGCGACTTGACTTGTTAGCGCTCGCAGTGCGAATGTAAATGAACTTGCATCTCTCAAGGCTCCAGATAAGGATGGGATTCCAATAGAGGTTATCAAAAGTGGGCAAGACACTCACTCTACAGATCCACCAGTTAATAGAGCTATGCTGGCGAGAAGGACAAGTCCCACAGGATTTCAAAGATTCAAGCATCACATCACTGTACAAAAACAAGGGCGATCGGAGCGACTGTAACAATTATAGGAGTATCTCGCTTCTGAGTATTGTTGGGATAGTATTTGCCAGAATTGTTCTGCGCAGACTTCAATTCCTGGGAGATCAAGTCTACCCCGAATCACAGTGCGGCTCCCGACAGAACCAGTCTACCATTAATATGATATTCTCATTGCGACAAATGTAAGAAAAATGCCGTGAACAGAATCAACCACTATTTATTACCTTCATCGACCTCACAAAGGCATTTGATTTGGTCAGTCGTGAGGGTCTGTTCAAGGCACTAAAGAAGATTGGCTACCCACCAACTATTCTGTCCATTGTGGAATCGTTCCACACAGGTATAAAGGGTATAACCAAGTTTGATGGTGCAACTACAGAAGAGTTTGAAATCAAGAGAGGAGTTAAGCAAGGTTGTGTACTAGCTCCCATCCTCTTCGGAATATACCTTTCGCTTCTACTGAAATATGCCTTTCGTGATCAGGATAGTGGCATTTACATTCACTCAAACTCAGATGGCGGCCTCTACAATGCTCAGAGATTGAAGGCCAAGACCAAAATTAGGAGGGTACTAATCAGAGAGTTGCTGTTTGCAGATGATGCTGCTGTTACGACCCACTCTGAGGAAGACTTACAACTTCTGCTAGCCACATTCCCCAATGCTTGTTCTGAATTTGGCTTAACAATTAGCAAACAGAAGACACAGATTATGTCATAAGGTGCACATGGGGTGCCATTAATCTGTATTGATGACGCCGAACTGGAAATAGTAGACCATTTTACATATCTAGGATCAGAGGTCAATAGCAAATTATCCCTAGATCAGGAAATCAACATCAGGATTGGTAAGACAGCAACAACAATGAACAGGTTAACAAAGAGTCTGGTAGAACAAGAAGCTTACTGAAAAATCAAATGTCCTTGTCTATCAAGCCTGTGTCCTTAGTACTCTTCTGTATGGCAGTGAAGCCTGGACAACTTACTCACACCAAGAGAAACGTTTAAACAGCCTTCATATGCGGTGACTGCGAAGAATACTTGGTATTAAGAGGCAAGACAAAATCACAAATACTGAAGTATTGGAAAGATCAGGTTGTGTGACGGTTTATTCCATGCTCAGTCTTCGTAGACTTAGATGGATAGGACATCTTAGGAGGATGGGTGATGGTAAAATACCAAAGACATCTTTTTTGGTGAATTACAGATGGATAAGAGATCTCAATCTACTACTGTACAAAGATGTGTGTAAGCGGGACATGCTTGATACAGGCATTGATAATACACATTGGGAGCAAGTCGCCACTGAACGTGTTACATGGAGGGCAAATATCAGAAATGGAATAAAGACAAAGGAGAAAATTATTGCAGATAAGTCACAAACTGTGCGTGCGAGACGTAAGATGGGCATGATGGTGGAAATGACCATGTGTTCACATGCATCCACTGTGGACGACCATTTACAGCGCGAATTGACCTTATCAGTCACATTCGCTACCGCCATGGGTTGTAGTTATTGTGCCTTTTTGAAGCACAATTTAACAAACTATCGTCTGTCAAGATGGCAAGGTGCCAGTGAATTTCATCTTCTTAAATGCAACTCTCCTGATCTGCTCTTCAATGACCAAACTTAATCAATATAATAGTATATCACCCGTCGCTTGATACGCAAAGGCGACCGCTTTCCACACATGTTGCTCAAGCCGGGGCAAAAATATTAGCAGTTAATATTCATTTACAATGAGTAACGCTCAGTACACCATCTGGCGTACATATACCACGTGTGAGTCACTGAAAGGTGATACACATATGTTTGTGTACACACATTAACAACATATCCGAGTCTGGGTTATGTAGGTGAATAGTTAGAGTGTTGGTTATGCTGCGTAATATGATGGAACCTCCATGTGCCATTTCAGTTACAAGGGCACACTTTTATCCGGCATAAGAAATAAAGTCACGTGTATTGATTTGGGTGGAGGGTGCGTTGGCGTAGTGAATAGAGACTCGCCTGCCTGCGCGGTGGTCAAGGGTTCGACCCGCAGCGGTGCAGATTCGAATTTTGTAAAGTTAACCCGGGATCGCCGATCTCCCTGGCGAAGGCATTAACGACGCTGTTCGTAATCCCGTATACTATTGTAAGAAACACAACTGCGCGAGATTCGGCAGCGGATCGCGTCACGTCGGTTGCTTACAGAAGGTATGTGAGCCGGTCGTTCAGAAATCAATGGCAAACTACTGAACGTAAAGCTTGCCAAGACATCAACAGAAGCTGAAAATGCTGGTGTTGACTGCAATGTCCTGTAAAGGATATGCGAAACAACACCTGGGATCCCAGATCAAGCCAGCCTAAAGTGGCTACCAAGAAATGTCTTAGGAAGTAAGGCGACTGGCGTGATACTGACCACATCACTCTCTGAGTGGCGATTGGTCTAATAAACATTTGTGTCTAGCTTGATATACCTCCTGTGTCTAAGGCCTATAAAAGGGAACTTTTACTTGCTTTAAGTATTGATTTGCCCTCATAGAGGAAAATGAAACACGTTGTGATCAGAGGGCACACTGGCCCATAAATCAGTAGAAAGCTGCAGAAAAAACGGGGATTTAAACTTCTAAATGACAACAGTGCCAGGTTAAATTAACACGTGTAATTCCGTGCACATCCAGCTGGGACTCTACAACAGTGCTATCACTAACATAACCTGTCATCAATCTGAACCCAAACTGTAAACGTTTGACTAAATTCGAACCCAGCCATTTTAAAGAAGTCACGTAGTGCAGCAAGTGCTTTGAAAATTCCACCGTAAAAATGATTGATCCTTCCGTAGTTTTCCTTTCGCCTGCATTTTCATACTCATGGTGCATGTAATGTTCCGTGTCCTCCGGTTTCTAAAAACCGAGACAGAGAAATGTCTACTTATGATTCTACTTGCTCTTTTATTTCTTCTTTCCTTCAACTTTCTTTGTTATGGATTTCAATATGAAACCTCTGGCGCTGCTTACGCCATACTGTTTATATCAGCTTTAGGTAATATTGTCCTACAGCATTGCTTTAATATGCCGGTCTCCCTGGCCGAGGTGTTAGCAGCTTTCTCCGTAACCCCGAATACTCTCGTGGTTGACGTGAGCGCACGAGAATTTGGAGCGGTTCGAGTCGCGCCAGTGACTTATATTATGAGAGTATGGAGCCGGTCGCTCAGAAAGTCGTGGCGTGCTGATGAGCGTAATCTAGCCTAAGAATCAACATACAGCTGATAGATGCTGATGGTGACCGCAATATCCTGAAACAGGATGGAAATCGGGGAAAATAAATTGCTTTAATATACTGTAAGATATGCAATGTATAATGTATAACATATTTTCCCATTTTTGTGTGGATGCTCATGATAGTTGTCAATGTATGTGTGTTAAAGTGTGGGAGTTTGTATATTAGTTTGAGTGACTGTATGAAGGAGTGTGTGTAGGCGTGCGTGGTTTCGTGTATAATTTATTATACATGGCGCGAGCGAGCGAGAGAGAGAGAGAGAGAGAGAGAGAGAGAGAGAGAGAGAGAGAGAGAGAGAGAGAGAGAGAGAGAGAGAGAGAGTGTGTATTAATGTGTGAATATTTTAGTGTTTGTGATTGTTAGTGGGTATATGTGTGTGTGTGTGTGTGTGTGTGTAAGGAATTGTGTGTGGGTGTGTGACTGCGTGAATGTACGACAGTGTGAGTATTTGTGTATGTGCATGTGTGACAGGGTGTATGTGTATGTGCATGTGTGACAGGGTGTATGTGTATGGGAAGGATTAATTAAAACTGTCGCGATATGGGAGCTCGGCAGGATTTTAACCCCCCCCCCCTCCCCCCCCCCCCACTCTCCCGGATGCTGGGTCGGTACACACGCGTCATGCCACTACGCTACGCTGTAAATGAAGTAATAGGGAGAGGGAGATAAAACTTATTACTATAGAAGAATAACTATCTACTACATAATAAAATAGCAGGTCTAGGGGGGCTGAGTGGTCTCGAGGTATGGTGTCCGCCTCGAGTGCTGGAGGTCCCGGGTTCACGCCCCGGTGAAGACCGGGATTTTTTCACTTGGACTTCTAGTAACAAACTTTCCCCTGGTCTCTGGGTAGTGAGATCGGACGCCCATGTGTATTGTTCGCACGTAAAAAATCACTTGGCAGTTGGAAATGGAAAAAAGTAGCCTAACGGCGCTGCCCGGGCAAAGTTTCGAGTTTAAAATATACCAGAGTATTTCAGGATCCTCACCGGTGCTACGGAGTTCGTGCACTGAGCTGAGATTCTCCGGACTTAGGCTAGAGTTAGTAGTAGAACGGGGCACTTATAGGTTACACCCGTGTGCCGTGATGTTGATCCGTCGACTAAACACAAGCAGGTCTACGTTGGAGAGTCAGAGAAAAGTCGTTGACTGTGATCTAATTTTTTCATATCCTTTTTTTTTAAAGAACATCGCTGTCACCACCAGCATTTTACTGCTGTTGTTGTTGTCTTGGTAAGTTATCCCATTGCCTATTATATTTGCACGTAATACACTGAACACAGCCACAATAAAGGGTAAAAAGACGGTTGAATCATTCCCGTGGAATGTTCGATTAAGTGTGAATGGATTCCATTTTTTTAGATATCAATTCTCTTCAGTTTTTATCAAATACTGTACTTGTATAAATGACAGTTAAATTACTGTTGTGTCATTTGTATACGATATTCGGTTTCTGTCACAGAGGGGGATCGAATTTTTTATCTTATCTATTCATTGTTTGTTCTGCAGAAAAGAGGTCACGAGTGGTAACTCATCTTTTCAATATCAGCCATGCAAACTGTCGATGAATGGATCTTCTTCTTCTACTTCTTCTTCGTTCATCCGGAGTTTTTTTTTTTTTTTCGGACGTGATTGCGTTGTGCCTGTTTACAGCAGAGCTGCGTTCTTGCGCCGTTAGGCCGACACATCCGACTTCTGCGGGCATTTGTTGACCGGGTTAACCTTCCCGGGGGAATGGATCTTATTGTCAACAGTTCTAACATTGATAATTTGGTGGAATACATGTTCCCGTCAATAGATCTTCGGAGATTCTCAGTTAAGTGGAGCTAAACTGATTCTAAGGGGACAAATGTGAATGTGTAGAAGAAACGGAAATAGACAAACTTTGTCAACGTGCACCTGCTCCATAGCTTTACCGCAGTTCCACTAATGTTATTGATGCTTTAACTGTGTTTTCAACTGCAACTAAGTACGAGGTGTCTCCTCCTGTTAATCGTTATATGGTTTTATCCGTGTATTAGACTTATTTACTTTTTCTAACTCGTTATTAGCTATCTGGTTTTGTAGTCACCGGAGGGCCTTCTCCGTCATTTTATATTCCGTTTTGTGTATGCATGTTTTTTTTATGAAGGCTAATCGCCGCAACAGCCTGTGTTTTTCGTAATTCTGTTCTGTAAAACTGCATTACTTTGTGTTATTTTATATTGCTTACTTGCTCCTTCACTGAGGCCCTGTCGTTATCCAAAGCTATAGAAAGCAATATAAAGTCGAACGTTCAAGATATGGTGTTTGGTCTATATTAGTATACATCATCATATGCCCTGGTAAATCACATACACGATCACGTGTCCACAGATTTATTTCTGGGATTTTCTTGGTGAACTATAATACTGCTGCTTCATGCTTCAACAATGTCTTATACCACAAGTGCCGTTTCTATCGGTCTGCCTCTGCATCTTCTAAAACCACAAAAGCTGATCTTTCCAGTCGACGCGATGTCTCACTATGACCACATACAATAGGTAAATGTGGGAAAACCTAAACATAATAAATACAGCAGAATAGCTGTCTATTTCAAATTAACACTAGCACTTTCATTCGAGGACTACACTGGAGAGTCAGAGAAAAGTCGTTGACTGTGATCCTATTGCTTATTCTATGTGCATGTAATAAATACACTGAGCACAGCCACAATAAATAGTCGGGACGGTTGAATCATCGCCATGGAATGTTCGATTTGGTGTGAATGGCTTTCATTTTTTAAGAACTCAATTCTCTTCAGTTTTTATCAAATACTGTACTTGTGTGAATGGAAGTGAAATGACTGGGGGTGTCATTTGTATACGATATTCTGTTTCTGTACGAGAGGGCGGGTCGAGCTTTGAATCTTATCTATTCATTGTTTGCTCTGCAGAAAAGAGGTCACGGGTGGTTTCCGCTAACTCATCTTTTCAATATCAGCCATGCAAACTGTCGATGAATGGATTTTATTGTCAACTCTTCCGCCATTGATAAGTTGCTTGAATACATGTTCCCGTTAATAGATGTTCGGAGGTTCTCATTTAAGTGGAGCTAAACTGATTGTACGGGGACAAGTGTGAATGGGTGGCACAAACGGAAATACACAAGCTGTATATCGAAGTACACTCGCTCTTTTAGTGAGGTTCAGTCATCAATCATAGCTTAAAAACATTTATAAATGTGAGAATTTGGGATATTGTGCTAGGTCCATATTTATCATCATCATCATCATCATCATCATCATCATCATCATCATCATCATCATCATCGTCGTCGTCGTCGTCGTTGTCGTCGTCGTCGTGAGCCCTGCAACATGATGTAGAATCCCATATCTGTCTACAGATGTCAGTCAGTTGTATCCCTGAAGAACGGCTGGTCGAGTGGTTAGAATGCTGGATTCTACTTCAGGAGACACGGGTTCGAATCATCAGTAAAGTGTGGGGGTATATTTTTTTTTCCTGTCGGGGGAAAAAGAACACTCTAACTTGCACAGTTCGCAGCGACTGCACTAGCCAGGCAGCCTTAATTCCTCAGACTCAAGACACCCCTGCCATACACCGCACGGTGCTATATTGGCAGTAAGTGATAATTTGACAGTATTCCTCACTAACTCTACTGTTGGCATCAGGGCGTGCCTTGCTATTATACAGAGAATTGGCCGCACCAGACGGCGCCGTAAAGGGGCTTCATAAGGGAGCGCCATTTTTAAAGAAGAAAAAAAAAATGCATGTAAAGGGCGGAATTTCGAAGACATGCATCATACTGAGAAAATCTACCGCACGGTACTGGTTGTCATACCCCCATACCACCGAATGAGACCACCAAGCATAATTTCTCTCGGTCTGCCTGTGTCCCATCTATCTCTTCTACAGCTCATCATGCCATTCGTCACGTTCTCCGGTTGCTCACTTCTCATTATGACCAAAAAACATTGTTTGTCTTCAATCAATCATGTGCCATGCCGGAAAGGGTGGGCGGTCATGACTCGCCATTTAGGCGAATCATAATGTACTAGGCACTTTTAAAGAGGTAGTTTGCCGTTGCTTTCCTCTATGGCAGTGACCATACTGGTCAGGTGACCGCAACCATTGTCTCTCGAAAGAGATCATCTGTCTGCCGTCGCGAAACTTGAGACCATAACCAACAAATATCTGTCAGCTGCCCTCAAAGTTTCATCCACCACTTGCCTTCTGTGTCTTCTTTTGAACACTTCCAATAAACGAATACGAAATGACACCACATAATCCACAGGAAAACACTAAACAGCGTAAAACACTAAACAGCGTTAAACACTAACCAGCGTCTCCCGAAGAATAAACGCGTCACATCGTCGCCATTGTTTGTCTTATGTTGTCTTATTTTACTGATGTTGCCAGTAGCACGCCCGTCGCTTTGACCCCCCCCCCCCCTCCCCTTTTCCATCCAGTGTCTTGGTATCCATATTTGTTAGGCTGAATCGACTCCAAAACCACGTGTTCGGGCAAAAAAAAACACATTCCCGATAGAAGAGGACTGAAATCTAGGAGCATGGCCGAATGGATAAGAACTTTTGCTCTTACACTTCTGGTGTGCTGATGCCGAGGTAGCGGGTTCAACTCCTACACCGGTCAGTTGGAATAACATTTTGACTTCTCCTCATTAACTTGGGGATGTAAATTACAAGTATCTCAGAAGTCGGACTGGTTTGCGCTAGTGACGAGGGACACTGGTAACCAGAAGTGCTAATCCATATGGCAACATCAGTCCGGAGTACTAGAAGTAGTAATACGTGTATGGAATACGCTTAAGTTCAAAGTGAATGAACACAATATATATATATATATATATATATATATATATATATATATATATATATATATATATATATATATATAGTCAATAATAATCACATTTATTGCACAAGTAAGTGTCCTTAACTGGTCTAGTCTCCCCACTTAGATCACTCCATGGGAATCTTATCACAGTGCATGAATTATGTGGCACGAGAGAGGATTTAACAGTGTGTCAACCAGAATCACACATGCTATAAATATTCTTTTTGTTGGTTGGTTTTTCTGCTAAAATGCAGACTGCAAGCCGGGCAATTCGACCGTTTCCAATTGAAACTGCCAGAGGGATGTTTTTTAACGCGTATATTTGTTCTCTGAGTTTTTAGCCATTGTCTGAGAATGTTTAACGTCCGACCCACTACCTCAGGATCGGGATGGGGATGGGGAGAGGAAGGAAGTATATCAGGGTTTTCTTATCTGTAAACATCCACAAAGTGCAAGCTGTAAGTAGATCCACGACTACAAGAGTCAGAGGCATAAGACGAAATCTCTCAGCCATTCTGCTTCTGCCCATTCTTTCTCTCCTCCCCATGCATTGGAGTAATGTTCTTCAACCAAATCAAGCAACGACATTCTCTTTTTTGCTATCTCCTACATCTTCCCCAGTGCCTCTCCCACCCCCTAATTATTCAATCTCCGTCTCCGATTCCCTTCTCTGGATATTTTTTTTTTGGTCTCCCTCTATTTCTAGAGTTTGTGGGTTCCAGAGAAAGGTCTTTCTTGTAATACTATTATGAGGCTAAAGTTTGGAGTGGGGTGGAAGGGGCTTGGAGTGAGTAGGTTGAAGGTCTATTATCCACTGAAGGATATAGGGCTACAGAAGAAGAGAAAGAGAAAGTAGAAATGGGTAACTACACAATGAGATAGAAGAAGAGAGAAAAGGGCTACAAAACTACTCCATCAGCAGGCATCATCTTTGCTACGTTGCTCCATAGACTTTATACAACCATGTTATGTCAGCGTTTATCACAGCGAGCTGTTCACTTATCGCAACAGAAAAAAAACGCTTCTTTCGTGACAGACAAGCTTCCTACTTCATCTCTACAGAATTACCTTGTCTGAAATAAGCTGCTTGGATACTTTTGAGAGAGTTTTCAACCATATATTTACTTAACTTGTAACTTTTATTATCTCCTTATCGACCTAAAGCTGCCAACGTGTCTGTCAAATGATAATTATCTTTTCACCCAAGCTCGAAAATCCTGAACCGAAATGAGATCTAAGCGCAGGTTCACACAAAAAGTAAAAACGATTTGAGTAGCGACCGGACATGCTGATAAATAATTGCAATAAAGATACATATTTGTAAAATTCGTGGCAAGAAAAATCCACAGTTGAGACGATAATTTCTGAAGCGTTTGCTAATCTCATGAAACCAGGATTACTCAAAGTCTACACAGGTTTCTGTCTATCCGTGTATACATAACGTTGGTATCAGTTGTACGTGTTAGATCAAGAATTATATTTGGTGTGAAACCTGATATCTGCAAGATAATGTACCGGTGGTTTTTTTTTTTTTTTTACTCGTGGTTGTCGTTTTTTTTTTTTTTTTTTTTAAATAATGTTGTCATTACCGTTATCATCAGCAGTGTCGTCGTTACCATCATCTCATCGTTTCATCTGTTCATCATATGAACTTTTCTGTCTTCTCACTGCAAATTGCAACAGAAGTTGCTTTCGCTTCTTTAAACTACCAAGTAATGTCGGCAGCACTGCGAATGGAGTTCTAAAACAGTGGTTCTCAACCTTTCTTGGCCCATGCCCCCCCCCCTTTACCATATGTTCAGAACGTCATTCCCCCCCCCCCTTTTCGAATTTCCTCCCTATAAATTTCCCCCACCCTTACACAGTATACATACAAATGGAAGACATCTACATAAAACGTGATTTGTGGGTCTACTTACGTTATAAAACGAATTTCATTAGGGCAAGAAGTACAGAACCGTAAAATTTAGAGGGAAAATCAATATCAAGTAACTGGTTCTTGCATTACTGCGATCTTGAAATAATCTTAATTCCTCTCCCCCCCCCCCCCCGCCCTGGAAACCCTAAAATTCCCCCCCCCCCTTGTGGGGGGGGGGAGAGAATTCCCCACCGGTTGAGAACCACTGTTCTAACATCTACGGTTTCACGTAGTTCTTAAAATGTTCACCAAACAGACTACAAGTCCATTGTCTAGTTTCTTTGTGTATCAACTTCCTTCCAATGTTTGTGTGTGCGTGTGTGTGCGTTCTGTGTTTGTTTGTGTGTATGGTGGTGGTAGGTTTGTTGTTTTCTGTTTCTCATTGTCTGTCGCGTCATTTTGCTGTCTTTATCTGTTAAAATTTCTTTTTTGACTAAACCATGTTAACTGTATGTAATGATATGCCGACGTTATTTTCTGTATATTTGTTCCGTTTCCTTATTCTTTTTATTCCCCACTCTCCCCTCCATCTCGTCCTCCTCTTCCTGTTTCTTCTTCTTATTCTCCTCCTGCTCCTCCTCTTCCTTCGTCCTCTTCTTCTTCTTTCTTATTCCTCTTTTCTCCTTCTCGTCCCCCATCTCTACTTTATTATTGCTATTATTTACGTTATTACATTTATCATCCCCATACCTGTGTGCTAAATTTTCATCTCTCTACGACAATTACAAGAGTATTTCGCTAATTACCGGACATCGAGCCAAAAACCACCTTGGCAAAGAGAGACAATATAATCAGGAATCCGACAACTTACCCCAGATTTCTTTTGTTGCTAATTGCACTAATATGCCTTTATTAGCGAAACCTTAAGCACGGGGTCTTAATTAACCCAGCAATCAGCATCAAAGAAATGCAAGCATCCACATAATCTTTTATCTAACAATAATTAAGTGCGAAATATAATGTGGACTCGGAACCGTTATATGAGCTTGCAGTTGTAATAAAATCTAACCAACGAACTAAATCTCTTCTATTAGTGCTTTATTTGTTATGTGTGATAATGTGACCGTTATAAAAGTGTCTGTGACTTACTATATGCTGTAATGTGACCTTTATAACAATATTTATTAGTTACTATTTTCCATAATGTCATTATTGTAACATTGTTTATTAATTGTTATATACTGTAAAGTTAACCTTCCAGAAGTGATTATTAATTGTTATATACCGTAAAGTTAATGTTCTAAAAGTGATTATTAATTTTTGTATACCGTAAAATAAACGTTCTAGCAGTGTTTATTAATTGTTATATGCCATAAAGTTAAAGTTCTAGAAGTGATTATTAATAGTTGTATACCGTAAAATTAACGTTCTAACAGTGTTAATAATTGCTACTGGTGGCAAAATGACCGTTGTAACCTAGTTTGTAATAAACAAATGCCGAAACATGACCCCGAAATCGTGTTTGTTGTATGCTAAATTAAAACACCACCCGTCTTATCCACTAGAATAGCTTCCTCCTTAGAATGGGTGTTATTAATCCAGTATGTATTGATGTCTAATATTCGTAAGCATGATGTTAGTGCGTGCGTGCGTGCGTGCGTGCGTGCGTGCGTGCGTGCGTGCGTGCGTGCGTGCGTGCGTGCGTGCGTGCGTGCGTGCGTGCGTGCGTGCGCGTGCGTGCGTGCGTGTGTGCGCGTGCGTGCGTGCGTTCGTGCGTGCGTGCGTGCGTGCGTGCGTGCGTGTGTGCGTGCGTGTGTGCGTGCGTGCGTGTGTGCGTGCGTGCGTGCGTGCGTGCGTGTGTGTGTGTGTGTGTGTGTGTGTGTGTGTGTGTGTGTGTGTGTGTGTGTGTGTGTGTGTGTGTGGGGATTGGCAAAATTATGTATTGGGTATTTGATAATTTATGAACATGCTTTGGAAGAAGTGTAGCGGGGGGAAAGAACGGGACATCTAACCTCGTTTTACTGGGACTTTAGTAATGTGTGTGCCAAACAGTTCAGATCCAGACAGCAGTAACTGTCGTTGCACTACGTTGTTCTCATATAGTAGGTGTGTTTATCACTGTGTTCCTCTCGCACTGATCTTTCTATTTGTTGTTCATGAAAGCACAATTACATATACACATCCAAACAATAGACAAGGCAAATAGTTACAACACAAAATATACTGACTGTGTTACCCCGCACTTCGTCAATAAACGTTTATTAGTGTGAACTCAATACGGTATGTGAGATTACAAGTAAATATGATGTTTGCTGAAACACATATCCTCTGGCTCTCAATAGACATACTGTACGACATTTGTTGATTTACGTGTGCGATATCGACAGCTTTTCTCTGTGTGTTTCAATCCCTTCTGTTGTTTGCAAAGATAGATTTTGAGCTGTATTGTAAAGCTGCTGAATTAACTGTTTAGTTGGGAGTTTTATGTTCACACCAAGCTCTATTGATTGGGAGTTTTCTGCTCACAAGGCATGATGTCTAGCTCTATTGTTTAGTTGGGAGTTTTCTGTTCACAAGGAATGACGTCTAACTCTATTGTTTCATGTATATTTTTATCTTAACTACAAGGAATGGTGGGAATGGCGCCTAACTGTATTGTTTAGTTGGGAGATTTATGTTGACAAGGAATGATGCATATCTATGTTTTTTAGTTGGGAGTTACCTGCTTACGAGGAATGACATTAAGCTCTATTGTTTAGTATGGTGTTTTCTGCTTATAAAAAATTATACCAAGCTCTATTGTCAAGATGACTTTTACTTGCAAAACGATGACATGGGTCTTGAGGAACTTGAGTCTGAGGAATTAAGGCCACCTGGCTAGTGCAGTCGCAGCGAACTATGCAGGTTAGGATTTTCCTTTTGCCCCATACAGAAAAACATCCACACTTTACCGAGGATTCGAACGCGGGTCAACCGAAGGAGAACCCGGCGTTCTTCGCCACTGAGCCAGCCGTAGTAATTTACTACAGGAATTTAACAGAAATAGACAATGTGCTTGTGTACATATTGCAAATAAACATCTGACTTGCAGAGAGGCCTACAGATAAGTTATAGCTCCATTAAAATAGCACCTGTGACCTACCTAGCAAGCCGGCAGTGGATCTTCATACTGCTCGTAGAAAACCTAAGAAGTATAAACGGACTGACCCTAATGGATATAGACCCGGCAATGTTAATGGACTACGAGATACATCAGAGATTCACAAAATAGGCACAATGAACGTCTGCGGTTTTAATATTAAAGAAGAAGAACTTATAGAAACAATGGAAGAGAGACAAATTGGATTGTTGGGAATAGCGGACACCAGAATAAAATTGGAAGGAAGCAAGGACATTCACTACAGTTACACGTTTGTCTACTCTGGAGTGGAACAGCAAGGAAGGGCAAGACGCGGTGTGGAAATACTCATTGAACCGCGGCTAGCAAGAGGAATACTAGAAATAAAATATATATCAGAAAGAATCATAACAGTGAGAATAAAAGAACAAACAATTACAACATATGTACAAACATACGCACCATGTAATACAAACAATAATGAGCAAGAATGCGAGGAATTCTACGAAGACATACATGGCGTGCTAAATAAAATAGATAAGCAGGACAACATCATAGTTATGGGAGACTTCAATGCAAGACTGGGACACAACAGAGCAGGCACAGAAAAACATCTTGGGGCATTTGGAGACCAACATAATGAAAGAAATGATAACTGAAGTAGACTGATAAGAGTCATGCAGCCAACACGACCTCTATATAACAAACATATTCTATAAACACAGAGACTCACAAATATACACCTGGTATAAATGGAACTATCTAGATACTAAACGCCAAATTGATTTTATATTAACAAGAAATAACAGAAAGAGAAATATATTAGATGCAATGGCAGTGCCCAACTTAAGTATAAACACAGACCACAAAGCAGTCGTTGCCACAATAAGAACCATCAGTAGAAGAAAGCAAAGATCAGGAAAATACATGCCATGCAAATCAGTCAACTTAAAAAACCTCAAAGACGGGGCAATGAGGGGAAATTAAGAGAAAGAACTAACTGAAATCTTTGTAAAATTACCTATAGAAAGAAAGATAGTGGAATGGGAGGTGTTCAAATAAAGCATTTTAAATACTGCAGAAATAACATGTGGAACTACGAAACAGCGCAAAACACGGATAAAGAAAATAACAAGTTGGTGGAATGCAGAAGTAAAGAAAGCTGTAAAAGACAAAAAGGAAAAATATAAAAGGTAGTCGAAGAGCAAACAGGAATGCGATTACATAGAATATAGAATAGCGAGAAGTCATGTGAATAGAATAGTAAAGAGAGAAAAACAAAAAGACTGGTAGGAGTATGGAGAAACCTTAAATAAAAACTACAAGGAGGCAGCTAGAAACTTCTACAAAACGATAAGTGCAATGAGAACCAGAGGAGAATCCTTTGACCCAACTGAAATTATTAACAGCGAAAATGGAAAACCAATAAGTGAACAAAAACAAATCCTAATAAGATGGAAACAGTACTTCGAACAACTTCTCAACATCCCACCAGATGTCACAGGAATTCAAGAAACCGACACAGATGCCACCGAAGAACTAGAACCAGACACACTGAAATAAGAAATTATAGAAGCCGTCAGATTAGCCCCATTGAACAAATCACCAGGACAAGATGAAATACCAAATGAACTAATTAAAGCAGCAAAAGAACTAAGAACATAATGGCTACATAGACTATTCAACTATGTTTGGGTAGAACAACAGACACCACGAGACTGGGGAAAAGCCATAATTATCAAAATATGGAAAAACAAAGGCATCAGACGATACTGCACACAATACAGAGGCATTTCACTGTTGAGTCATACTGAGAAAATATTTTGCAAAATTCTTGAGAAAAGATTACGAACTACTATAGAACCCCAGCTAAGCGAAACACAACTTGGATTTAGGAAAATCAAAGGATAAACAGATGCCATTTTTGCTCTAAGACAACTTATAAAAAAATCAATCGAATTCAATGAAACACTCAGCCTTTGTCGACCAAGAAAAGGCATTTGATAGAGTAGATAGAAACAAGCTGTGGGAAATCCTTAAACAATATGGAGTTAGTACACATCTAACACCGGTCTCCCTGGTCTAGGGATTACACATCTGAGGCGCCAGATACCCTTACCAGACCAGTTACCGTCCTCCTGCCCCGCCCCTTCCTTCTATGTGCTCACTGAACCGTACCACCCGGCACCGGGTATCAGAATACATCGGAGATTTTCTTAGTCACTTACAGATCCGAACGGTGAGATGAGTATGAACGTTTTCACTATTAACATTTTTTTTCAATTAAACATTTTCTTCAACTAACATTCTTTTCAATTAACATTTTTTTCAATTCTCATTTTCTCTTCATTGCTTCCATTTTTCCATGCTTTTGTTCTTCTTGCCCTGTCGTCACCTTCTGATGTAGTCACAGGAGATCTCCTTGACTGTATGTTGTGTTTGTGAATGTATTTGTTCGCTGATGAAGGCTAATCGCCGCAACGTTCTGTATGTGTCTTAACTATGTTATGTAAAGCTGCACTACTTTGTGTCATTTTATATTGTTTACATATCCCTAACAGTACGTTGCAGTAAACACCAGCATTTTTCAGCTGCTATTGATGTACTAGGCAAGATTACGCTCAGTAGTTTGCCATTTCTTTCTGAGAAACCAGCTCACATAATCCCGTAAGTTACCAGCGCGGCGCAAACCGCTGCCGATTCTCGCGCAGCTGCGTTACTCACTAGAATATACGGGATTACGGAGAAAGACGTTAATCTTTACGCCAGGGAGACCAGCAGTTGAAGTAGGGATGTTTATTCATTAACTATCTTAGTGGTCCCAAAGGGTTCCCCAATTTACTTCTATATTTAGGTGTTCCATTGAAGCTGTACACGTCACCATGGGCATTTAAATAAGAATGGATAAGTCACAGAGCTTTCTTAAACCAGAAGACTCAAAGACACACGCAGTGTGGGTTAGGAATGAATTACCGGAATTGATGGACAGATCGCAACAAGAACCAATATATCCCTCAACCATTCCATTGTTGTAACTATGAAAGCTAAAAGGCAGCTGCATTTGTAAAAGACAAGAGAGAGCTTATTGCTGTCTCATATACTCCAGAGATTTTAAAAGGCAAACTCATTCTCGAACTATCAACTAAAATGCCGTGGACAAACAACTTCGCATTAAAAGGGATCATAATCAATCTGGAGAAGAAGGAAGGTGGAAGAAGAAAGAAAAAAAAGAAAGAACGAAAGAAAGAAAGAAAGAAAGAACAACAAGAATTCATTCATCACCATCAATACCATCATTACTTTACATTCCACTATTAAACACATGCCTTCTCGTCCACAAAGCTGCTACATTGTACCTTACAGACTGTTTTCTCAATTACTTTTACGTTCCATGACAGAACAGTGTAAATATTCTACGTGTGTTCATTTGGGAATATTCCACATGACATCTTGTCGTGATCTTTTTACGAGCGGTACTCGACATTCTTACTGCACTCAAATTCATTGCTCTGTTACAAACTATTGTTTGTTTACAGATACAGCGGCGAAACTTGTCCACACACCTGGCCATCAAAATAAACCGTGACTACGTAAATACTAAATAAACACACATAGTATTGTTTGTCGCTCACAGAAGGAGAGTAAGTAAGTAGAGACTAGAGAACGCACTAGACAACATACAATTTAAAAGAAATTTGAACATTTCAAATTTTATGTTGTCTAGTGCGTCCTCTAACCTCTACTTCCTTCTTCTCCTTCTATGAGTGCCAAACAATATTTTGTGTGTTTATATATGAACTGTCTCAGTGGCCTCAAATTGATTTCCCCAATTGATTTCCTGTGTAATATATATATATATATATATATATATATATATATATATATATATATATATATATATATATATATATATATATATATATATATATATATATATATCCATTTATTCACTCTTCTTACTCATCCATCCATCCATGCATCCGTCTGTTTGTTTGTCTATCTATCTATCAATCTGTTTGTCTGTCTGTGCGTGCGTGCATCCATCCATCCGTGTATATAAATTCATGTGTGTTTTTTTTTTCTGTCTGTCTGTGAGCATCTCTACATATCTGCGTGCCTGTCTAAATCCAGCTCTGGCCTGTCTTTGACCTCAGCAGAGAGATCAAGTTATTATAAACACGTCACCCTCAACTCCAGCTGACACTTATTTGACCCAGTTGAACAGTTGATACGCAAGACTGTTACTGCTGATTAAGCAAGTATGTCCATCCAGGACAGAACTTGACCTCCTAATTCAAGCATCCTAATCTGTCAAATAGCTGAAGCAGCACGGGCACTCCAGTTTCAGCTGCCACAGACAGTCCTCTGGATTGTATCCAAACTGACACAGAAAACCCAAATATGGAAACACGATCACAAAAGGTAAACCCTCTATAATCAGGGGCGACGCCATTAAAGGTTAAAAGATTATAGCCCCACAACATTTGTTGTCATCCGTTGTTTGTCATTTTATAAGAAGATGCAGTTTCTAGTTCGTTCTGAAAACCAGGCAGATTGAGGATGTTGGAGACAGAGGCGTGCTGTGGCATAATGAGCTGAATGGGTTGACGGTAAATCAGTTATTCCCAATGTTCGTCACAGAATATGCAAGCAATTCATTTGGCGTCAATAAATCACTCCTAATATTATAATCATATTATACCAAGCAATTCAGTTGACATCAGTCAATCATTCTTAGCTATATGGTCACAGAATGTACAAGTAATTTAACAACTGACGTCAATAAATAACTTCTAATGTTATAGTGACAGTTTACACAAGCAATTCAAATGACGCCGATAAATCACTCCTAATGTTAAAGTCACAGAATATACAAGTAATTTAACTGATCTCAATAAATCGTTATTACTTCTATAGTCACAGTATTTACAAGCAATTATGTTGACAATAACATAAAATCAATATACTTCAGCAACCCAGTTGACGGTAAATCAATCATTCCTAATGTTATAGTCACAGAATATACAAGCAACTCAGCTGACGTAAATAAATCAAAACTATTGTTATAGTCACAGAATAAACAAGCCACTCAAATGACAAAACTAACCACTATTGTTATTCTTCTTCTTCTTCATAGCTCTCAGGGTCATTGAAAAACTCAAGCTCCCCCACCACGACAAGGTGGAAACACCATCGGGGGAGCACTATTGTTATAGTAGCAATATATTTCATTAACTTAGTTGATGTCAATAAATAACTCCTAATATAATAGTTAGAGTATATACAAGTAACTGAACTACTGTAAATACACGTTTCCTAATATTATAACAGTCAAGCAACTCGACTGGCGTCAACACATCCCTTCTAACAAGTTCAAAAGTGCTTTCTTTTATCTTTATCCCGTCAGTTACAGATAGCTAATACATTTCCCACTCTCTTCTGACTACTTTAGGTAAACTCTTTCAGCGCCAAAAAATCCAGAGCCGATCCCCAAGTGGATGCAACCATGACAACAACAGAATCTCAAGTGCATTACTTTCACAGGTGCCAAATAAATAAATATCTTATATTCCTGCCTAGCATAAAGTTCGATTCTGTTGACAAGGAATACCTAAAACCCCTGGGAAAACATGACTAACTTAGGCCTACTTGCAGTACTGCAAGAACTGTGATAATAAGGCTGGACAGAAAAACCACTGCAGGCGATCCTCCTTCTGGAACGTCAAGCATTCTTTGCCCACATTGTCAAAGGACATCTCGTGCCAAAATAGGCCATACCAAACTTTCAAAACCACTATATGAAATGAACGGCCATCATCATTCTTGATGGACAAACACCAGTCACAGCCAACCAAGTACGTACTGTTCTGAATTGTGATCTGTTTACATGCTAAGATGATACTCCAAATATGTGAGGTTCCAGTACCCGTCTTACACACCCCGCTGTTTCTGAGCTGTGTGAGAGCCACGAAAGACCTACAACACATCCCCCGTGGAGGTGGTTCTTTGGGTGTCAGTTTGGGAGAGAAGTCTCCACATCAACCTCACACCGATAGATGTAAGTCGCTGTCAGAAAAACAAAGTCGCTTAAAAGTCGACAGCGTCGACTTCATTGCACCGGGTTTTTATCCATATGGCTCAGTTTCTTTCCTCAGCGCGGAGAGCGTCGCACAAAGTATGAACTCCGTAGCTCTATCCTCAGGACGATCCTCAGGAGTCTCCGAAACAAAAGCACTCGTGAACCAAAACACGCGGTCCGGAATCGAACACACAACCTTCGGAGCCCGAGTTAGATGGCTTGATTACTTCGCCACGGACACTCCCGAAGTCCTTTTCAGGGCTCATACTAACTGAACACCAAACCGGCCTTTAGAATTAAAATGTAGTCTTTCAGAGGATTCATCATCCAACGGTGTTCCTTGTATGGAACTAATGCGTTGCCAGATTTGTTAATGTACTGTGACTGAACGGGAGGAGTATAATCTGACATGCCACATTGTTTGCTACACGGGAAGATTTGTCTTTCACATTTGATGGACTCTTGAGGCAGAGTTAAATGTTGTTTCCCTACGTGTTACTTTAAGTCTTTCAGCCCCAGATAGTTATTCCTCTCTCTGCCTCTCTCTCTCTCTCTCTCTCTCTCTCTCTCTCTCTCTCTCTCTCTCTCTCTCTCTCTCTCTCTCTCACACACACACACACACATAGTACATGCCGTGTTTCGTTGATGACCATGTCTGACCGCAGCCTTCAGTCTCGTGTACTGGCAATCGTTTCTGATAGTAATGTTCCTCCATGCACTGATGACAAACTGTTCAGAATTTTCTCTCTTGGTCTCCTCCTGCTTCACCTCCCATACAATTTTATCGTTGTGGTGACTCCAAACTTCTTGTTATCAAGATAACATTACAGTCGACCTTAAGTGTGGGTTCCCCCACTGATGATAATAATTGTGGTGGTGGCGGTGGTTGTGGTGGTGGTGATAGTTCTCTCCACGTCTGTCCAATATTGCTCCGGTATGCCTGTATAAGGAAGTCTCGGTAGTGTAGCCGCTAGACGCCTGAAGCCGGCCTGATGGGGATGAGTTCGGACTCGAATAGAGGCGGATTTAAAAAATGGTTCTGAGTTCCAATTTCGACATTTCTTAAAAATGGTACCACGAAATGTATTGCGAAGTTAAAGCGGCCAGAATAATACTGACCACATCACCCTCGAGTGTCCATTGGGCTATAAAATATAGCTGTAGCTCCATACGCCCTACACTTTATTTACTTACTATGTCTCTAGTTCCCGTATAAGGATGCCCTATACTTTACTTACTATGTCTCTAGTTCTAGTGTAAAGGTTCCCTACAATTTATTTACTTACTATGACTCTAGTTCTCGTGTAAAGGCACCCTACAATTTATTTACTTACCATGTCTCTAGTTCTGGTGTAAATGTACCCTATACTTTATTTACTTACTATGTCTCTAGTTCTCGTGTAAAGGCGCCCTATACTTTACTTACTATGTCTCTAGTTCTCGTGTAAAGGTTCCCTACAATTTATTTACTTACTATGACTCTAGTTCTCGTGTAAAGGCACCCTACAATTTATTTACTTACTATGTCTCTAGTTCTCGTGTAAAGGCGCCCTATACTTTACTTACTATGTCTCTAGTTCTCGTGTAAAGGTACGCTACAATTTATTTACTTACTATGACTCTAGTTCTCGTGTAAAGGCACCCTACAATTTATTTACTTACTATGTCTCTAGTTCCCGTGTAAAGATGCCCTTTACTTTACTTACTATGTCTCTAGTTCTCGTGTAAAGATGCCCTATACTTTACTTACCATGTCTCTAGTTCTGGTGTAAATGTACCCTATACTTTATTTACTTACTATGTCTCTAGTTCTCGTGTAAAGGCGCCCTATACTTTACTTACTATGTCTCTAGTTCTCGTGTAAAGGCACCCTACAATTTATTTACTTACTATGTCTCTAGTTCTCGTGTAAAGGCACCCTACAATTTATTTACTTACCATGTCTCTAGTTCTGGTGTAAATGTGCTCTATACTTTATTTACTTACTATGTCTCTAGTTCTCGTGTAAAGGCGCCCTATACTTTACTTACTATGTCTCTAGTTCTCGTGTAAAGGCACCCTACAATTTATTTACTTACTATGTCTCTAGTTCTCGTGTAAAGGCACCCTACACTTACTTACTTACTATGTCTCTAGTTCTCGTGTAAAGGCACCCTACAATTTATTTACTTACCATGTCTCTAGTTCTGGTGTAAATGTGCTCTATACTTTATTTACTTACTATGTCTCTAGTTCTCGTGTAAAGGCGCCCTATACTTTACTTACTATGACTCTAGTTCTCGTGTAAAGGCACCCTACAATTTATTTACTTACTATGTCTCTAGTTCTCGTGTAAAGGCACCCTACACTTACTTACTTACTATGTCTCTAGTTCTCGTGTAAAGGCACCCTACAATTTATTTACTTACTATGTCTCTAGTTCTCGTGTAAAGGCACCCTACAATTTATTTACTTACTATGTCTCTAGTTCCCGTGTAAAGATGCCCTTTACTTTACTTACTATGTCTCTAGTTCTCGTGTAAAGATGCCCTATACTTTACTTACCATGTCTCTAGTTCTGGTGTAAATGTACCCTATACTTTATTTACTTACTATGTCTCTAGTTCTCGTGTAAAGGCGCCCTATACTTTACTTACTATGTCTCTAGTTCTCGTGTAAAGGTACGCTACAATTTATTTACTTACTATGACTCTAGTTCTCGTGTAAAGGCACCCTACAATTTATTTACTTACTATGTCTCTAGTTCCCGTATAAGGATGCCCTATACTTTACTTACTATGTCTCTAGTTCTCGTGTAAAGGTACCCTACAATTTATTTACTTACTATGTCTCTAGTTCTCGTGTAAAGGTACCCTACAATTTATTTACTTACTATGACTCTAGTTCTCGTGTAAAGGCACCCTACAATTTATTTACTTACTATGTCTCTAGTTCCCGTGTAAAGATGCCCTTTACTTTACTTACTATGTCTCTAGTTCTCGTGTAAAGATGCCCTATACTTTACTTACCATGTCTCTAGTTCTGGTGTAAATGTACCCTATACTTTATTTACTTACTATGTCTCTAGTTCTCGTGTAAAGGCGCCCTATACTTTACTAACTATGTCTCTAGTTCTCGTGTAAAGGCACCCTACAATTTATTTACTTACTATGTCTCTAGTTCTCGTGTAAAGGCACCCTACAATTTATTTACTTACCATGTCTCTAGTTCTGGTGTAAATGTGCTCTATACTTTATTTACTTACTATGTCTCTAGTTCTCGTGTAAAGGCGCCCTATACTTTACTTACTATGTCTCTAGTTCTCGTGTAAAGGCACCCTACAATTTATTTACTTACTATGTCTCTAGTTCTCGTGTAAAGGCACCCTACACTTACTTACTTACTATGTCTCTAGTTCTCGTGTAAAGGCACCCTACAATTTATTTACTTACCATGTCTCTAGTTCTGGTGTAAATGTGCTCTATACTTTATTTACTTACTATGTCTCTAGTTCTCGTGTAAAGGCGCCCTATACTTTACTTACTATGACTCTAGTTCTCGTGTAAAGGCACCCTACAATTTATTTACTTACTATGTCTCTAGTTCTCGTGTAAAGGCACCCTACACTTACTTACTTACCATGTCTCTAGTTCTGGTGTAAATGTGCCCTATATCTTATTTACTTACTATGTCTCTAGTTCTCGTGTAAATGATTACCATGACTCTAGTCCTCTTCTCCGTGTCTGCGGCTCAGAAACTATGAACCTTACACAACATCTTCAAAATGTTAAGTACACTGAAATCTTTACGTTTCTACTTTACGTAATGAAAAGTCAAGACAAGAAATTGAAATGTTACAGAAAGTGACACATCAACATTTATGAATGGGCTATATCCTTTAAGGTACTTTAGACATCCAGTTTCTGGAAATAGCATATATCTGAAAGACATGCTATAAATGACATTCTCTTGCATGTGGGCCCCAACTGTTGTTCTAATGTTAGTGTAGACGGCGCCAGGGTTTGCGAGTGAGACGCCAGAGCATACAATTGCAGCTCCAACCGTTTACTTAATGCTCATATTTCTGGATATAAAAATTAAACTGTTACTTGACAATATTGGCGCATGCAGGGAAGGTAAACGCTAGCAGTTGGTTATCATCTTGTTCAGTATAGAAAAGTGCATGGATGTTTTGTGTGATGCCCAGCTCGTGCCGGCATATTTTTGTATCTGAGTGTACAGCAAGCAACTTTAAACTGATAGAACAAACAAGGCCTTAAAAGATATCAAGCCTACAAAGACGTCACAGTTAATAGTTAATTTAAAGATGGAAGAGCATATTTTTCTTACAGCCTATGCTGTGTGGCGTTGGTGAGCATATTTGTCCACATCCTCCTGTCTCTGATTCTGCAAACATTTCTGACACTGATGTTCCTTTTTTTCCCCTTCATACCAAACTATCTAGCATTTTCTTTTTAGTCTTCTCCTGTCTCTCTTTCCCTCCAACTTTCCCGTTATAATCACATAATCCCGTTTTGCTCTTCTCATGACATGTCCACAGAATGTGGACTGTCTTCTTCTGCTGAGAGTATCTTCTTTGCTCTTCTATCTGCTTACGGTGTTTTCGTTATTCTTCTATGAAAACACTTCTTCGTAGCCTCCACACAATGTCTCACTTATGTGTTAATTGTCCATAATACTCTCCCGTACATCAGGAACGGCTCAATATAGATACAATTGTCCATGATACGCTTCCGTACATCAGGAACGACTCAATATAGATACTATTGTCCATGATGCACTTCCGTACATCAGGAACGGCTCAATATAGATACAATTGTCCATGATACGCTTCCGTACATCAAGAACGGCTCAATATAGATACAATTGTCCATGATAGGCTTCCTTAATCAGGAAGAGCTCAATATAGATGCAATTGTCCATGATACGCTTCCGTACATCAGAAACGGCTCAATATATACATACCATTGTCCATGATACGCTTCCGTACATCAGGAACCGCTTAATATAGCTCTTTAAGTGTTTTTTTTTTTAACCTAACCTGGATTGACAAAGAGAAATTGCAAAGAATGTTTTTCATCTGGTGAAATGCTGTCTTTGCTTGGCTTATTCTACATTTTTCATCTGGTGAAATGTTGCCTTTGCTGGTGTTATTCTACATTTTTGCTTCTGGTGAAATGTTGCCTTTACTTGGGTTATTCTACATTTAATTTAATTAATACATATTCCATCTGCTGTTATTAAAATACCCAAACACTTGAAGAGAGTGTTAACAGATAAGGGTTTTTATAATAGTAGGAACTTTATTAAAGTCAAATGAAATTAAACTTTTCACCAAATATAGAATACAACTCTAATGTTAAATAAATACTGCCGTGTGGATCAGAAACATGGAGATTGACTGAAACGATTACTGATGTAAACATTTATTAACTGGCGCCTGCCTAGAACAGAAGCAGTAACATGATATGACAAAATCGCCAATGTGGAGCTTATGGAGAGAACTAACAAACATCCAGTGATGCAAGAGTTGAGGCAAAGACGCAGGCTTTGAATTGAACATACATTGAGAACAACCTGAGAACCGTAGAACTAGAACGACCTTGTTCTGAAACTCACAGTGCAATCGAAACAGAGGAAGACCTAAAGACACAAGGAGTAGAGAATTAGAGACAGAAATTGATAATGTGAGGAGGACATGGTTGGAGGTGCATGAGACAGCAAGAGAGTCACGTGAGCTGGTTGATGGTCTCTACTCCAATGGGGGACAAAAGGCGAAAAAAAAAATAACTGTTAATTTAGAATCGACATTCTAGCACTGCATTTCTTTCAGCAAGTGTTGCAAGCTGTAGAAGATGATCATTATGCTATGCTTTGGCTAAAAACACTTAGGCTTCGTTCCCTCACACGTTTTATGTTTTGCTGGAAACACATTCAAATTCTTAATAAAACATTCTTAAAATGGCTGTTTCGTCTGTTGATGTTTATGCACATAACAGTCGGCAATATGTAGACTTCAACATATGCCCCCTGTCCAAAGTGATTGTTATGTGTCTTCGAAGCTAATTGATCCCCTCGCTCGTTGCTCGTATTCCAGCGTGACACGGGCAAGAAAGGCGCGTCTATGATGAACACCCACAGATGCCATATCAATCCACTTTGAACACTGTTAGTACGGACTGATAATCAGACACGATAGCACTCGAATAATTTAAGTACCACTTCAAAGCTAAAGCGACCCCATCAAACTTCATCTTTAAACCGGAGATCGTGATCTCTACGTGATCTCTACGTTCCACTCTATTTGACAATGCCCTTAGTCCTGGATCTTTTAATGGAATGTTCCCGAAATTATTCGAGCAAAGGATTTAAATGCCTAGTTTTCTCGCGTGCTATTTAATTTTACTGCGTTAACTGTTAAATAATTAAATCAAATGTTATGTAAAGAGGCGATTTAGGAGATTTCAGTTGAAAAGTTTCAGAATGCAACGAATAAATCAACAAGATCGAGAAGTACAGTGGTAAGTTTTACTAGAACACAATGACAGGTGATAACATAGACGCTGTGAATACTGCTTTCGTCAGCATACAAAAAATAACTAGACAGTAATAAAACACCATACGAAATATACAAGAGTATAAAATCCTTATTGTTTACTCATTATATTTTTATTAAAATTAAGTTGCAGGACGTAGCTGTCAAGCTCGGCATTTTCGCTGTTCGTGATTCCTGGGCAAATTTTACGTTCAGTAGTTTGCCATTGCTTTCTGAACGACCGGCTCCTATACATTTTTCGAAAATATCAACACCGCTGTGTTTCGAACCAGGGTATACGGGCTCACAAACCGCGCTCGCAAGCCCTTATCCACAAGCATTACTACAAACCCGCAAGTCACATATCATAAAGGTTGGAGAAGAAAGAGATGAAGATGCTACTGTTGGATATGGACTTGGTGAGAGAAATGAGAGACGTAAGAAATTGATTGAATGGTCATGAGCACATCATATCATAACTGGACACACATTCTATCCATAATATTCTAGACGCTCCCGGACACGGACCAGTCCAGGAAACACTTTTGACAATTCCAGTATGTAGATTCTGGCCATAGGAAACCCCACTATGGTTTGTAAAGAACATTGGTAGAGGCCATGGTTCCTTGAAGACGAGGCATGTGTGGTGCGACCATCAAGCATTTCGACAAACGGCATTGCAGATACGTTAGGCATGAGAGAGTATGAGGCAGGAGAACTGGCAAAGGATGGAGAGACCTTTCGGCTGAGTGATGAGAGCGGCATTCTGCAAAGAATCTTCTATATGATTATGGAGGTTAGTATGGTCGAATGGATAAGGGCCTTCGTTCTTAAACATCCGGTATGCTGGTGCCGTAGTAGTTGGTTCAATCCCTACACTGGTCAGTTGGACTAACATGTTGACTTCTCGTCCTTGAATTAGGGACGTAAATTACAAGTACCTCTGGAGTCGGAGTGGATTCGCTTGATGGCGAGGAACTCTAGTAATAGGGAAAGATAATCCTCACACAAAAGTCAGTCCAGAGCAACAACCGTAGTAGACGCTTGAGTTAAAAGCGAGCCAGTACCGAAACAAAAATAGAATAATTGATTCAGTCTTTAAGTATTACCATTCAATACCTTGCCGACTGGCGTGGATGATCATGCTTCTCCACAAACTGCGATCTCCGACTGCATGGATCCATTCGGGTGTTGACTCCTTCCGTATCATGACACAAGACTGTCAAGAATTATCTCACACTGTCTTCTTCTATCTCTCGTTCCACAAATTTATCTGGTTGTCACAAAATGTTCTAGTGTTTGTCTTCTCATAATGTCGCCAAAAAGGTGTACTTATCTGTACTTATGCTTCATAGACTGCACAAATGCATTTGACAATGTGAAACATGATGAAATAATAAAATTACTAAAGCAACTGAATATTGACAGCAAAGACCTGCGAATGATAAAGAACATATATCGGCAGCAAACACCAGCCATAAGAATCAATAACCTGGTAACAACATTTCAGTGTATAAAGAAGGGCGTCAGGCAAAGTTGTGTACTGTCTCCTGATTTGTTCTCATTGTACAGTGAATATATAATGAGATCTACAGAAAATATACATCAAGGATCCATGTTGGTGGACATAATATAAACTTATGTTATGCTGATGGCACCGTCTTGATAGCAACAAGTCAGAATGGAATACAGGAAATTATAGCTGCAATGATTTTAAAAAAATGAAAAAATGGGCCTTAGCTTGAGTAATAGAATGACATAAGTCATGGTGATATCAAAGAAACAGATTGTGCCCTAGAGCACAATTTAAGTAAATGATGTCATTTTGAGGGAAGTGCAGTCTTAAAGTATAAGAGATACAACTGATCCTGTTTGAGAACCAGTGGTATTGCACGACCCCCTCAAACCTGATTCGTGCTGTAAAAGCGAAAGTCGAGGATTAGTTATGCAAGAACGTCAAGATAGACACAGATTATACTCCCCTGTCTAAACGAAGCTAAATCGCATGCCACGAATTGTGGCACGGAAAGAACCCCGCTCTCTGGCCCCTTCTCTTCACAGCCTCAAGCATTACTGTGACCTGCTCCAGGCCACGTCATCCTAGCTCACTGAATTCAATGTTTCTAGACCCGAAAAACTGTATGCAAGCTCAACACTCTATTGTTATGCAATACAGAGTTTAATGGCAAGAGGGTCCATTTCATCGCACCGGGTTTTATCCCATATGGATCCGTCTCTTTCCGCTGGACGACCAGTCGAAAGCGTCGCACGTAACACGAACTCAGTAGTTCAAGCGACGATCCCCAGGAATCTCTGAGAAAATTGCACTGGTCAACCTAATGATTTAATCCGGACTTGAACACAACCGTAGGAACGCGAGGCAGGCGGCGTATCATACTTCGCCGCGGAGACTCCCTTTGTTGTGATAGGCAGCTCATTCAGAAACTTTCAGATTGAACAAGCAAGCCTGTATCATTCTGTATACTTGACAAGAGAACGACTTAATAAACGCACTTAACAAGCGTAGATCAACGCGTGGCGAAGTGTCAACCCTTTCGCCTCGCGCTCAGAAAGTCGTGAGTTCGTTTCCGATTCACGAGTGCAGTTTCTACAGCGAAACCTGTGGGTTGTCGCTGAAGCTAAGGAGTTCGTGCTCTTTGCAACGCTGTCGGCAGGCGCTAGTCGCTCTGCGGATAGAGACGAACCATGTGGGATAAATCCGGTGCAATGAAATAGATATTCTTGCCTTTGACCATTTAACTCCCTTTACAGTCTGTACAGAAATGTTAACAATAAGTAAATCAGTAATAAAAACTAAGGACTGAATAAGTGCTGGTGGGTTTGCTCTTCATAATAAATATTACAAATAAAGAAAGGTATATAGTTCTCAAGTCTATTACCACCGCATAATATTCTATAATTATTTCACCTTCACAGCTTCAATTTCTATAATCAATTACTTAACACGGCTTGTCACACTTTCATGAATTCATGATCACATCGTATAATTAGTTAATATCACAACGTTAAACTATAACTCTTTCATTATCACATCTATATAATTCTTGTGGGAACTCCGTTGGTGTCTGTTGACTATGAAATGCCTAAAAACCGTGGAGGAAACATCATCCTAGGCCTAATTATAGTCATTTCATATGTGCTGTGCTCATGCACTAGTTATGTTCTAATGTATCCCACAGAAGATGTGAAGTTATTACCCACTTTGCACCCTGCGATAGTTGTGGGCTTTGGGGAGGAAAGGAAAATTCTGCGACACATTCCCCTTAGATACATTACCTTTGCATCGCGACAGGAGAAGTTTCTATACCATCCTCACTCCGATAAATTCGAGGTATGGTCGACATTAACACCTATACATCGGACTTGACAGTTAAAGAACAGTCTTTGGGATGATTTACATATATCCCAGTAGTTCCCAAATTTTTCAAGCAGAGGGCCATATCTACTATTTTCGGTAGTTAAGCGGGCCACAACTTTATACAATTATAAAAGTCGTGCAATATTATTCTTACCTTTCTTAACTTATATTTTAAAATCAATTTCGATAATCGCTATTAGTGTAATTAATTTACAAATGTAACTGTTCTTCATAACCAGTTACTTAAGTTCAGATGCCAGTTTATCAATGTCTGGGCACAAATATGTCGTGCTCAAAGTCATAAGCGCAGCTAGGTTACTGTTGGTGAGTCTGGAATGTTGCTTATATTTTATAACGGTCATTGCGGAAAATGACTGCTCGATGTCTTGCGTGCCGCGGTTTGGGAACCTCTGATTCAAACAACCTATTATACAACCTGAGCCAGGGATTGGCCCTAATATAACTTCTCTTCTTAGGTTGAATGGGGTAGGGGTAATGGTGTACTGGAAAAAAAGGAGGGGGGAATGACAGGTTAACATTTGATATTTCTATATTTCTGGCACCTTTACATCGTACTCGTTTCGATAAAATTGAGCTAATCCCTTAATTCCTACCAATGACAGCTCTATACGATACATTATTTCCTTGATCAGATTTACAGTCTTTATCCTGTCCATTATGGCAGATAATAACACATACAGGGGCACCCGAAGGAGATTTGAGTGCAGAATGCTGTGTATTGATTTTCATTAGGGCTTTATCGTCAGCCGTTTAGAAACCATTGGCCAACTACTGAACATTAAATTACTTAAAATAATCACAAATAGCCAATAAATGCTAGGGTTTATTACAACGTCCTGTAATGGATATGCAACTAACTTTATCACAGTTGCACTGCATAATGTTTGCAACACCAACAAGGTGAAAGATAATTTGCGCATACTTACCCTGTTTTATATCGGGAAATTTGAAATCTTTCGAAGCTGTCACACACCCATTGAGCAAGAATAACACAAAGCAGACCAGAACGGTGTTAATTGAATTGTTTGACCAAAAAAATATTCCCCTATGATGGTGGAAATTAATTCCTGGGCCTAATCTATTAGATTTCTGCTTTGGAAAACTGGACAGGCTACGATAAACATCCCTGGTGTTGCTATGATCATGCTGGCTGTAGTTGTGGTCTTGAGAAGATCTGTCAAGGGGAAACTTAATTTGTAGAACAGTTCCTGTCAAGTTCTCATCTCCCTCTGTATGAGAATAATAAAGACGATGATTATGAACATCATCAATGTTCGCCCGTGATTTTGAAGCACGGATTTGACCCTGGTGGTCCCCAGGCCACATCTTGAAAGTGTGTAGCTTGCACCGCCGTCTCCTCCACCTTCCTTGGATAAAACTACCAAAAGTCAATCGAGCGAAAACTTCTAGTTCGGGCAGGCAGAAAACGGAAGCTTTCTGAACGCAGTCTTTTATATTGAATGCTTCACTTCCGTTGCATATGAATGAACTTGGCACGAACACTGACTAGACTTTGCTTCGAGAACGTCAGTTGAATCTTAAAAAAAGAAAGAACAAAAAGTTATGTTAACGCAATATTAAGCGAGGGAAGAGAAATAGACATGGGGATTCAAACACAGAAGCCACAAACAATTAGTTGCACGATTTATTGCCTGGTATATGTCACTGCATCTTGTCAGGTGCATACTGCAGAGTTATATATCATATGGAATGAATAATTAGGGGGGGGGGCTGAGTGGTTTCGAGGTATGGTGTCCGCCTCGAGTACTGGAGGTCCCGGGTTCAAGCCCCGGTGAGAGCCGAGATTTTTTTTCATGTGGACTTCTAGTAACAACATTTCCCCTGGTCTCTGGGTAGTTAGATCGGACGCTGCCCGAGCAAAATTTCGAGTTAAAAACCTACCCAGAGTATTTCATGATTCTCGCCGATGCTTCGGAGTTCGTGCACCGAGCTGAGATTCTCCGGACTCGGGCTTGAGTTAGGAGTAGAACGGAGCACTGATGGGTTACACCCGTGTGCCGTGATGTTGATCTGTCGACTAAACTAAAGAAAACTATGACGTGAATAATTGAACACCCAAGCTGAAACAATTAAAACACATGGTAACAGATATTGCTCGAATGTGTCTGCTTGGTGGGTGATCGATAGCTAGATGGGCTGGTTAGTGGATGGATGGATGTTTGATTGGATGGATAGATTGATGTCTGATTGGATCTGTGAATGGATGAATTAATGGATTAATACACCTGTCGAGTTGCAACGAAATAAATCACGCAACATATTGTTTGGGGCTTCTGTGTTTGAATTCACTAAAATAATTCATCGTTTTGAATTTCTGAGACATAAGAATGTCAGTTTCGCGCTGCCAGTGTGGTTGTATTTGTTTACTTTGAATAGTTCTTTGTTTCACATGTATAAATTAAAATTAAATCATTTTGTTTTACAACTTTGTTAAATTATATTGGTATCGTTTTATCTTCTTCTTCTTCTTTCGTTTGCTTGAAATATGTCTATAACTGCATTGTTGTCTCTTGTATGAATCTAACAGTCTTTTTTTAGTTCACTCAGCGGTCCGCAGTTTTATGATGTTCACGGTGGTTGTGTCTTTTTAGCTAACAATACGTTGCGTTTCAGTTTTTTTGTTTTTTTTTTACTGAATACCACAACTTCCTGATAGTGGCAAGAGTAGACCTGAAACGGTATCCAGTTGGCAGGATTATTTTATTTTCGACCATTATGGCTTTGGTGTCGACCTAGGCTCATAAAATTGGTACAGGACAGAGTTAGAATTTCAGGACAATTTCTGGGATTCAGACAGCGAGGAAGGGAACTGACCACACCACCTCATTATGTCGTGACCTAGAATATATTAAGAAGCAACACTTCACGACCAGCTAGCAGTATCTGCCTGGGTACCATTCTATTGTGTGTGTGGTTTCCGTTGATCGGTTGCTTGGCTGCTTGGTGGTGGTGGACGGAAAGATGCACGGATAGATGTTTGAGTGGATGGATGGAAGGATGGATGGATGGATGGGTGGGTGCATAGGTGAGTGGATTAATAAATGGATGGATGGATGTTTGATTCGTTGGATGGATGGTTTAATGAATGGATGGCTGTTTGATTGGTTGGATGGATAGATGGATGTTTGATAGGTTGGATGGGTGGATGGATGGATGTTCCGTTGGTTTGATAGATGGATGGATGGATGGATGGATGGATGGATGTTTGATTGGTTGGGTGGATAGGTGAGTAGATTAATGGATGGATGGATGGATGTTTGATTGGTTGCATGGATGGATGGATGGATGTTTGATTGGTTGGTGGATAGGTGAGTAGATTAATGGATGGATGGATGGATGTTTGATTGGTTGCATGGATGGATGGATGGATGTTTGATTGGTTGGGTGGATAGGTGGGTAGATTAATGGATGGATGGATGTTTGATTGGTTGCATGGATGGATGGATGGATGTTTGATTGGTTGGGTGGATAGGTGAGTAGATTAATGGATGGATGGATGGATGTTTGATTGGTTGCATGGATGGATGGATGGATGTTTGATTGGTTGCATGGATGGATGGATGGATGTTTGATTGGTTGCATGGATGGATGGATGTTTGATTGGTTGGGTGGATAGGTGAGTAGATTAATGGATGGATGGATGGATGTTTGATTGGTTGCATGGATGGATGGATGGATGTTTGATTGGTTGGGTGGATAGGTGAGTAGATTAATGGATGGATGGATGGATGTTTGATTGGTTGCATGGATGGATGGATGGATGTTTGATTGGTTGCATGGATGGATGGATGGATGTTTGATTGGTTGCATGGATGGATGGATGTTTGATTGGTTGGGTGGATAGGTGAGTAGATTAATGGATGGATGGATGGATGTTTGATTGGTTGCATGGATGGATGGATGGATGTTTGATTGGTTGCATGGATGGATGGATGGATGTTTGATTGGTTGGGTGGATAGGTGAGTAGATTAATGGATGGATGGATGGATGTTTGATTATTTGCATGGATGGATGGATGGATGTTTGATTGGTTGCATGGATGGATGGATGGATGTTTGATTGGTTGGGTGGATAGGTGAGTAGATTAATGGATGGATGGATGGATGTTTGATTGGGTGCATGGATGGATGGATGGATGTTTGATTGGTTGGGTGGATAGGTGAATAGATTAATGGATGGATGGATGGATGGATGGATGTTTGATTGGTTGGGTGGATAGGTGAGTAGATTAATGGATGGATGGATGGATGTTTGATTGGTTGCATGGATGGATGGATGGATGTTCCGATGGTTCGATGGATGGATGGATGTTTGATTGGTTGCATGGATGGATGGATGGATGTTCCGTTGGTTCGATGGATGAATGGATGGATGGATGGATGTTTGATTGTTTGGATGGATGGATGGATGTTTGATTGGTTGGATGGGTAGATTAATGGATGGATGGATGTTTGATTAGTTGGATAGATGATGGATATTTGGTTGGTTAGATTGATGGATGGATGGATGAATGTTTAATTGGTTGGATGGATAGATGCTTGATTGGTTGTATGGATGGAAGGATGGATGAACGTTTGATTGATTGGTTGGATGGATGGATGGATGGATGGATGGATGGATGGATGCGTGGGTGGATGGATGGATGGATGGATGGATGGATGGATGAACGCATGTTTAAATGGTTGGATAGTTGTATGGATGTATGGATAAATGGATGCTTGGATGGTTGTATGGATGTTTGGATGGATGGATGGATGGATGGATGGATGGATGGATGGATGGATGGATGGGTTGGTTGGTTGGTTAGCTGGTTGAGTATGAATTCTGTAGAAATCTGAATTTTAACTCGCAACTATAGCACTGGCGGTAACGTCGTCTAAATCATGAAAAGGGTTTGCATCTATAGGAGTAAAGTTAGTGTAGAGATTTGTTTTACAACTCTTTACCAAAGTGAATTAATGTGAATCGCAGAACACATTTGTGACATGGTGGTAGTAGAAAATATAAAAAAGGTTTTTAGGTAGGTAAGGAACCTATGACAGGTCCAGCAAATCGGTAGGGAATGTACTTGATCCTAGAAAACTATCCTAAAGAACTATGGAGGAAATTGGAAGGAAGGTCACAGGCGGTGGAACTTCACTAACTCCTCCCTACGACGCCTAATGGCATAAGTGAAAGTCAACATCAACAACAACAACAACAACAACATCAACAACAACAACAACCAAAGTGCCATCTTCACGGGACTAAAGTGCAGCGCTCCCCTTCCCCTATCCAAGCCCAGGGGCATGCAATAATGGTTCTGGAACTTCACAACTGAAGGGATCCATATTATAATTTCATCATGTCACTATTTAGCATAGCTGTGATTAGACATAGTTTAGGAATGCTTCCTCTCCAGGTTTGGGGTAATTCGTTGTCAACAGACTTCACACCGGTCAACAGAGGTAGTCCATTGGTTCTACCATCTTAGCTAGCTACCTGCCTACTTTCCTAACTATCTACTTACCTACACAATTACCTACTTACAGACATACACACATACATATACGCGTGTGTATATGTGCCTGTATCCCTACATCCTTACACAGACATACACATATGCATACACACATTGATAAACATTCATACATGCACGCACGCACCCACACAAACACACACGTAAATACGTACACATGCACCCAAACACACAGACGGATAGACAGACGCGTACACACACACACACACACACACACATACAGACAGAGAGAGTCTCTCCCACCGCAAACACAAGCACACAAGCACATGCATACACACATACGTGCGTACGTGTAAACTGGCCGACACAGAGACATCTTACCTCGAAGGACGAATGCTCTCAACATTCATTTAATAAAAGAACAGCGCAACTAATCTCCTTTACATCTACAAGGGCCACAACTTCACGCTCTTGGCGCACACTGATTGATGATTCCCCCTCTTTCTGCATGGAATCATTCTGCGTACAATTTCCATTACTTGCTATTAATTTTGTTTCTGCTAGACTGCACACAGGGCAACGTCCCTGCATACGTTCTTGGCGACTCATTTCGGGACGCGACTGTACCCGTGCCAGGTCCTCATTAATCAAGATTCTCTCTGGGTGTTAAATGTGGCTGAATGTTAATGTGGCTTTTCCAGTGCTTCTTTTTCGTAAGACAGTTCATAGAAACTTGCTTGTCTGAAACCCGTTCTTTTTCTACTTTATTTTGTTGATATGTTGAAATTTTTTTTTTTTTTTAAATTTTCATTTTTCTATGTTATAATAGTTCTATATCGTCACTGTGGCCTGGCGGGGGTGGGGGTGGGAGTCAACGTATTCCACAGTCCCCCGACATACGGAGGTCCCCCAACATATCTAGGGATCAAAATCAGTTGCATGCGATTTGGAAGCAGACCACCCTGCGTTGATTTCGATGGTATGAGTGTCGGTAAGCAATGGCAAACTATTGAACATAAAAAACTGCCTATTCAATCACCAACTAACAATAAATGATTGTAATGTCCTGTAAATTACATGCAACTAACTTAATACACACCGCAAAACATGGCGTCGCGGGTCGATAGTATGAAGAGCCTAATTTAGACCTCGCAGACTTACCCCGCTATCTCACGTCCATTATCAGTTCCAAGTTAACCTAAGAACACTTGATGAGAGGTCACAATAACGGGGGTTAAAATGTAATATGGGCCAAAATAAAGATAATGAGAACAGACCAGGTAAATGATAATAAGATTGCCTCTGATAAAAGTCCACCTTGAGATGGGAAAACAGACATAACACCGTATCAGCCAAGTAAACAAAATTGGAGCGACAGGCAGAGATTACCCACATGCAACTTTTGCAGAAGGTGTGAGAAACTTTCCTAACGTTAGAGAATTGTGGGGGTCAAACAAAATTAATGCGGCTTTCATACTTAGAATATTCTTTTTCTTGAGATAACTGAAGTTTTATTTTTCTTTCCTGTTTTCGTTACAGGATGGGGCGTGGTGGTTAGAGGCGAGTATGCCGACATGGTAGTTATGGGTTCAAATCTGCATCAAGGCGGGTTTTTTAAACGGACCTGGGCTCCAGGTTGACCTAGTCTACCATGGGTAACGGGAATATATCTTGGGAAGTTAAGGCGGCCGAAGTGATATTGACCGCATCTCCTTGAGTGCCCAATGGTCTATAAAAACACTGATCTAGCCCATTATACCCAATAACCTTAAAGTGTACAAAGCGTCATTTAGTTATACTGACTTACGCCAGCATGATGTCTTCAATCTTTTTTACATGCCTTGAAGAGATTAGAACAAGAATCGCAAATAAAAAGATGTTAATTGCTACGAGAAAAAGAGTGTTGAGGTATGAATGTGAAGCGTGGACAATGAGCAGTGAAGCTGAAAAACATCTGATGGCTGTCGAAGTGTGGTTTCTGAGGAGAATGTAAAGAATACCATGGACAGACAGAAAAACCAACGACCAAAGACAAAAATTAAAATCGTAGACTGATTAGAGAAATTAGACATAGACAGTCAAACAGTTGTGGACATGTTATGAGAAGAAATATTATACATTAGAGAAATTGATGACAACTGGCAAGATCGAGGGGAAGAGAACAAGGGGAAGGCAGAGAAGTAAATACCTGGATGGCTTGACCACGTGGCATTGTCGAAACAAGAGCACTGAACTGATCCATGACTCTGCTGATCTAGTGAAATAGCGAATCATGACCGCCCACGCTTATCGGCGTGGCACATAATGGATGGATGGACCTAGCTCCATTAATTTAATGTTGATTCCGCGACACGGTGTATCTTTCTGAACTTTCTATGTAAAGGACAGTCCCGAGGAACATGTTCAGCAGTTGGTTGTCTTAGTCTACACGTAGTTAGTGATGCGGCAGAAACGCCACGATTATGCATGTGTTTCATCAGCCTGTAATGAGCCGTCCTTATAAGAAAAATGGTGACCTGTCCCTGCCGGTCAAAAGTACATTATTATTATTATTATTATTATTATTATTATTATTATTATTATTATTATTATTATTATTATTATTATTATTATTATTAGTGTTGTTGTTGTTGTTGTTGTTGTAATCCCCCTCCCCCTCCTACTCCTCCTTCTTCTACTTTCCCTCCATTACCTCAGTGAAGAGTTTGGGGGAGATGTGAGGATCTCTTATGCGCTCTTTCCAGTTCATTCCGTACCTTTCTAATAGCCTGGATAGCTTTCTTTATGCACCACCGGCGATCTTCACTTCCCCAGACATATTCTGATACCTTTTTAAGGCTGAGTCGATCTCGGAGAACAGGTCGTTTTCTTTAAAAATATTGCCCACCTAGGATGTGGGATTGGAACAAGTGACATACTGGCAGGCAAGCCGTCTGGCCACTGTTCCATTGCGGCACCCTGGAAGTAATGTACCAAGTCCATAATTTCTGAACCAAGGACTCCATAGTAGATGTGATCAGCGATCAGCCCCTGGCTGGCCCCTTTCCCCATAGAGAACTTTCTCCCGACTATTTTATTAGGCTGGTTAAACCCTGGAGCGGAGTTCAGCGGGGTCGAATGGATAATAGCGCCCGTTCTTAAACTTCCGGTGTGCTGATGCCGAGGTAGCGGGTTTAACCCCTACACCGATCAGTTGAACTAAATTGTTGACTTCTTGTCCTTGACTTGGGGATGTCAATTACAAGTACCTGAGAATTCGGAGTGGGTTCGCCTGAAGGCGGGGGACACTGGTATCTGGGAAAGCTAATCCACACTCAAAAATAAGTCCAGGGCCCTAGAAGTAGTAGCGTGTGTATGGACTACGCTTGAGTTCAAAGCGAGTGAACGAAAAATAAAAGACCCTGGAACAACATAAACAAATGTTAGTTGCATATTCTTTACAGGACGTCGCAGTCAACCCTAACATTTGTTTGGCTGTTTGTGATTTCTTGGCAAGTTTACGTTCAGTAGTTTGCCATTGCTTTCTGAACGATCGGCACTCATAATATTTTGCAAAAACCAACGCAAGGCGGGCGATCTGCTGCCAAATTGCCCGCAGCTGTGTTTCGAATGCGGTATGCGGGATTAGGAACTGCGTCTGTAACCCCTTCCCACAGAGCCGACATGAAGGGTAAATGAGGTCACTAGCACCGGCGGAATTTACCTCCCAAGACATTTTTTCTTGGTACCCGATTTAGGCTGTGTCGAACCTACGAGCCCAGGTCAATTGTAAAAAAAAGCCGACTCGGTGTGACTTCGAACTCATGACAATGGGGCCGAGAGAAAACGCGTGGAGCCATGTAATCACCATTACATCCCGCCTCGAATGGTTTGAACCCAGGACTATGGCACTGACATGCGATTGCACAAGCCGCAGCGCTATCTGTCAGCCATTTTCATCGTAGACATATTTAAATTGCCCTCTTTCTCATTTGGCTTAAAGTTAGGCTATATCTGCAAACATTAATTTTATACAATTTGCACAGTTTCTTGCGGAAATAATAAAAACAAACACAAAACATTCTTTTCACACTCAGCATATATTGATAGTTTACATGGGCAGGTTCATAGAAATGTAGAACTTGCAGTTCATCTCCACCTGCTGCGACATACCAGCAGGTCTACTGCGTATAAACACACATCTAGTTATATTTCAATACGAGAACTTTAGATAAAAACGAATGCGACAAAAAAGTAGACAACATAAATAGCTATACTGGATATCGTCCATCTCTTTCTGTCAGTAATGGTGGCATGAGGAATAATACAGCAAGCTCTCTATTCTCTACGTTATTCTTCATGTAGATAAACACATTTTAAAATGCTGTTCTTGCATATTCTTTTTTTTTTTTTTTTTACTTTGTATACAAATCTACAGTGGGTAAAATACACATGAACGAACATTTATATTTTAATCTCGTATTTATGGGCTAGTGTGATTTACAACAATCTACGGAAGAATGTCCGTGCATGCATGGGGGAATGCAGGCTCGTGTACACTGTCAACGTGTTTTGTCCACGTTTCCAGACGACAGACTTCATTAGCATGTGCAAGTATTTGAACTAATTATTCAAACGTGTGTGTGAATACATATGCGATTTTTGACAGTTTATTCATTCAGTGCTACAGGAAAAGCGTTACAGGAAATAGACTTACATGTGCATACCTTTGTAGGAGAAAGGAAGGTATCTCATCGACTGGGGGAAGGGGTATTCAAAGTGTACGTTTTCACGTACACTAGGTCGCGTCATTAGCCATGTGGCTAGCACTCATGTCTGCCGGTCCAGTGCTTTTGTGTTCGAATCCCCTGGAGGCGGGGATTCGTTTTAAATGTTGACCAGGGTCCATAGGTGGACCCAGGTTAAAACTGATACCAGAAAATGTCAGAGGAAGTATAGGCGCCCGGTACAGGAACCCGCCTAGCGCTGGTTTTCATACAATGGTAAGAGTGTCGTTCATTCAGAAAGCAGTGGCAAACTACTGAACGTAAACTTGTCAAGAAATCACAACAACCAACAAAATTTGCGGTTGATTGCGACGTCCAGTGAAGGATATTCATTCATTCATTCAGTAGCATATCCCTTGCAGAACCCCGCTCCCGTAACAACCATCCGAAAAAGTTAGCAAAGGATATGCAACTAACTTTTATAATAATATACCAAGTATATTGGAGAAGGATACTTTACTCTTTTTTAACTGTTATTTTATGTGTATTTTAATTATTCCAACATGGAAATTCAGCAACAGAAGATCCAGTAATAATTACTTTGGGCCTGCTACAGTTATGTTTCAATCTCTTCTATTTGTCGGTTAGGAACCGCATGAAGCGTCGCCCTGACTGATTGGCCGCCACCCTATTTCTAGGTGACCATCTACCGTCCTCGATACGACCGACCGTTACGGCTTGTGATGACGGAAGGGAAAGAACTCGCATGGTCGTCTGAAATAATCAGCGCTGCTGTGAATTGCAGAACATATTTGTGACATGATGGTAGTAGCAAATATGAAAGGGTTAAGTAGATAAGGAGCCAATGACAGGTCTAGTAAACCGGTAGGAAATTTAATTTATCCTAGAAAAACGATGACCTAGAATATTAGTCGTCCGATCCGCCAACCCAAGGTTGGGGGGTTGTATACCATCCTGTCAGATTTGTAAAAGAAAACAACGGATTTAAAAAAGCAAGAGGATTGACTTCATTGCGCCGGGTGTTATCCCATATGGCTCGATCTCTTTCCGCAGGGCAGCCTGCCGAAATCGTCTGACAAAGCACGAACTCCGTACCTCCTGCGACAAACCCCGAGAGTCTCCAAGAAAATTCCACTGTTGAAACGAACGACGTATACGGGATTCGAACTCACACCCTTCGGAAGGCGAGGTAAGTAGCGTAACCACTTCGCAATTGAGACTCGTTCTTATTTGTAAAATCTCGGACAGCCCGAGACGTGAATCGAACAGGTCTACAAACGTCATAACCTCTAACCTACTTCACCCCGGGGAAGCTGGTATTACAGAGAACAGTGACAGATGTTAGACGAGTCCTATTGTGTTTCGAGTGCCCTACATTAGACGTCTAGTGGTTCACACATCTGTGCCATGGATCATCACAGCTGACGAATACAGCAAGGAATACACTCTCAGCAGAATATGCAATAAAAGAAAAATCAATGTTTACAAAATGCACGCAGTCGATGTGGATGTGTTAAAAAGTCTTTCTTCTCTATGTTAACAATAGAATTAAGTATCAATACTATTGTCTTTCTCCTTCTTGTTTTTTTCTTCTTCTTCTTCTTCTTCTTCTTCTTCTTCTTCTTCTTCTTCTTCTTCTTCTTCTTCTTCTTCTTCTTCTTCTTCTTCTTCTTCTTCTTCTTCTTCTTCTTCTTCTTCTTCTTCTTCTTCTTCTTCTTCTTCTTCTTCTTCTTCTTCTTCTTCTTCTTCTTCTTCTTCTTCTTCTTCTTCTTCAACTCCTCCTTCTCCTCCTCCTTCTTCTTCTTCTTCTTCTTCTCCTTCTTCTTCTTCTTCTTCTTCTTCTTCTTCTTCTTCTTCTTCTTCTTCTTCTTCTTCTTACTATTTCTCTTCTTCTCCTCCTTCCCCTCCTCCTCTTCCTCCTCCTCCTTCTTCTTCTTCTTCTTCTTCTTCTTCTTCTTCTTCTTCTTCTTCTTCTTCTTCTTCTTCTTCTTCTTCTTCTTCTTCTTCTCTCTCTTCTTCTTCTTCTTCTTCTTCTTCTTCTTCTTCTTCTTCTTCTTCTTCTTCTTCTTCTTCTTCTTCTTCTTCTTCTGCCCTTTATCCACCATTGGGGAATAGGGTCTCAACCAAACAAAGCCAAAACCGTTCTATCTTTTGCTGCTCCATGTCCTCTCAATATTTTTTTATCTTTGCTTGTAATTCTCTTTTACGTTCAACTGAGCGGTGGGTGAGTAAAGGATATTGTAACTAACCCCACAATGGGGTCCGCGTCGGGGGTTCGCTGCACGTAAATCCTTCTATGTGAGATATAACTCCCCCAGAGGACCCCATAAAAAACGGACTCCAGTTGACCTACTTTTTCTCAAATCTCGCGGTCTTTGGTACTTTCGGTCTTTGCTACTTCCGGTCTACTGTGTATCTGGCATAGGCAAGCGGCGCGCGGGGCGGGGCGGGTCGGGGGGGGGGGCGCAGAGTGGCTGGTGATCGATGAACCAGTGGAGATCGATCATTGGTTCCAGTGAGCCGTCGGTTATCGATTTTAGGGATGGCGGTTCTCCCAGAGGATAGAGCGAAATTCTAAGTCCCCCGTGTTTTTTTTTTCCCTAGTCCCACTATTAGCCTTTGCCCACTATGGGCCACCAGAATAATAGCTACTGTGGGGAGGTGTGAAGTTTGATGATCAGCTCGGTCCGTGGCCAGAACAAGTGCAGTAAAGGCAATACTACATTTTGTTCTCAGCCTCAAGGTCGGTAGAGAATAATATTTCAATGAGTAAATTCAATTCGATTTCACCATTACCCCTACACCGTTCAGCCTCAAGGAGAAATTATAGTTGGTCCATCACCGACTCAGAATGCTAATCCTGTGACTAGACAGCCACCAAAGCAGATTAGTATGGCTTTACCCTCACAGTCCTATCAATCCGAAGGTGATTGTTGTCCACATGGGGTAATGGACTTGTTTAATCAATGAGTAAATCGCACATTATTCAATTTTGTGAAATATATTGAGATCCCATTGTGGTTTAAAATATTATCAAAGGAATACAGTACCATAAAAAAAAGGCTAATTAACGTAGAAAAAATCTTACTCCTACAACAGCTAATATTAATTATTAATGAGGGGAAAAAACAATACTCAAATGCTTGCTTGTGTTCGCTGGCTGTGATCTCCAGCGTGAAGTCCTGTATGTCGGATGAAGACATCCTGTTGTCCAACATCAGTGTGATGTCATACAGGACCTGAGGTTTGCGTGAGTATCCGTTGTCCCATGTCTGACTTATTGGTGTGCAAACTGGTGGTTCCTCGCCGTGCAGGCAGACACTCTCCGACTTCGGAGGAAATACTCAAATGAAATATTATACTTAGTGACTTTTGTAAATAATCTCTAAATTATTTTTTTTTAAATAATAATAACGCGAATTGTTTCCCTTGTTAGTCATTTTCAAACTTGCGCCAAGGGGTTTAACTCACGAATAACAAATCAACTGGATAATTGCGATTTCCTTCCTTTTTTGTTAAGGAGAATCCTTATTTTTTTATGTGTCTTTACTTTTGTTTTTCAATTGAAAATAAAAGATAGCGGTTATTAATGATCTATAGTGAGCCGTAGTGGTATGAACACTATTATCCTACAGCTCTTCAAATGAAAACCTTAAAACGTAAAGATGGCTGCAGGGCGGAATTAGTCGCGGAGTGGTTGTAGGGTGGAGTTGGATGGTAAAGTGGCTAGCGAGGAGGTCGCCGTGGCCGCATGTATGACCAAATCGTCTCCGTGACCGAATGTATGACCAAGTGGTCGGCGTGGCCGAGTGTATAACTAAGTGGTCAGCGTGATTGAATGTATGACCAAAGGGTGGTCGTGGCTGAATGTATGGGCCAAGTGCTCGGCGTGGCCGAGTGTATGACCTAGTTTCGCCGTATCTGAATGTATGACGAAGTGGTCACCGTGGCTGACTGGTGGAGACGGTGTGGCAAAGTGGCTAGCGAGAAGGTCGCTGTGGTCAAATGCGTAACCAAGTGGCCGAATGTAGGATTAATTTGTCGAAGGTGTGTGCGGATGTTTGTGTGGTATCCGTGGCTGTGCTGTGATATGGGTGGTCGAGGAATAAAGTATCAAGGTGTGAAAAGTAAAGAGGTCGGCACGGGATATGAGGTTGACTATCAAGAAGTTCGATGCATATTTGAGGATCTGATCGTCAGCCACCCTAGGTGTTTCCCACTATATATCTAATGGCATGTGGTCGATTGTGTATTATAATGGCAGTTATTACTCTCTGTAGTGGACGGGACTTAAACATTGTCATTATAATACTGGCAATGTGTGTTAAAAATATCTCGACATGTATAAAACATAGGAAAATGTGTTTAGCAACGGAGAAAAATCTTGGCCACGTAAAGAACTATCTCATCAAAACTTATGAAAATTTGGAAAAACTTTTAATCTAATGGAATAAATATCGGCCAAATACAGAAATATCTCGGCTACACTTATGAAAAGTAGGAAACTTTGTTAACCAAATGGGAAAACAATAATAACCAAGTAAAGGAATATTTCAACTAAACTTATAAATACAGTATATCAGCCAAACTTATAAAAAGTAGGAAAATGTGTTAGCCAAAGGGGAACATTAATGGTCAAGTAAAGAAATATATCATCCAAACTTATAAAAAGTAGGAAAATTTGTTAGCCAAATGGGGAAAATTATTGGACAAGTAAAAAACAATATTTCAACCAAACTTATGAATATCTCGATGTAACGCTGCAGCCTCTAGACTTTCTATTTCATCATGCCGAAAGGTCATTTGTGAGCATGACTTGCATTCACCAGCCCGTCTCAAACATTCACCGGGTCAACGAGCGGGTAGTAGGTCGCTTAGTCACGCCATACGGACAGTAGTGTCAGCGTAATCTGAGACACTTGACCTAATAAACTGGCTGAAACTGGTTTTACGCGTGGCTCGAAAAATAGTATATAAACGCGAGGCTGGTAACAGTTGTTCATTATGATCCGAAGATGACTACAGACCTCAAGACTGTGCCTGCTAACTGGGACTGCGTGACTCCTAATGGTGAGACTGTTAGAACAGTGGTCGTTGGTGATAAGTCTGTGTTTGTCTCATCCCATAGAGGAAGGACCACGGTACACATCCGTCGATTCTTTGGCGAGTCCGACAAGACGTTTCCTATAAAGATGGGAATGGCACTTACTCGTCAACAATATGAACAGCTGACAGCTATGCAGCGCGATATTCTATCTGACATTGATCAATTCAACCAAGCCAAGCAACCCAACAAAGTCAGTAACCAACTCAAACAAGGCACTAACCAAAGCAATCAAGTCAGTAACCAAAACACTCAAGTCAGTGCTCAAGTCAAACAGGGTACTAAACGAAGCCACCAAGTAGACGCATCCTATAGCTCCAGTTTTCAACCCAGTTACAGTCAGATGTGTGATGATCCCAGCAACCAGATGTGTGATGATCCCAATAGCCAGATGTTTGATGTGCCCGACAGCCAGGTGTTTATATGCCCGACATTCAGATGGTTCATGCCCTTTTTGCCTACAAAACTCAAATGTCAGCCCACCAGGCAGAAGACCAGTCTTATGACTACATTCCAAGTGACAGGTACTTACCAGGCTACCAGACGGAAGAACTAACCTACTCACACAATGGTATGAAGAAACCCAGAACAACGTACAATGTGTATAGCTCTTTATGTGAAAATAAAATGTTGTGATTATACTATGTATATCAGCTCATACTGCATCATCCATTTCGTATAATGACATTATGCTTTACTTTTATTCTTCTAAAACACTGTAGATAATACTGTAGATATACTGTAGAAATACTGTAGATAATCAGGTATATATTATAACTACGTCTTGGTTGTTGATGTTTGTTTGTTTGTTTGTTTATTTATGGTATATACAGTTGTCATGAGGTGAGAGAATGTTACATATTGATGACAAATTCACGAAATATGTCAAAAAAACTAAGGAAACGCGTTAACCAAAGTAGGAACAATATTGGCCAAATTCAGAAATATCTCAACTGAAATAATAAAATATGTTATTCAAAGTAATAAAAACAAATATTGACCAAATTCATAAATATCTGAACCAAAATTACAAATATCTTTTCCAAACTTATAAAACGAAGGATAAATGCGCTACTGGGAAAATGCGGGAAAATATTGGTCAAACTTATAAATAGCTCGTCCAAACTTATAAAAGACCTCCAAACTTTCGTTGTACATGAGCTCAAATGAGATAGTCATAACAACATTTATGACACGGCAGTCTGTGGCTCCACCTAGAATAGTTTCGATATCATCCGAGTATTCGTCATAAAGTAAAATTTCCCGTGGCTGACATCTTCGAATTTCCATATCACATTGTCCGCTACACTAAACATCCATTATTCCATCTCTCAACATTACACGGGATTACTCGAAGTCTAGCTAAAATAACATTTCTTACTTTACCCACCTCAATCTCACGTTGTCATTTCACAACCGCATATGATGATGAAAAATATGATAATGACAAGTTTACGTTCGACTGACAGGGTTTTGGCTGTAGCAATAGCGTCAAGTCGCCAACCAATCAACAGTTTCTGTTATGAAGTCAGCTTTTCTTAAAAACACGGCTGCCTTACTGACCCCTTGAATACCGTGTATCGCATCTTCTAACCGACTTTCAATGTTTCATACCACTTAACACTAATATTCTCTTTGATTACAGCACAATCAGTTTTCTGCTGACTTGGCAAATTTCCCAACCGACTGGAGATAACCATCTGTCTCCTATGCAAACAGCAGCTGTATTTCAGAAAATGAA
>OY992878.1:134490358-134537858 GCA_963921405.1 Cepaea hortensis | reverse complement strand
TACTACTACTACTACTACTACTACTACTACTGTTGCTGCTGCTGCTGCCCATCCTCCTACGCCTACTACTACTACTACTACTACTACTACTACTACTACTACTACTACTACTACTACTACTACTACTACTACTACTACTTTCTCTTCTTTTTCAATCCTGCAAGGCCACATGCAATTTTTAAGAGTGCCACGACGAACCATTCATAGCCATTATAAAGTATACCAGATACTGGTATCAAACGAACGAGTGTAGCAATGTCCCTGTCTGTCCATTCTTCAACATCCATCGGCCCATGATGTGTTTTGTCTAGCCGTCGGGATCTTACCCTCGCCTGTTCTCTCAAGGGTAATCTCCACAATGAACCATGCCTGGTTACACCAACAAACCACTCAAGCATGCAAAACATCTCCATTGAGAAGAGTGGCGCTTGATAGCCCGTCTATGAATATACTTGTCCCCCTAACGGCAACCTGGCGGTGACAAAATAACAACGAATAATAGGGGAAAGCAGATGAGTTGGACATATTATTCGCGAGAATGACAATATCTGATAATGGTGGTAATGATGAAACTGATGATATAATTATGGAGAGGTGCACTTTCAAGAGAGCATAGGCAGCAGTGACGTGGACAGCATGCTGTGAACGCTATAATATACGATATTATAGAAGTGCGTACATTTGTTGGTTTCACGTGGAGTTTTGCTCCAAAACCTAGACACGGAAAATACACTGAAACGACATTGTTAATCTGGGTCCTGAATTTTGGGGGGTGGAGCGGGGAAGAGAAATGGTGGGAAATGAGCAGAGATGGGTAGAGAGGGAGGGAGAGAGGGGGAGGGGGAGTCACGTGATCATACATAAAGCCAAGTGAACCGAGGTTAGTTAATTGCATATCCTTTACATGACATCACAGTCAACCCCAACATTTTTTACTGCGATTTCTTGGCAATTTACGTTCAGTAATCACATGATGATTTCCTCATGGCTTGGGCAAAAATGGTAGGCTAGAGTATCTCGTTCGTTATCGGAATTAAACAGACAAATCGCTCCACCAACTAAGAACGGCCACTCACCACCACCCAACGAATATACAGGGTGTATTTGTAATGACTGTGCAGTGTTTGAAAATAAAATATTTCCGGTCCAAGTTTTGTATTTACCTATTATGTTGCATGCACTTTACAGAGGGTGAATACAAATCATGGACAGGCAATATTTTAAAACATTGCACGGTCATTAAAAATATACCCTGTATTTGACTTGTCATAAGTTTTTAATGATCAATTAGTTATTTGTATGTTTTAACTGATTGAGTGCTAAATGATAATATATCACAAACTATCATCCCTTACTCAGACAAAAGACGATATATCACCATACTAGACGTATCATGCTGTTTGTTTTGTTTCGAGATATCTTCCACAATTTCAATACTCAATGAACAGAAATGTACATTATATAAGATAATACGATCATTCTTGGTCATTTGATTGTGTACCATGTCTGATCCAAACGTACACTGAATCATTTACACAAACCAATATTCATATGTACATGGATAGTTACAATTTATAAGCCATAACAAAACGAAATAAATGGTGTGGTGAAAGCTAGCCGTTATAAATATTAATTCTCGTCTCAAACACGTCGAAATATTGACCTCCAATTTCCCGATTTAAGACTGTACGTGTCATAAACACTGCGAATCGAAAGCTACAATCACAACTATACAAATAATAAACTGTTGGGTGCTGGTCAGCGTATGTTTTTTAGCGGTTAGTAAAACGCAGTGTCACAATATCCCGACATACCGAGTCGAGGGTCTAACTCAGCAGCTGGCAATTTGGAAGAAGATCGCATTGCGTTGATTTCGGTGGTATGAGGCTTCGGTCGTTCAAAAAGCAATGACAGCGTAAAATTTCCTAGTAAATTTCAAATAGTAAATGCGGGTGTTGATTGCAATGTGCCTTAAAAGGACACGCAATTAACTAGGTGCTGACTAGCATTGGTAGAACACGAGAGGCAATAATAGCCGATAGATGATTCCTATAGTTGCTGGTATTGTTGTTGTTGTTGTTGTTGTTGTTGTTGTTGTTGTTGTTGTTGTTGTTGTTGCTGTTGTTGTTGTTGTACCCGTTTGATTTGACGACGTGGAGATGCTGGGAGAGAGGTTTGGTTGCCTTTGTCGCGTACAAGTTACACTGCTTGCAAACTCGTTGCGGTCAGCGTATTCTGTCTGTACACTCATGGCTTCCGTGTTGAGGGCTTGCGAGAGAGTGAACAAATGTTGCATGTCCTTTGTGTGATGCTGCGATCAACCGCAACCGCTAGTTGATTTACAAGACAATGTTAAGTTCTGTACTTTGCCATTTGCTTTGTGAACGAGAGATCAACGTTTATGCACTACTGACCGTTATAAGGAATAAACCCCGTACTCCTCAGTAGAACAGCAGAAAGAGAACTACTAAAAACCGAAAGGGAACAGACCCAAAATAAACCAGTAGAAGCCACACAAAAGACTAATGAGGAACGACAAGCCGAGGCCAGCAACTCACGCACAACGAATAGTAAATCCAATGGGATGCAAGCTCTCACGCGGACAATCCATGAAAGCCTAGAACACTTAACGGACGGCGAATTAGAACATCTCGAAATATTTTGCGACAGACTCAGCGACACACCCGAAGACCAAAATCTCGCCATGATAGCGACGTTGCTCAATGTTCACGCAGAGTTCATACAAGATTACAAGATGAGAAGGCGGGCTGCCAGTCTGCCCACCAGTGGACCACAACAATAACAAACAAAACAAAAAAAAAGAAAGAAAGAAAATAAAATACAAACGCAAGCAAAACAAAAGATGAGTCCTTATAAGTACTGCATCCTATCGAAACAGACGAGCCAGAAGCCAACACTGATCAAAGAAACTGCCAGAGGAGACGGACTCAAAGGAGAACTTGCCGGCCAATTCCCCCTGCTGACGTCACAGGCACAAACTCTACAAATCGATAAGCCATATAACACTGGGGAGAAATCGAGAGAAACCTAACCAGCACCATGAACCACTATAAACATAATTAACGCCAACGAAGCTAGCTGAACATTGGTGGAAAGTTCTTTCTTTTCTTTTTTTTTTCTACAACTGGAACTGGAACTGGAACCCCTCAGTCAGAGCACCGGAAATCTACACTCAAACGCAATAAGCCTCTCGGCCAGGCTGACTTCTCGCGAGAGCGTTACACTCTAAGAACATCACATCATCAAAGGAACTTACAGAACGCAGTAACGGTCATAAACGACCAAGGCTGTTCTCAGACCCAGGCATGTAATACGGCGTATCCACTACTATTCGCTGTCGTTTCGGTGGGAACCCATTTAGTCACACAGTCTCAACATTCTCGCTGATGAATAATGATGATAGATTTATAATCAACTATTCCACTTCATAACTGGCCACTTACCACTGCAAATGTTTATCCTTTTATCTTCATAATGCTAACATTCGTCATAGAGTATGTTTGTTCAAATCATTAACAATTGTACAATTTGAATAATGTATCCCTCTCGTTGAGGTTTTCTTCCGTCAACGAGGCATTCAAGTATGTCCTAGCTAAAGTTATAATATAAACCATGGTCTCGGGTCAATAATAGTATTTGAATAACGAAGACACAAACATTAGATTGCACAATTTATTGCCTGGCATATTTCGCTGCCTCTCGCCAAGTCCATACTGCAGAATTCACACGACATAAAATAAAATAACTAGATAAATCCTTCAAGCTGAAATATACACATGTTCGCACAGTAATGTCAATTGTCTACCACGGTAATTATTAACTGATTAACATGCTTCTGCAAAATTTAACAAGTCGACTATTTTGTGTGTTTAACAACACACGAAAGGCACTGTCTCTATCAATCACATGGTCGCTCTCAACACATAACTCGCAATCGATGAAGCAGGAAGTTTCCGGTGTGTCGGCCTCCCTAGGCTCAAATTGCCTGTGTGTAGTATCTTGTCAATCCAATTAGGTATGTGTTCAACCACTCTGTTGTTCAACTGCTGCTCTGTTCTGCCGATTTAGGTAGGCTACCACCTGCATATACATACTGAGAGAGAGAGAGAGAGAGAGAGAGAGAGAGAGAGTTAGGGAGAGAGAGCGAGAGAAAATATACACACAGAGAGTGAGGAAGACACAGAAAGACACAGACAAACAGATAAACAGACAGAGAGAGACGGAAATATTGGCAGAGAAATACAGAGAGGCGGAGAGAGACAAACAGAGAGATAAAAAGAAATAAAGACAGTCAGAGAGACAGAGAGAGAGAGAGAGAGAGAGAGAGAGAGAGAGAGAGAGAAATGGCAGACAAACAAACAGAAGGATAGAAACAGAGAGACACAGAGGACAGACAGATAGACAGACAAACCTTGAGATCGAGAGAGAGATAGAAAGGGGAAGCCAGAAAGAGAGGCGAGAGAGTGAGAGAGACAGAGAGAGACAGAGCGAGAGAGAGAGAGAGAGAGAGAGAGAGAGAGAGAGAGAGAGAGAGAGAGAGAGAGAGAGAGTCAATCAGTGTATATTAGGTGTGAATTCCAGTTTACTCACATGTCGACCCCGACAATGATGAACTATACGGTTCTACGTCCGCCCTTATCTATCAGCACATGCCTTGCATCATCCCCGCCGAGAGCATATCTAGCACATGCCGCCTTTAGCCTTTAATCAGAGCCAACATAAATCAAAGGCACACAATGCAAGGCCAAAGTATGACAACGCAGTTTGCGCAATGTTTCATTTTCAATGAAACTAAACAAGAGGAAGATGATACTAAACGGCTGGCAGATATGAACTCCCTATGTTTTGTACTTGCAAAAAGTACTGACAGACTACTACAAAATGTAGTTATCTTTGTGTAAAATTAACTCTTTCCTTGTGCACTATAAAAAAAAAAAAACACCTTTACAGTAGTACATAATTCCCCGAAGGGAATTGGGTTGAAGTCTATTTAAAATGAACTACCCTAAACCTGTGGAGCAAACATTTTCCCCCCATTATACTATAAAATCTAGCAACCTCAGACGAGAGGTTATAGTCACTGGCTTAGATTTGGACACTTCCGATCCCCAACATGGAGGATAGGCATTTAAACGGTTACCGCCTGTGGAGTGTTTATGCCTATGGCTACCGTTTTTTCCTCATGTTAGACTGGAAGTGTATGGGTCCGTCGCCCTGTTACTGAGTTAAGTGCGTGGCGCGACACTGTGGGCTGTGAATTTTGTGTGAAATGCTTATAAGTCTGTCCGCGGTTGTTTGTAGCGTGAACTGCATGTTCGGAAAAAGGGCGGCCGGCATTTTCGCAGACATGACTGGTGTGCCTTATGCGGTAATGTGTGGCTGCTGGTTTTCTAGTGACTGTCGCTTCCATCGACGATGAACTGTATTTTTCGTGGAGGACTTTTGTGTTGGCATTCTGACGGCGGCATTATGCACAGTGTACCTGTGCGGGCTGTTAGTTTGTCGAGACTTCTGTCTGTTCCACTTATCACATGGGGCATATTTGTGTGATATTCACTGGCACAGGAACGGGGCATAATGGGGACAACCCGTTGCCGTGAAGTTGGAACCGCGGCTATTGACTAGTGACTAATGACAGGCTTTGATTAATAATCATATGACTGGATCAGCCACAAATAGAATATTACTGGCATTATGCACAGTGTACCTGTGCGGGCTGTTAGTTTGTCGAGACTCCTATCTGTTCCACTTATCACATGGGGCAGTGTGGAGCATTTTGTGTGATATTCACTGGCACAGGAACGGAGCATAATGGGGACGACCCATTGCCGTGAAGTTGGAATCGCGGCTAATGACTAGTGACTAATGACAGGCTTAGATCAATAATCATATGACTGAATCAGCCATAAATAGGATATTACTTTGAAGCTGATTGTTGTCCAAAAAGGGTAATGGCAAACATTACCCAACATTGTCGTTGTGGCAGTCTGTTGGAGTGTGCTCACCTGCAGGTCCGATGTCCATAGGACCGAATCCGCATTCGGGCCGATTTTGACAACTGATTGGGTTACCCAGGTCAGCCCAGGGAGAAATGGATACCAAGAAATGTTTTGGAATTGAAGGCGTCTGGCGTGATATAGGGTCATGTTTAATGGCTGTGCAGTGTTTGAAAATATTGCCGGTCCAAGTTTTGCATTTACCCTTTGTAAAGTTCATGCAACATAATAGGCACATTCAAAACTTGGACCGGCAATATTTTCAAACACTGCACAGCCATTAAAAATACACCCTGTATTTTGACCACATCGTACCAGGAGTGTTCATTGGTCTACACAATATGTGTGCAGCATCATAAGCTAGATGCACCTATTCAATGGGGAAAGATTCTTTACTTATATATGTTGTACTAAATAATGACCTGGTTACATCCGTTATGTCTCTCTGCAGATGTCCATTTTCATTACCAGTTTTGCACACCCAACTGATTTATGAAACTGGAGTGGGGAAGGCGAGCTGTGCAAACCCGTTCCATGAGATGGTACTTTGGTACCAGATCGGAAGGAAAGTCTCTACACTACTTCACTCGGACAGAAGCAAGCTCATGTCAGGCCTCAGACCACCTGAACACTAATACATCGAGCTGTTCAAACTCGCAGAAGAGTAGCCACCTGAACACCAATACACCTGAACACTGAGAGATCGAGCTGTTCAAACTCGCAGAGGAGTAGCCACCTGAACACCAATACACCGAGCTGTTCAACTCACAGCACTCACAGAGGTGTATCCACCTGTACACCAATACACCGAACTGTTCAACTCACAGCACTCACAGAGGAGTAGCCACCTGAACACCAATACACCGAGCTGTTCAACTCACAGCACTCACAGAGGTGTATCCACCTGTACACCAATACACCGAGCTGTTCAAATACACAGATGAGTATCCATCAAGGCATTCTTGAGGGAGCGGGTGGCTATATGGTTCGAAGATCGCCTTTAAGCCGAGCATTTTTGTAACGTTTCACTATGTGGTGTACATACATTTTAGAACATAAGAGAAAGTAAGGTCTAAACGGTTTACATACTGCCGTTGTGGATCGGACTATAGTCAACCATCCATAGGAAGATGGTACTTTATTATTATAAGTACATATTTCAATGTAACAACTACAGAAACAGTTAATGCCTTCAACTTTGAAACAAATGCTGAGCTTATTGTTTGCCCCGTTTATACAGAAAGTCCCGCATTAAATAATCTGTATATTTCAATTGCATTTATCTTTACATCAAACAGCTTAGGCCAATGACTCCTTTACACGAGCACTCAGTTGCAGCGTTTTTAAAATGTATTCTAAATCATGTAGTAATATAAACACCAATTTTTGTTTACCCTAACGCAGCGTTTCTGAAACCGTGTTTCTAACTACCACTTCTCGCTCTTAAAAATGCATGTTTACTATAGGGTTTCGTCCATGTGGGTGTTTCACTTGTAACTCGAGAAACTAAGATACAAATCGCGATGTGGATTTTTGCATAATAAAGTAACTAATATACACAGCATTATATCTTGACAACAATAAAAGTCACTGTGGTTTGGAAAGACGGGTGATGGAAGGCGTGCTTCTTGGAAGAAGAGGCAGGGATTTATCAGCAAGACACAAGACACTTCAGAAACCTTGGTCATCAGGGTGAAGTTGGACACAAGACACTTAAGACACCTTGGTCATCAGGGTGAAGTTGGACACAGGACATTGCAGAAACCTTGGTCATCAGGGTGAAGTTGGACACAGGACATTGCAGAAACCTTGGTCATCAGGGTGAAGTTGGACATAGGATATTGCAGAAACCTTGGTCATCAGGGTGAAGTTGGACATAGGACATTGCAGAAACCTTGGTCATCAGGGTGAAATTGGACATAGGACATTGCAGAAACCTTGGTCATCAGCGTGAAGTTAGACATAGGACATTGCAGAAACCTTGGTCATCAGGATGAAGTTGGACACAGGACATTGCAGAAACCTTGGTCATCAGAGTGAAGTTGGACATAGGACATTGCAGAAACCTTGGTCATCAGGGTGAAGTTGGACATAGGACATTGCAGAAACCTTGGTCATTAGGGTGAAATTGGACATAGGACATTGCAGAAACTTTGGTCATCAGAGTGAAGTTAGACATAGGACATTGCAGAAACCTTGGTCATCAGGGTGAAGTTGGACATAGGACATTGCAGAAACCTTGGTCATCAGAGTGAAGTTGGACATAGGACATTGCAGAAACCTTGGTCATCAGGGTGAAGTTGGACATAGGACATTGCAGAAACCTTGGTCATCAGGGTGAAGTTGGACATAGGACATTGCAGAAACCTTGGTCATCAGGGTGAAGTTGGACACAGGACATTGCAGAAACCTTGGTTATCAGGGTGAATTTGGACACAGGACATTGCAGAAACCTTGGTCATCAGAGTGAAGTTAGGCATAGGACATTGCAGAAAACTTGGTCATCAGAGTGAAGTTAGTCATAGGACATTGCAGAAACCTTGGTCATCAGGGTGAAGTTAGACACAGGACATTGCAGAAACCTTGGTCATCAGAGTGAAGTTAGACATAAGACATTGCAGAAACCTTGTTCATCAGGGTGACGTTAGACATAGGACATTGCAGAAACCTTGGTCATCAGGGTGAAGTTGGACACAGGACATTGCAGAAACCTTGGTCATCAGAGTGAAGTTAGACATAGGACATTGCAGAAAACTTGGTCATCAGAGTGAAGTTAGACATAGGACATTGCAGAAACCTTGGTCATCGGGGTGAAGTTGGACACAGGACATTGCAGAAACATTGGTCATTAGGATAAGTAAGCAGGAGAACTTTTCAGGGATCGAGAAACTTGTCGGCAGACCGTGGTGACAGCGACGTTCAGCAAAAGATCTGCTACATAATGAAAATACAAACCTGAAGGTGTTATACTCGCCCCCTGATCCTGTAATAATGGATCAGATGCTAAGCTTTATCGGATAAGGTCGAATAAATTGACAGACCCGTGTAGCGTTACAATAACCACCGACAGTTGGAAATGGTAAATAGCAGGCCCTAAAAGATGTGCTCTTGGGGTTAACTCTTTCTATAGTAGTTGTTACTTTGAAACATGTATGTATAATCAAGTACCACTGTAAAAGTGTTAAACCTACCTACAACATAATGTCGAGCATGTGTTTCTCTAACGTATGGTTAGTATGCCTTCCCGTGCTTCTATTTTCGTGCACTGTATTTGGATTCTCATCGAATAATCTATGGTGGTTTCCTGGAACGGTTATTGGGGTATCCTGTGTAAAGAAGTATAAAATACACAGAGCACGTTACAAATGTTTGAGAAAGAAGAAATGATTACACTGCACAACTATCCTTATGGCTACGATCACTGCCTCTTCACTTGAAGGCGCTATCAGATTCCCAACTATCGCCGCTTTCTGAAACGTGCAAACTCTCCAGCTTTTAAAGTCACACATCAATATTTATCTACAACCAAGACGTGCCTGTTCTGTGTCCTATACGCTTAATCGTGTACAGTGAATAACATGCAGGTTTCATATGGCTGCTATATTTCACGATCTATTCCAACTGTTGATTAGGAAGGTTGTGTGACTGTTTTATTTATATATGTATAGGCCATTTCGGACTGTTCGGTCACAATGTTCAAGCAACATGTCAATAATATAATACTATACAAATGGTGATTAGCCAGACAAATACTTAGAGATTGCAAAGTTATATGTATAGGCAAATTCAAATAATGCCATGCTGAATTAAAATGAGCAATGAAGAGGTTTTCACACTGACCACTTCATTAAGATACAGGAGGCGAAACGTCGATAACTTGTGTAAATTGGGTAGATCACATGTCATGTAATTGTAGTGGAGTAGCATGCTAGATTCAGGTATCTCACATGTCATGTACAACTTCCTAATGGTGGTGGCAAAACGTTGATAGGTTGCTTTATTCAGGTATGTCATACGTCATGTAACCTTCCTAATGGTGGTGGCGAAACGTCGACAGCTTGCTAGATTCTAACACATCACACGTCATGTCACCCATCAAATGGTAGTTTCGAAACGTTGAAAGCTTACCTGGTTTGAGCAAATCACATGCCAGGACACCTCTGAAAGGTAATCCTTCAGGTAACAGCTGAAAGTTGACGAAAAATAGTAGGGTAGGGAAAATCTTAGTCTGATAACATTACAAAATAGACAAGATGTAGTATTTATTCACTTGTCCGCGTGTATCGGGACCTAATGACATCCTTATGACCTACGCTGTTACGGGATGAGATAAAGACCCTGGTAAGAAAATTGTTTTACCGGAATAAACAATCAATCCTCAATTCCTGGACACCTCATGAGAAAAGAGTAGATTGGAATATATCTGAATATCGGAAACGACGGGGGGAAAGACGATGTGATTGTTCTATATTATTTCAGCTCGAAGGATTTATCTAATTACTTTATTTTATGTTGTGTGGTTTATGAAGGATATACCTGTTGAAATGCAGCGAAATATGCCAACCACAAATCGGTCAATCTATTGTTTGTGTCTTCGTTATTTAGGTTTTATTATTGTCAAAAAACAAAGTCGCTGCACCAGGAACAGCCTAACGAGTGCAGTGTCTCTCCAAGCACTGGTCTATGAACGTGGGTGCTGACTGCCAATGTTGCACGTTGGTTAGCTACAAACCTGGCTCTAATCTGCTGTGACAAATGCGACCAGCTCCAGACACGATTCCTTATTTGCAGTTGAGAACGATTCATCAAGAATTGCATCACCATGCTTGAAGCTTTGATTTAATGTCCACAGAATATCCTCTCTGACCATTTGCAATGTCCCAGTGAAATGTGTCTTTGAGCTGTCTTGTTTTTTTACTCCTGTCTGTAAGTTGACTATGATGACGATGTTGATGATGTGGGGGTAATCTTGTCGATGATGATGATGTGATGACGATAATGCTTGCTTGCTTGTGTTCGCTGGTTGTGAACTCCAGCGCGAAGTCCTGTATGCCGGATGAAGACATCATGTTGTCCAACATCAGTGTGATGTCGTATAGGACCTGAGGTTTGCGTGAGTATCCGTTGTCCCATATCTGGCTAATTAGTGTGCAGACTGGTAGTTCCTCGCCGTGCAGGCAGACACTCTCCGACTTCGGAGGAATCAACGATCCTACTGACTTTAGCCAGGATCCCAAAGGGACCTGTTGCCCAGGACGCTCGGCGAGGACGCGTCAATAGGTCTTGGCCAGTATAGAACCCAGCCCGGTGCCTTGGAAACACCTCTGCGTTATAGTCATAACAAAACAATAACAGTGTGTTGAAAGTATCTCTCAAAGAATTCAAGTTTTCGATTATGAATGCTAAGAAATATTGAATTCAAATACGAATAGCCTTCAGTGCTTGAAGCAACTGGCCGAGTACATATAACAAATCCCCTCTGGGAATTAGGCTGAAGTTTGGTAACAATAAAATAACTAAAAACAGTGTAGGCAACCAGCGCATAATCCCAGCAAGTCTGTGTGTGTTGCGCTGAATCATAACTGGGTTACATCCGAATCTGCCTTTCTGCAAATGTAAGGTTTCGCTACCAGCTTGCATATTCCGAAGGTATCTCTAAGCTTGGACGGGTGGACTAAAGCTCTGTAACACAGACCCAGTAGAGATGCTGCTTCGGTATCCCGTTAGGAGAAAATGTCTTTACAACCAAATCATACAAACTGTCATTGACTGCCTATAGTGCCTTGCGGTGTAGGGTGTAGGGTGTGTGCGTGCGTGCGTGCGTGTGTGTGTGTGTGTGTGTTTGGCGGGGGGTAGGGGGCTTGAACCTGATAGATTAAGGCCGACTGGCTAGTGAATTGCTGCGAACTGTGCAGGTTGGGGTTTTCTTTTTGCTCTCGACAGGAAAAACATCCACACCTTATCGAGGATTCTAACCTGGATCTCCCGAAAGAGAACCTGGCATTCTTAGCCACTCGGCCAGCTGCCCTTCTAATTCCTAAATTACAGAGATAGAAGCAACCCCGTTTTCGCGGCTTACACGTCTTGAACGCCGATGTATGGGGCTTAACAGAATCAACACTGACAGTCCCATATGCGAATCACAACCAACTAACTAGCTTGAGAAAATGAAAGCAATGAAGAGAAAATGAAAATTGGAAAAAATTTTCCTACTTACCTCAGAATTCCGAGCTGTGTATAGCCTGTGTATAGGCTATACATAGCTCGCAATTCTGAGGTAAGTAGGAACATTATTTCCAACTTTCATTTTCTCTTCAATGCTTTCATTTTTTCATCTTTTTATTCTTCTCGTCCTGTCGTCACGTTGTAATGTTGTCACAGGAGATCTCCGTGACTATATGTTGTGTTTTAGGAATGTGTTTGTTTGCTGAAGAAGGCTAATCGCGGCAACGTCCTGTATGTGCCGTAATTCTGTTATGTAATGCTGCACTACTTTGTGTCATTTTATACTGTTTACATTTTCACAGCTTTACCGCAGTTCCGCCAAATTGTATTCATATTTTTAGCTTGACAAAAGAAGGACATATTACACATGAATGCGAACGTTTTCCACGAACTTCTTTTTCAATAAGCAAACCATGGAAAATAATAACACTAAATGTAGCAAATGGATGGTTCACAAGCAGTTAAGGTTTTCTATCGCAAGCAATACATCATCATCATCAAGTGCTGTGCCGACTGGCGTAGGCGTTCATGACTCTCCACAGATCTCGGTCTTTGGTTTGCTGGATCTCCTCTGCCGTTGATATGCCACCGTCGCAATCCATCCAGCATCATTTCTCGTGGTCTGCCTCTGCCTCTCTTCCCCTCGATCTTTCCAGTTGTCACGATGTTCTCCAACGCCGCTATTCTCATCACATGACCAAAAAAAAGCTGTTTGTCTCTTTCTTATTGTTGTATATAATGTTCTAGTTTCGTTAGCCTCTTTAAGGCATTCGTTGTTAGTTACTTTGGTAGTCCAAGGAATTCGCAACATTCGTCTAAGGAACCACATCTCTGTTGCTTCCAAGCTCTTCCTAATTTGTTTATTTATATTCCAAGCTTCACAGCCATACAGCAAAACAGGTTCTATAAAGCTCTTCAGCACTCTCTTTCTTACATTCAATGATAGTGACTTATTGCATAAGATATTCTTCATTTTCTGAAATGCAGCCATTGCTTGCCCTATTCTGCTCTTGATCTCTGTAGTGCATCTTCCATCTGATGTTATAAATGTCCCTAGATATTTAAAACTATCCACTTTGTGAAGAATGATCCCTTCTATCTCTATTTCACATTTGGGTGTCGCCTGTTTCTTTGATACCACCATTATTACTGATTTCTTGCTATTCAAGGAGAGTCCTTTCTTTGCAGTCTCTGTTACTACAATGTGCAACAATTGTTGTAGATCTGTTGCATTATCCACTATCAATACTGTGTCATCTGCATAGCGTATATTATTTATATTATAACCTCCAAATATTATTCCCGGCTTTTCTTTGATCTCTCTCATTATTACTTCGCTATAGAGGGAGAAGAGATCTGGTGACAAACCACATCCCTGCCTTACTCCCAACTTTACGTGTTCATAATCTCCTTCTATATTTCCCATTTTAACTGCAGGCAATACGCCTCGGGTAAAACAATTAAAATTTGTCCTGAAGAAGTTTCTTGCTTTGGCTCCGTGATGTGATAGAACCATCACATTGTAAGAAACAATATAAAATAACACAAATTAAAGCAACTTTACACAACAGAATTACGAAAAATACACGACGTTACGGCGACTAGCCTTCATCGGCAAATACATACTCAAAACAGAATATATAATCACGGAAAAGAGCGTCCATTGACTACCTTAAGGCATAGTAAATGAGTCTAAAACACAGATAAAAAACATATAATGATTAACAGGATGAGGCAATACACTTAATTGCAGTTGTAAACATAGTTAAAATATGAATAAAATTAATGAAACTGCGGTAACGCTGTTGAAATGTAAACAATATAATATAACACAAAGTGTATAGGCCAGAGAGCAAGGAAGAATAGGCGGCTGATCGTTCAGTCGTTTTGAGAAGCCACGAGGAGGCGTCGAACCCGCTCATGACATTACCTGGGGAGTTTCGCTATGGAGGTAAGCTGTAACTCCTGTGTACCACTCACTCATCTTGCTATGTGTAATTATACTCATCATATGTTTAGTTGGAGATACTAAAGAAATCCGACAAGGTATTTGCTATTTTAAAGGCGTGTCTATTTGACTTGTGTGTAAACAGTACACTGGTGATTTTGAAATTATTGTCATTTACCCAATTTGGCAGCTGTTGTGACCTTCTGATATTACAAGAGTGCAGTCCACGGCCGTATTGACCTAAGACTGTGCCTCCAGCAAAATGACAAGTGAACATAAAGAACACCGCCGCCTGATGTGAAATAATAACAAGCCGGCAGAAGATGTCCTATAATACAGACACGGTATGAAAGAAACCTGCGTGGAAAAGCTGCAGGTGTACCTGTACTTGGCCCCTTTTTTCTCTACCTGTTTTATGAATTGATTTGTCTGAGATCAAGTGAACCTCGAAATAACGATGACTCACCTGTATTTCTGCACTGTGCAAATGAATTGTATGCTGTAAAAATATAGAACCAGTAGTGGGGAATTACCGCGTTTTTCTTCAAGGGGGCCAAATAATGTTTTATACAACGGTATGGATAATATAAAGGTAAAAAGGTAAATATAAAGTAAATATTCCCCACCGGAGTATGAAGTAATAAGGCACAATAAATTCTGGTGGCTTAGGGGTTAGTGAAACTCAGCTTCACAATTCCCCGACAGAGTCTTGAGTTCGAAATCATCAGCGGACGATTTGGAAACAGATCGCTTTGCGTTTATTTTTAATGGTATGATGCGTCGACCTTTGAGAAAGCAATGGCAAATTACTGAACGTACAATTGTGTAATAAATTAGAACAAGGCTATAAATTCTGAACGTTCTATAGAAGTAAACAAAGATCTATATCTTTGCTTTATTGACTACATAAAGGCTTTCGATAAAGTGAGACATGTCGACATGATAAGGATGCATGAAGATCTACAAATTGATGGAAAAGACCATAGACTTGTAAAAAAAAAACTTATATTGGAAACAACAAGCTGCCATCAGAATTGAGAACGATGTAGGCCAATATCAACCTATTAAAAGAGGTGTGAGACAAGGATGTGTAATGTCTCCAGATCCTTTTTCCTTGTACAGTGAGAATATATTCAGAAATATAGAAGATATGGAAGGAATCAACATTGGGGGACGATACATCAATAACATTAGATATGCAGATGATACAGCGTTCAGTCTCGGTGGAGATTTGTCCGCAACAGACGAGCAATATCTCCGGCGGGCCTATTCTCGCTGGTCGCGAGAACCGCACAGTGGAAGGATGGGAGATTTGCTCGCAACAGACGAGCAATATCTCCGGCGATATCTCCGGCGGGCCTATTCCCGGTGGTCGCGCGATCCGCAAAAGTCAGGCGGGGAGTCTGACGATAGTGCACGCTTTACACAGGTCCGGATACATGTGTTGACAGATGTACGCGCCCTACGGTTCAGGCGCGTACGAGGCCCTCACCTGTGGGACTTAACTAAACGCCTCTAAGTAGAGTCCCTTGGGTTCCAGGGTCTGGCCATAACTCGCCACCTGCTCGTGGTGGCGAGGTCTCGGAGGTTTGACGCTGAGCCGCCAGCGTCTGCAGCCTACCTTGTGCCAGACGTATTGGTTACCCATTCCTCTGGAAAACACAAGATTAGGCCGAGAGAGGGAACATGTCGTTTGGGCACCACATGTTTCTGTGAAGCTCTGCCCAGGCATTGTGATGGAATTTTGGCCACATTCCAACTCACATACTTTGGTCTGTCAAGACTGCAAGGTGCCACTCATAGTCTTGATCGCAGACAATGAACAGGACCTGCAACGTTTAGTAGATGCGGTTGTTGCACACAGTGAACAACTAGGGTTAGAACTGAATAGTAAGAAGATGCAGATTATTGTCGTCACTGAGAAGAAGGAAATACCACAATGTGATATACGAGTAAATGGGCATATTCTTAAGCAAGTGAACCGATTGAGTTATCTCGGCACAGTCATAACATTTGATGGGAGATGCCTCGAAGAGATTAGAACAAGAATTGCTATTGCGAAGGTAGCCTTTTGCAAGATGGAAAATATACTCACCAATAAAAAGATGTCAATTGAAACGAGAAAAGGAATGTTGAAGTGCTACATAGAACATATACTTTTGTATGGACGTGAAGCGTCGATAATGAGCAGCCAAGCTGAAAACCATTTGATGGCTGTGGAAATGTGGTTTCTGAGGAAAATGCAAAGAATACCATGGACAGACAGAAAAACCAATGAACAAGTCCTTCAAGAAACAAATGAAGATCGTAAACTGATTAGAGTCATTAGACGTAGACAGTCACCATTTTTTTTTTTTGGGGGGGGGGGGATGTTATGAGAAGAAATGACTTGGAGAATTGGTGGCAACTGGTAACATCGAGGGGAAGAGACCAAGGGGAAGACCGAGAAGTAAATACTTGGATGACTTGGCCACGTGGCATGGCCGAGACAGAAACACGGAGCTGATCCACGACTCTGGTGATCGGGTGAGATGGCAAAACATGAACGCCCAAGCTTATCGACATGGCACATGACGGATGGAATAACATTAAAACACAAATCCTTCGTTGTTGTATTCGTTGTGCCTCTGCACAATCTCACAGAACATGCAGTAGATGTATGGTATTGATTTTGCAGTATACACCGCTGTTGAATTTCACCCTATTTTGTTTGTTATAGAGACATAATGCGAATCTATATCAGAAATATGATAAGCTTTATATTATGCAAGTCGGTGTCTGTACCTTAGAGATAGTCAACGAAGTTTAACAATCCCGATATAGGGGATTCCAAATCAGCTATGGGTTATTTTTTTTTTCTTGTTGCATACCCCTTACAGGACGTTTCAGTCAACATCAGCATTTTTCAGCTGCTGTTGATGTACTAGGCAAGATTACGCTCAGTGTATCTGTGCGGGCTGTTGTTTGTCGAGACTCCTGTCTTTTCCACTTTTCACATTGGGCAGTGGGGAGCGTTTTGTGTGATATTCACTGGCACAGGAACGGAGCATAATGGGGACGACCCGTTGCTGTGAAGTTGGAACTGCGACTAACTAACTAACTAAAGCTCAGTAGTTTGCCATTGCTTTCTGAGCGGCCGGCTCACATACCTCTAAGTTACCAACGCGGCGAGAACCGCTACCGACTCTCGCGCAGGTTACGTTACTCACGAGAATATACGGGATTACGGAGAAAGACGTTAACGGGTTATTTAGGAACGTTAATTTACAGAATAGTATGATAGTCGGCTGTTGAGAAAGCAATGACAAAATAAAAGTTACTTGCATGGTTTCTACAGGACGCTGCAATCAACCCCAGAATATGTTCGCTGTTTGTGATTTACTGGGCAATTTTAGTTCAGCGGTCTATTTTACTGATCATAAAAATGCCTAGGAAATGGCAAACAGTCAATACATGCTGGGGTTGATGGTGATACCATGTAAAGAACATGCAACGAACTTTACAGTTTAACATCATGCATTGATTTCACCCAGAGAAACAATAAGTATGTGGTCTGGACACCTGCAGAAAATGAAATCTGATCAACTATCGATAAGATCAGACAACAAAATACAATATGAAAACAAAGCCTCGGTAAGACCAAGACAATGATAGTTGTGTCAGTGTATATTTGTTGGGTTGTTTCATGACGAAGGTATTTTACTTCTCTCTTTTTTTTTTTTTAGATGCACTCTTTGCGAGACAACAATAGATAGACGGCATCACGACACGAATACGACACAACCAAAGCCAGACATGTGACCTTCAAACGCAAGATCAGCTTTCTCGGCCAGTGTGGATTATGGAGAAAAAAATCTTAGCCACTTGGGGGATAGAAATTAATGTTTGTTACCTTAATCGTTCCGAATAGAACTACATGTATTGATGTACCCCTTTATTTTCTTGTGTGTGTGTGTGTGTGTGTGTGTGTGTGTGTGTGTGTGTGTGCGCGCGCGCGCCTGTGCGCCATCCCCAGCGTCTGTGGCCTGCAATGAATGGGACACCATGTGGATTCTACACAAAGTCAAAGCATGTGCCGCATTAAGGACCACTGAAGCCTAACGTTTCTTTATGTCAATGACACCAGCCACGGCCGGTGAGTCACTGGATTATTGTATTAGAGATGTCGCCATGAAAATGGCTGCAGTTGCCACCTCAGTTCTGTGAAGGGGGATATTGGCGTCAGAATATCATTATCTACGGTTGGAGACACACGACACGAGCCAGTGGGCTTCAGTCAGATTTCCTAGACAAATGTCACAGGAAATATCTAGATTCCCCCCAGCCCTCTAATTCAGACCTTGTATCCTCTTTTTGGCAAAGTTCTTATTGTGCGGGGTTTGATCAGACGTAGACTGTGGGTCTCTAGTTGGTCAAGTGTCTAAGACAGTTCATAAATCAACAATAAGCACACAACATACATGTATTGTGTGCCGCTCTTAGACAGTCAGAAGAAGGAAGTAGAGACTGAATGATGACCAGACAACATGAAAATTGAAAGCTATAGTTACGGACCTGGATTCGAACCTGTCACCTTCAAATGACGACAGCGCCATGCGTCGAAGTAACACTTGTTCCTGCAGCGAGACGCTGTCGTCTTTTGAAAGAGACATTTGAGACCCGGTTGGTAGCTATAGTTTTCAATTTTCATGTTGTATAGTGCGCCCTCTAGACTACACTGACTTCTTTTCACTCTCTAACAATACATGTGTGTTGTGTGTTATCATCGGCACATACACACAACATTAAATGTTGAATATAATACCACTGTCATTTAGATAAGCTCTGTTAGTAATTAATGTGTAAGATCGCAGTACACACTAAGCAATGCAAATCTTCGAGTCTGACATAACTGGCAGCATACCAACATAAATATATTACGCACCATGTGAAACTTATATCTTCCATGTGTAATTCTGTTTTCTGTGCACCATAGTTCATTTTCTAAATAACAAAACACCAGCCATGTTTACATAAACGATTCCACATGTAAATAAACGATGCTCACGGTTTGTTATGTTTACAGAAATTCACCCCTCTACACTGCGAACGATCTCACTGGTGCTTAGTCTTATCAGCCAGAGGATTAACGAGTGAGGTAAATTAGCAAAAGCTCAACGCACCGATAGAAAGGGGCAACGAAGCAAGAAGGAGTATTGCTTATACTATGCTTATACAAATATTTCTTATCACCGTGGACCAAGCCTAGGGAATGAAGTCTATTGGCTATGTCAAACTCATTGGACTTAGCAGGTTATGAAAATAGTACTCTCAAATCTATTTTACACCCATTGCTATCATGAAATGAAATAAACAAGCTGGACTGAGATCGGACAAAGAAGACATAAACAAACATGGAATTGCTTTAGCACCAAAAGAGGGCAGTTGTTGCTTTGCCATACCTTACGGCAGAAAGATCCATTATGGGAAGATCCATGGAAACACAATAATTGACCGGCCAGGAAGATATAAGTAAGGAACACACTAGAGGCTGCTTAGTGCAAGAGGTCTATCAGAGACACGCAGCACCGATCAGAACAACAGACGGCAGACGATTTTGACGGGCGAAGAATTATTAGGACGCGACAAGACCAACCTAATGATTTCTTTCTCTTCTTTGTCCCTCTTTCCAGGGGAGTGCTTCACTCATAATTTCGCACCTCAAATGTCACTATGACTGGTTCAACATGCATCTGTGTAAGATTTGTTTCCTCTAGGCAGATTATATCTAAGTTAAGGGGCTGTTTCTACCCTTGGGTAGGTTTCCTTTCCTTACCTTAAGCATCAACAGAATGTTGCATGCTAACTATGTCCTAGAAATGACGCCGAGAAAATAGTATTAGATTTTAAATCAGTGTCCTTTGTTAGTGATTCCATCCATATTCCTTGAAAACGTAAATTACAAATAAACAAATCATGTTTTAAACATACCGGTGTTGTAAAGTCTCAATACAAATTTGAAAAATGAAGTATATTATATTTATCAGACTACCAGAGAAAAATGGATGATATATTATCAGATGCATCTAAATTCAGAGTATAGCAAACAGTCAACAAGTCGGAGGACCTGGATGCAAAAATGAGGAAAGAAATCCAGTCACTTGTGAATGCAGGACTCATCAGTGAGGCCACTGCAAAAACGCTCACACCACGTGGCTCCCAAACACCTCAGATGTACGGTCTACCCAAGCTTCACAAGCCCGGCATCCCACTAAGACCGATCCTTTCCATGGTTAACTCGGCACAACACCGAATGGCGAGATGGCTAGCTGAAATTGTAAAGCCAGTACGACAGTCCTTCGATCCAAGAACACTCAGTGATACATTCGAACTGGTAGAATTATTGGATACTATGGACATTAACAACAAACACATGGCATACATGGATATTGCCTCTTTATTCACCAACGTTCCATTAGATGAGACCGTGAATATAATAAGCGAACGCATTAGAGACAAACAACTAAAACTAGGCATACCATCAGCTATTCTAGAGAGGCTATTAAAATTATGTACTGCCAACATACAATTCAACTTTCTAAACAAGTCATATCGCCAAATTGACGGAGTGGCCATGGGGAGCCCACTTGGACCTATTCTAGCGGACATCTTCATGGCACACTTAGAAGAAAAGAGATCCTCAGAAATCAATAACTTGGCCTTTTACCGTCGTTACGTGGGCGATATACTAATTATCACCACAGACGAGCTACAAGCAACGTCGTTCCAGGCCACAATGAACGAGACACATATAAACATCTCTTTATCTATGGAACACGAACACAACGAAGCGTTGCCGTTTCTAGATATCCTAATGAGACGTAGAGCAGACGGCACAATTCAAAGATCGGTGTACCGCAAAGAAACATGGACTGGCCAATACTTAAATTTTCAGAGCTTCGCACCTGTCCAGTACAAACGGGGCTTAGTACGGACCCTGTTTGACCGTGCTAGGAAAATATGCACCCAGGACACACTGACAGAGGAATTTAAAACTCTGAAGAATGCCTTAAACCTGAATGGGTACTCCACAGGATTTATAAAGCGCCACTGCCAACAGCCCAAACCGAAATCAGAAGTAACTACAGTCCCTAAACTCAAAGTATTCATCCAGCTAACACTCCGAGGAGATGACGTAATGCTACGTCTGCGGGACCGGCTCACCACAGCAGTCGAGCGAACATTCAGTGCTGCAGCTCTAGTCATCAGGTACAGAAACACACCGATCCCATTCCCAGCAGTAAAAGAACCTGTAGCTTTGTACGCCAAATCAAATTGTATTTACCAATTTACATGCAGATGTGAGGCCATCTACATAGGCAGAACTGAGCGACAGTTACATTGCAGGGTTTCGGAACATATTCCGAATTGGTTGGACAAGATACTACACACAGAAGATGGTAGCCTAGGCAGGCCGACACACCGGAACAGTCCGGCTTCATCGGTCGGGAGACACTTGTTCGAGAGTGGTCACGTGGTTGAAAGAGACAGTGCCTTCCGTGTGTTGTTCAACACACAAAGTAGTCGATTGTTAAAGTTTGCTGAAGCAATACTAATCAACCTTCGTAAGCCGTCCTTGTGCAAGCAGAAAGACATGTTAGTCAGTTTAAAATTACCGTGGTAGACAATCGACATTACTGTGCGAACATGTGTATATTTCAGTTTGAAGGATTTATCTAATTAATTCACGTAAGTTGTGTGATTTCTGCAGTATGTACCTGACGAGATGCAGCGAAATATGCCAGGCAATAAATCGTGCAATCTATTGTTTGTGTCTTCGTTATTCAAAGTAAATTATATCATCAAAAATGTCGTCTGCTGGAGAAAGTTCCAACACCTGTTATAAAGAATACTTCATTGGTATTTTCCAGCTTCATTAAAACAGTGTTAGAACATAGCAGTAACTATTGTAACTAATTTAATTAATGTTTAGCACATATTTTGATGACATCATGTACTTCGTTTTTCAAATTTATTCCTCATACAAAGTGTAGTGAGACTTTACAAACATCTGGTATAAATAAATTAACTGTACCTTGCTGCCATTCCATATATTAACAATAAGATGTTGTAGAAGATGTTTTCGGCACATGTATGCAAAATTAAAAGTTGAATATAATACCTCTGTTATTTATATCAGCTCTGTTAGTAATTAATGTGTAAGATCGCATTAGTCACTAAGCAATGAAAATCTCCAAGTCTGACATAACTGGCAGAAAAAAAACGTTACTCACCATGTGAAACTAATCTCTCCCACATGTAATCCTGTTTTATGTGCACCATAGTTAATTTTTCTAAATAACAAAACACCAGTCATGTTTACATAAACGATTCCACATGTAAATAAACGATGCTCCCCGTTGGTTATGTTTACAACAACTGACCCCACCACACTGTGAACGATCTAATTGATACTTAGTCTTATCAGCCAAGGGAAGATTATTCACTAGGTAAGTTAGCAGATGCTACACGCATACAGAGAAAAGGATAACCAAGTTAGAAGGACTATTTGCTTATAGAGTTACTTCTTATCATCCTAGGTCAAGTCTAGAGCAAGGGGTTCAGCGTCAATGTCAAGATTATGAAAATAATGACCTTACTAAATAAATGTTGCGTGATCTTTGTGGGAAGTTACGATCAACTCCGGGTTGATTTTCTAAGCAATTGAAGAGTCGTTATTTTGTCATTGAGAAGTCGCGGTAGTGTGGTGGCATGCCGGTCCGGTGATCACGGATTCGATCCGTATCGGTGAAGAATAGGATTTGTGAACATTGACCTGAGCTCCCAATTCAATCAATCAATCATGTGCCATGCCGGAAAGCGTAGGCGGTCATTACTCGCCATTTCACTCGATCACCAGAGTCGTGGATCAGCTCAGTGTTCCTGTCTCGACCATGCCATGTGGCCAAGCCATCCAGGTATTTACTTCTCGGTCTTCCCCTTGGTCTGTTCCCTACGACCTTGCCAGTTGTCACCAAGTTCTCCAGTTCATTTCTTCTCATAACATGTCTACAATTTTTGACTGTCTACGTCTAATTTCTCTAATCAGTTTACGATGTTCATTTGTCTCCTGTAGTACTTGGTCATTGGTTTTTCTGTCTGTCCATGGTATTCTTTGCTTTCTCCTCAGAAACCACATTTCTACAGCCATCAGATGTTTTTCAACTTGACTGCTCATTGTCCAAGTTTCACATCCATACAAAAGTACAGGCTCTATGTAGCACCTCAACACTATTTTACACTCCTTGTATACAAAGGAAATATTTGAAACCCCAGTGACCATACCTAGGGGACTATCTGTTCCTTGTATACATAGAAAACATTTCACACTCCAATGGCAATATCTATGGGACTGTCTGTTCATTGCATACATAGATAACAATTGGCACTCCAATGGCAATAAATTTGGGACTATCTGTTCCTTGTACACAGAGAAAACTTTTGACACCCAAATCTAGGGGACTATCTGTTCCTTGTACACATAGGAAACTTTTGACACCCCAATGACCATATCTTGGGGACTATCTGTTCCTTGTACACAGAGGAAACTTTTGACACCCCAATGACCAAATCTAGGGTACTATCTGTTCCTTGTACACAGAGGAAACTTTTGACACCCCAATGACCATATCTTGGGGACTATCTGTTCCTTGTATACATAGAAAATATGTCACACTCCAAAGGCAATATGCATGGGACTATCTGTTCGTTGTATACACAGAAAACATGTGCAACATAGGATACAGATGAAATGAAGCGCATAATCTTTGAGGTGCTTCTATGATCGTTGAATATCCTTGCTTCTGCTGCAGTTACCACTCTCGCTTATGTAAAACAGCGACATCACCATAAACCTCGACTGCAACATGATACAACAGAGTGACAGCTTCTACAGACGGGTGCTGGTGAATGTCGAGGGTTTCATAGCAAAAAGTTAAACACATCGCTTGAACCGTCAATTCCTCCAACACGAGGAACTGAAAGGAATTACTGTAACCTACCCCTGGTGAATTCTTGGGACATACCTGCTGAGTGATACACGTGACTTTGTGAGCTCTATGTTACCTTGACTCCTGCAGACAGCCACACTGTCAGATTACAGGTAATAATGACTACCATTGCCAACACTTTTCTGCTTTATGAAATCTACCTGTTCAATTTTGTTTGCTTTAGTCTCAGCTGAAAGCAATCAGATAGGTATCAAGTTGTTTTACATGTTTCTGTGTTTATCATTCAGTTGCCTCATTTTGAATTGTTTTTCACCTGGATGTTTGTTGTTGTTTTTTTAAATATGCTTTGATCCGTTTTTTATTATTATTGTATACATCATCTTCATAAAATACCCTGTCAGTTGATGTTTGCGTTCATGTCTCTCCATAGATCTCGGTCATTGGTGTTCTCGATCAGCGCTGCAGATGTATATCCCTTTATACCGCCGTCTCAGTCTATCCAGCACCATTTCTCTTGGTCTACCTCTGTCTCTTTTACCACTGATCTTTCCAGTCATTAAGATGTTTTCCAGCGCCTGTCATCTCATGACCCCAAAAATAAATGATGTTTAACTCTTTTGTATAGTTGGATATACCGTTTTACTTTTATTAGCCTCTTGCAAGCAATCGTTGCTAGTTACTGTAGCACTCCAAGGTATTTTTTGCAAGAATAGTTCCAAGGAAATACAGCTTCTTTACTTCTAAGCACTTCCTGGTGTGTTAATTCAAGTTCAATGATTCACTGCCATAGATTAAAACGTAACAGTATCTTATTATTGTATACACTATCTAATACTTCAAGTGATTAGCAAGGAGGAGACATTGGCAATCATGACACTCAAATCCTCTATATCATCTGCTGTAATAATGAAATGCGTGTTGTTTATACTAGTATTTGTTGCGCAACTACTAATGCTCTACACATACTCGTTTTCTCTTATCCTTCGTTTCTCTTGTCTAGTATTTGCTACGGGTAGTTAATTTCTCTTTTTCATCTGTGTTGTTGATATACCACACACAAATTTCGTGCGTCTTTCCCTTGTGGTGTTGAAGAGTTATCTAGTAATGCCTGCAGTTATCGGTACTTCGGTGTTTGTTTTCCTCACTGCTGATGATATTTGCACCATTCTTCTTAGACATTACATGTCCAGCGCCTCCAGTTTCTTCACCGTGTTATTACTCAGTGTCCGGTCTTCGCGACCACCGATAAGAACAGGCCGTACACAGCTTGACAGTGAGCAGAAAATGTGATATACTGTCAGAAAGAGTTACAGTAATACCCAACTGTGACTGGAAGAAAGCATAGTAACAACATAGTAAGACTCAGGAAATGTTATCTACGGTTAGGGCAGAACGGGTAACAGTGATAACTGCCTAAAACCGATGGGGTACAGAAATACGGTAAGTACAGGTATTTTAGTATCATCATCATCATTAGCATGTAGCAAGTCAAATAGTAACAACTAAGACTAAAGACATGTAAGCAACAATTAGGACAGAATGGGTAACACTGATAACTTTAGAAAACCGATGGGGTACATACACACAGGAAGTCCGGGTACTTGAGTATTATCATCATTGTCATGTAACAAGCCCTTTGCAGAACGTCACTCTCAACAAACCCGAAGAAAATATTCTCGATCCATTGCCAGTTCCCCTGCTTCGTGCATGTTCTATGCCCATGATATCTTTAATGCTGTGTGTCCACCAGTGTGCTTTTAGACTCCTGCCTCTTTATCCAGGGATCATGCCCCTCATTACTGTTCTTTCTAAACCAATGTGGCGTATAACATTGGCGCAGGTGCTGCTTCAGGCTGAGACCCCCCGACAGATGGTTGACCGTTAATATCTCAAGTTCCGTACAATAGTCACCGTCAATGGTCACTGAGGACAATGGAAAGAAGGAAAACAATGGTAGGCTACCTTATTTACCGATACCCAGAAAACATGAGCGGTCAAATGAATTATGAAGCAAGGCTGTTGTGGGAGGAAAGTTTTCCACAGGACAATCCTATAAATTCTTCCTCTTCTTCTATCGTTCGCTTCACAGCCGGTTTGCGTGGCATCCTAATTACTGTGGTACACCTCCTGACTGGTTGCTTCCATTTTCAGAACCTTTCTATTGCTAGGGTAGACTGGTATTTCTCGAGTTTAGATATAAATTATGCACACGTGACTGTGCATGCATATACGTACATACATATCTAGAGCAGTATGGTTTTACGGCACCAGAGACTCACTGTCGCCTCTTCTTGTATTAGCTAAAATAGTTCCACCATGTGAAGGGCAGGAGTTGGACTTTTGTTGCCAGAAGCGATGAATACACAAGCCATGGAGGAATTTTGCAAGGTTGGAACGCTCACCCTCAACCCCGCGCCCTCTGATATAATAGCGATTTGTAACCGAGCTACAGTTCTCCTGCATGATAAAATAATCATAGCAAAACGGACTACTGTTTACGCCATGAGTTAAAATGACACATGAGCTTTGATAGAAAGCCACCGCCTCATCACTACCTGGCCTCGAAACGCTCTACAACAAACTTGACAGTCTGTTGAAAAGGGCCTAATGTGCATCCGCTGCAAAGATGGACATGACAGATTGAATATCACCCTTGTACCAGGCACGGCGTGTCCCTGATGTGGCATGGGTGGTTTTATTTGAAAGCGCATTTGGCAGGATCTGACACATCCATAGTAAACGCAGCTTTAAAGTGCACACGATCAGCCTTATATTTATGTTCACTTCCTGATCACAACTTCAGTTTAATGTGATTAATAAATGCCAGGTGGAAGTAGTGCAATGCAACATCAGAAACTGGGGGACCCTGAGGTCTTTTGGCGCAGCTTAGGTGTCTGGGTAAGTGTCAGGTCTAAGTCACATATGACTGAGCTACCGTATGACAGTAGACGATGCTGCCTGCTGTCTGCTAGCGCCGTATGTTGGGAGGCGATCACCACATCCGACATCCCACATTGTGCCAACGGCTTCCGGCGGAGGAGCACAACTGGGAGGGTACAAGCCTTACCCTTGTGCGAGGAAATGCAACCTAAAGACTAAATGCCATGGATGGGAAGACCACATCCTAAGCCTTGGTCGGCAACTGGTATAGGATGGAAGCTTCGCTAGGTGGACAATTAGAGTATTGTTTTGCTGATCCAGTAGCTTCTGCAGCTTGTCTTGTTCCAGTCGTATTGGTGTTACTTTTCCTCTGAAGTAAATTAGACAGGACGAGAGAGGGATCATGCTGCATGGGCAGCACAAGGTCTCTAAATTCACCCCACGTTTTAGGCTACGGAGAGGTATAACTCCATTTTACAAACTATCATCTATCAAGAAGGTCAGGTGCCAGTCAGATGTCAAGGTGGTCGTTCGTTGAAGTAATTCATTCTTTCAGCAAGATACGTTCGGTGTTTAGAGATGTGGGTTTGAATCTAGCTGTGTTCACAGCTTTCATTGCTCTCTCTCTCTCTCTCTCTCTCTCTCTCTCTCTCTCTCTCTCTCTCTCTCTCTCTCTCTCTCTCTCTCTCTCTCTCTCTCTCTGTTGTATCTTTCATTTATACGAGTATTTTGTACATATGTTATCTGAATGCCAGTTAATACAATGTTCCTGGCATATGCATACTCTCTCTTTCAATGACAAGATGACGTCATGTGAAATGAGCAAGTTTGAATCCAGTGTGCCTATAACTTTCATAATTGTTATGACGTATTGTGGCTTCGGGTGATTACTTCTCTTGATGTTATTTTATGAGTGACAGTCAATGCCTTTAAATTTACTCATCTTTGTTTTTATGTTGATAGCCTTCGTGATTTGAAGTGTAAATTCTTATTTAATATGCCATACTATCTTCTTTTCCTTCCTCTTCTTCCTCGTTCGCATTCGAAGATGAACGACTCGAATTAAAATAATAGTTAGTTTAAGCTTCATCACACTCCAATACAGTGTTTGATGGAAAGGAGTCGTTCAAATCCGCATCTGTTTACTTTATTGATGTAAGTTGCACATGACTGCATGTTGTACCTGACCTTCATGGACATAACGCCACATGCACGGGTATCCCGCGAATCAATCTTGAACCTGTGATGTAGATGATTGTCCGTTGCAATTCAGTCAGCTGCTCCTTTTGCCAATCGAAAAATGATGACCTGATATTGCCTTGATAATTTATGATAAGTATCATTTGTCCCGTTAGTCTGGAGCTTCTCTGAGGTCTCATAAGCTGCACTTAAAAACGATCAAAGTAGGGTGAGTGTACTTGATAATGAAGTGGATGTGTGCAATCGTAACAATAATTAGTTCCTATTAAGAAGCCACAACCGTGATCAAACACAAGGCTAGAAAGAAAGTCAGAAGGCTAACACGTAAGAAGGAGATCGCAGTTTTAATAAGAGGATGGGCTGGAGGGAAGGTACCATGGTGGTGATATATGAGAGGATAACATCAAACAATGGGCGGGACAGATTGTACCATCTTAATGATAAAGGAGATAATAATATCAAACGGCTGGCTGGAAAGACTGTACCTCGTGGTGATAAATGAAAGGATAACGTGAAACGAAGAGCTAGAAAGACTGTATCATGTGGTGATAACAGAAATATCAGGGTTGGGGTATGAGTAAGAGGCATGATATCCGCCTCTGACTCCAGTAGACCGGTACGAATGATCGCTGCACAAATGTGGATTTATGTAAACTACGGAATCGCGGGTGTTATATATCCCCTTGATCCTGATGTAGTAGACCGAACAACTACACTTCTCGGATACTGGTGAAAAACTAGGAGGATCTATATGCACGGTGATCATGTTGAAAAGCTGGGCAGATGAAACTCGAAAAGAAAAGCCCAACAGGTTTGTCCTATGCAGTGCTGTGTCTCCATAAGTCCTTCGAAATTTCTCTCCGACATCAGCTAAACGTCCTGCCTCTGTTGCTGTCAACTGTCTATCCTATTTTGAATCCATATATGACGTACTTTTCTTCTCCGCTTGACCAATACGTCTCCATTCTTAATAACTTTTCTTCTCCGCTTGGCCAATACGTCTCAATTCTTAATAACTTTTCTTCTCCGCTTGGCCAATACGTCTCCATTCTTAATAACTTTTCCAGACATTCATGTCGATGCTTTACTAATACCAAACCTAATACTATTAATATCATCACTATCGTCATGTACCATGCGAGCAGCACGGGCGATCGTTCTTTTCCGTAAACATCTGTGCTCTACTTGCTAGATAATTCTGCTTTAGGTCGCCTTCCTTGCCACTGTGCCAACCTATCTAGGAATGTCTCCCTATGTCGGCCATTTTATCTAAAAACCTCTATCTCTCAGTTGTCACAGACTTCTCCGGACTCTACTCATTTAACTTTATTGCAGCCATTACACATGTTTTACTGTATGACAGTGAATCATTGAATAAACTTGAAAGTGTTTGATACTTGGTTCCTGATACGATTGTTGTGAATGCTTTGGATCGCTAGAGAGTAACGATTGTATGGAAGAGGCTAATGAAAGTAAATGCTGTATACTATACATAACTATGAGAAAGACACACATATAGTTCTTGGGTCTGTAATTAGGAGATGGAAAACATGGCATTGGAGAAGATCGTGACCACTAGACAGCTCAGTGGGTGTAGAGGCAGACCCAGAGAAATAATGAGGGAAGGATTGGGGCGCTGGCATGAAGGAATGTCATCAGCTGACTAGATCCAGAATACCAAAGACCGACACCGGTGGAGAGACATGAACGCCTACACCAGTTTGCATTGCGCGTGATGATGATGCTGATGATGTTGATAGTAATGATGATTCTGACAACAACAAATGCGTGTATCATATCCTTATGTAAGGTGATAAAATATCTTTGTTAATTTTCCTCTTACAGTATGTTGATATTAATCTACTTATTCATCAATGGGGTTCCCAACCCTTGACAAAGACACCACATGGCTTAAAGTGCCTTTCTAATCTCCTTATTCAGAGTCCATGATTCACACTCATACAGTACAACTGTTACCAGCTGTTGTTATGTAGCTAGCTGAATACAAATCTTGTTCTAATTAAGTATCAGGCATGGACGGAGAACAAGTAACATCACCAACAGCACAACACAACAACGAGATAGTGTACATATTGTCAAGAATACACGTATGATACAAACGTTGATAAAACAAACAGTCGTTAGCTGGCCCAGTGTTTATTAACCTGCTATGTCGTTCTTTGTCCTATATAGCAATATGTGTAGATGATTAAAGTACTGCAGACATGGGATACATACAGCGGTGTGGAAATGGGTCGATCCTTCGCTGAAATGTCTGCAGTCTGGTTTTTGCTCTCTGCAATTCGTTTGTCGTGTGTTAAATGTGTATTATGCTTCAGTTCTATCCTAGCAAACGTTTAGTGGAGTTATTAACATTTGTATTATGTTCCAGTTCTAACCTAGCATTTAGTGGTGTTATTAACAAATGTATTATGTTCCAGTTCTAACCTAGCATTTAGCGGTGTTATTAACAAATGTATTATGTTTCATTTCTAACCTAGCATTTAGTGGTGTTACTAACATTTGTATTATGTTCCAGTTGTAACCCAGCATTTAGTGGACTTATAACATTTGTATGTGTGTGTGTGTGTGTGTGTGTGTGTGTGTGTGTGTGCGTGCGCACGCATGTGTGTGTATGTGAACCGCACAATTGACGGTGACTGCATTAGCCAGGCGGCCTCAATTCTTCAGGCTCAAGACCCTCACCCCCCCCCCCCATCACTCCACCCTCCCCTGTCCTGCAAATCACTAACTTTTATATATAATCAATGTCTCACCAAAGGTCACTTCCCTTCAGCCTTTAAAATCGCTAAAGTGTATCCTCATTTAAAATCTGGTTCATTAGACAACGGTCTCACGAGTAACTATAGGCCAATGTCCATACTATCATCAATATCCAAACCGCTAGAAAAGAACATTCACAAAACAACACTAGAGCACACGTAGTTCGCCACAAACTAATAGTTGACAGTCTGTCAGGGTTTCGGCCAAAATATTCTTGTCATACGGCTCTAACAAACATGATAGAAAACTGGCATCAAAATATTAACAACAATAATCTATGTGGAGCGATGTTTATAGACTTTAGAAAAGCATTCGATATGATAGATCATACTATTTTAATTTTAAAACTAGAAACAATGAAAGTAAGCCTTAATATAGTGATATTGATAAAAAAAAATCCTTTTTATTAGACATAAAACAAGTAGTATCACACAATAAAACGTTATCTCAAACAATTACCATTAATAATGGAGTACCTCAGGGTCTATACTTGGCCCTCTGTTATTTTCCATTAATATAAACGATCTCACCTTATATGTTTCGTCGTCCTGCGATCTATTTGCATACGATACAGAACATCACAACGCCACCCATCGTAGGCTATGCTCAAGATTGCCCAATCGCCGCTTGAGCATAGCCTACGATGGGTGGCGTTGTGATGTTCTGTTGTGATAATTTGGTGTGTCCAGTGTGTGCCGCGTGGTTACACACCCGCTTCACACGCGTCATCCGGGACTGTTTCCGGATCCGGTCAGGGATATGCAATACTGACGAGCTCAAATGAGGGCGAAACTCGAGTATAGTGCTTCCATATTGACGTGGATGGGCCTTAGGTTCATACCAGAATGCGATCGGCGTTGCTAGTAGTGGGTTGTGCTCAATATTTATTAACTTTGGCAGATGAGAGGTAACTAAACACACACAAAATCCCGTGGCACTACGCCCAGCTTGAAAACCGCTATATTGGGGTAGTCCTCCCAATGGAAACTCCGGGTTATGTTCCAGGAAAGGTTACGATATCCTCAAGAAAATGTTCCCGCTTCTGGCTGTCTACACAGAAGTCAATGCCTGATTATGGCAGCTTGAGGTCACACAGTCCTTTGGGTGAAAGCCAGGCAGGAAAATCTGCAACGTACGAATACACACGCGCACATCAATGTTGCGGGACGGGGGATATAGAATCGTTCTTCTGGGTGCGTCATCGCCAGAAAACAGACTTCTCAAATACACTCGTGGCGTGAGGCCATGAAAATGAACTAGGGAAATTGTAAACTCGGTGATGGAGTGAGCATAATGGAAGGTAGGAAATTATGAGAAGATAGTTACTTAACTGATTAAGTATTGTGGGATGATGAATTGTCTTATTCGAATTTCCCGAAACTGCCATGGGTTTATAAATCAAACTATTGTCAAAATATCAATACAGTAGTTTTCCCTATGCAACTCCCTTTAATTAAATATATAATACAACATGTCTGCTACCATGTTAACAGCTTTTAACTCATAATTGCGATACTTCCCATATTTCGTTATCATTTTTGTTTGGTTCATGCTTACATTTTGTTCGGCACTGAATCTGTTAAATAATCATAACAAATCAAACAGAATATAAAATAGATAGACAGGGTATAGTAATTTATTTTATTCATATTATAGTATGAATATGGTGATCGAGTGAATTGGGGAATCATGACCGCCCACGCTTTCCAGCATGGCACATGATTGATTGATTGATAGTAATATAATAGTAAGAAATAGACAAACATCATTCTTTGGTCATGTGATGAGAAGAGAGACACGGAAACCCGCTCCTTTATAGTCGTGAAAGTCACACTCTTATTACGAGTTTTGACAAATATAAAATTAAAAATCACGAACGAACGAACGAACGGACTTTATTTTCAAAGGGTAACAAATTGGGCACGCAGGACCGTCTTACATTCGGCCCTTCCACTCATCTTCGTTCATCAATAATGCATAATACACTCACATAGGAAAAAAACACATTTTCAAATGAATGCTGTTAACATAAACAATGCATATTACTATGTTATGAGACACATACCCCAACCATCCCCCATCCCCCATCCACCCACACATCCCCCACCCAACCACACACACACCCCCAGACACTCATACATGCCCTACCCATCCAACCATCCCCACCCAAACAGCCCACACCACACCCCCCCCCACCTACACACATCTCCCCAAACACACACACACATACATATCCCACCCACCACACATCCTCCACCCACCCACACACACTCCCCCAGGCACACATACATGCACCCAACCAACCATCACCTACCCACACATCCTCCACCTACACACATCTCCCCACCCACACATACATCGTCCACTCATCACATAACCCATAAACACTCACCCACCCACATATCCTCCACCACACACGCACAGACCCCCAACCACCCAGTCAAACACACATCCCTCAACCACACATCAACACCTACACATACACATATCCCCGCCAACCCACACATAACGCACCTACCCACACATCAACCACTTTCACACATCCCCCACCCACACAATCTCCACCCACCCACCCACACATCCCACGTCCATACATACACACACATCCCCACCCCAACCTACACACACTCACCCACCCACACATCCTTCGCCCACCCACCCACCCACCCCCAATCACCCATCCCCCAATCACACATCTCTTAACCACACATCCCTTAACCACACATCCCCACCCACACAAACCCCACCCACACTCACACATCTCCCCACCCATACACACATCCTCCACACACATCCCCACCCACCAACACATCCCCCATCCACAAACACACACCTCCCACCCACACACACCCCCACCACCCACACACACTCCCACCACCAACACACATCACCACCCACATATATCTTCCACCTACACACACATCCACCACCCAAGCATTCATCTCCCACATATATCCACCCACTCACGTACTCACACCCACACATCCCCCACCCACCCATCAACGCATACATCTCCCATCTACCCACCCACCCACCCACACTCACACACCCCATCCACCCAGCCAAACACACACACACAAATACCCTCACGTACTTCACACATTATTTAGCGCGATAGGAAGAAAACCATTAAATACTAGTAGATAGATACCTCATTAATAGTCTACATTTCCGCCATGTGTAGCTCTTTGCCCCGAACCTCTTGGAGAGGGTTGTAATATTTCTAGACACGCTTTATGAAAAAGCTCAAATCTGGTCGCGTCGTGCTGTGACCTCTCCTCTCTCTCTCTCTCTCTCTCTCTCTCTCTCTCTCTCTCTCTCTCTCTCTCTCTCTCTCTCTCTCTCTCTCGTTCTCTCTATCCATTTATCTGTCTGTTTCACTCCTCTTTATCTATCTATCTATCTATCTATCTATCTATCTATCTATCTATCTATCTGTCCGTCCGTCCGTCCGTCCGTCCGCCCGCCCGCCCATCCGTCCGTCCGTCTGTCTGTCTGTCTGTCTACAGTCTATTTATCTGTCTGTCTATCTGTCTACCTATCTGTATGTCTGTCTGTCAGTCCGTCCATCCGTCAGCCTGCCTGCCTGCCCGTCCGCCAGCCAGCCCGTCCATCTATCCATCTAGCTATTTTGTCTGTCTGTTGTTCGTTCTTTGTGAGTATATGTATCTCTGTCAATCGATATGTCTGTCTGCGTTATTGTGTCTATCTATTCGCCTGTCTTTCCGTGAGTATATCTTTTAATTGGTCTACGTGCATCTGTAATTCTCTCTGACCATCGAGTTGTGTCTGTGGAATATTGTCGGTCTCGTAAAATGTATATGCTGAAAATGATTACAAATAAGTAAACTGCTCCCTCCGCCTTGCAGTGTTTGAGACGAGTTGTCTAATCGTGCCCCATACCTATCGTTACAACTGCCATTGGATTGCTGTTACCTTCGAGAGATAGTCACCCAAGGAAGAAGAAGGAGAACATTATCAACCAGAAACTAACTACACAGAAAGAGTCTGGGAAGACAGCGGGTGCCATGCCAGCGGGTGCCCTGTCAGCAGTACAGGAATCCCTTTCTGCCGAATTGCTTTAACAGGTAGAGGCAGGTTAACACGACCTTCTCTTGCCGCGTGGATTGACTTGTGCTGAAGCTAAGCTAGCAGAACAATCTCATTCACAAACTGTTTGAATGCAATCTTGATTGCGTTAGGTGTGTACAAATGTGTGCCTATTTACTTTACTGAAAAATGAATAGGTGTTCATACTTTATGGTCATTGTTTGTCTGATTTGTGGTTCGTAATAACTGACTGGCATCTTGCTGTCTTGACAGACGTGAGTTTGTAAAATGGAGTCATACCTCTAGATGACACAAAGCCTGGGCTCAGATTAGAAACCATGTGTTGCCCGTGCAGCATGATCCCTCCCTAGTTTACTCCAGACAAAGGTAACACCAACACATCTGGAATTAGACAAGCTGCAGAAGCTGCTGAATCAGCAAAGCAATGCTCTAACTGTCCGCCTATCGGAGCTTCCATCTTAGACCAGTTGCCGAGCAAGTAATACGAGTACATAAAATGTATACGTGTTAATACTTAATAAAACTCGAATCCGGACCCGCTGTGTTGTTGCATCTGTCTATCTGTCTATTTCAGTCCATCTCTCTCACTTTCTCTCTCCCTCTCCACTCTCTCTCGCTCTCTCTCTCTCTCTTTCTCTCTCTCTCTTTCTCTCTCTCTCTCTCTCTCCCTCTCCCCCCTCTCTCCCTCTCCCCTCTCTCTCTCTCTCCCCCTCTCTCCCTCTCTCTCTCTCTCTCTCTCTCCTCTCTCTCTCTCTCTCTCTCTCTCTCCCTCTCTCTCATAGTCCCATTCGTAATACAAGCCTATATGTTTGCTGTAGTATAATTCGGAAAGTGGATTATTTACCTGAAGTAAGCTAAAGAGAGACACACAAACATCAAAAGGGTGTTGGGGGGGGGGGGGGGAGGATGGTTAGAGCAGCTCAGATGCAATAAAGCCGGTGGACATACGCCAGGGACAACACTATATGTGAGTGTGTTGAACTCCCTACCTCGGCACCGGAAAGTTTAAGGGTAGGCGCATCAATTCCCTTGGTCACGAAAGGCCTCTCCGATGCTATGGCCTAGAAGTAGTGAACATGTTTCACGATTGCCTGATATAAAGAGTTCTAGGGCTCGAAATCAGATGGAGACGATTTGAAAGCAGACTGTCTTAAGTTGATTGGTTGATTGGGGGAGGGGAGGTGAAGCTGTTTATTCCAGTAGCAATTCGATTAAAAGTCTGCCCGGCTTTTCCTCAACACTTTGGATATCGTCCAGACATACTGTTAACTCCCTTCTGGGCCATTCCGTCCAGTTATGGATACTAAGTCTCTCCTTCTGCGCTCTCCACCCGATCCCAGAGAATTATCACCTTTATCATAAAGTAACTCTCCTCCTACAGAAGCAGCAACAGCTCAGTTATCAGTCTGTTCATTCCACCACACACCTACCTGCCCTAGGAGGAAAACCCACGATTCACAATCTTCGCCCTGTCGAGCTCTGCTAGACACACCATCTGAAGCATCCAGGCTTCCTCTGTCCGAAACATATACAGTGAGTCCGTTACAACACCCTTGGCATAAAGTAGCTCTTCGCCCAGAGAGAGAACAGTAGCTCATCCATCAGTCTGTTCATTGCCCCACACACCAACATGCATTAGAAGGAAACCCCAGGATAAGTTTGCAATCTCTGTCCTGTCGAGCGATGCTAGACACACCACTCGCTTTTTCTTTCAGAAGCATAGATGTGAGTGCTTTACAAACTCAACATGTCTGGCTGTGCTATCTAACAACCCTTCTAAAACTGTCTAGCCTATATACGTGGGTCTCACCCAGATTCTTCTGTTCGTGCCACTGTTTGTTTCTCAGCCTAGTTGGTTCGATATCCAGCTGCCTATCTGTTCAAATACAGAAATATCACAAGAGACTTAAAATATATATATTTTCCTCAATATTTTTGTTTATTGGAATGTTTTCTCGCATCGGCTGAACAATTTGATCTTAGATTTTCTGTGTCAACATCGTCTTCTTCATTATCATCTTCATCATTATCATCTCCATCATTATCATCTTCACCACCGTCATCATCATCATCACCATCATCATCATCATCTTCACCACCGTAGTCATCATCATCATCATCATCATCATCATCATCATCATCATCGCCATCATCATCATCATCATCATCATCATCATCACCCTCATCACCATCATCATCATCATCATCATCATCATCGTATATTTCAGCCCGTGGGCAGATTATGAAGCTTCTGCTAATACCATCACATAGCTGTCTATCTTCCCGCCGCTCGTTTCAACTCCATGTCATGCCTGCAATAAAAGATCTGTCTTACCTGCACATAAATGTTTCTTTTATCTACCCATTCTTTTATTTCCCACGTCATTCGCTTTCTAGTACTCTCTTTGATGTGTCTCCATGTCTTAGACGAGTGGTTCTCAACCTTTTTTGGCCCGTGCCCCTTTCACCATATTTTCAGAACGTCACCCCCCCCCCTTTTTTTTCGTATTTCCTACCTAAAAATCCCCCCCCCCTCCTTTTTTACACAATATACGTAATAATGGAAGCAAAATTTAATAGCACATACTAAAATAAGTCTAGACGTCCACATAAAACATGATTGGTGGTCTACTTACTTTGTAAAATGAATTTGAGAAGGGTGAGACATACAGAACCGTAAAGTATGAAGGGGAAAAACAATATCAAGTAACCGGTTCTTGTATTAACGCGATCTTGAAATAATCTAAATTCCCCCATCCCCACCCCCTGGAAACCCTAAAATTCCCCCCTCCCCGGGGGAGGGGAGCAATTCCCCACCGGTTGAGAAGCACTGTCTTAGACTGTGGCCAGGATACGAAAGCATGCATGCTCGCATTAGTTGCAGAAAATCGTGAACATGTATGTGTTGGCGCGCTCTACGGGTTCTGTTTATGCTGTGTTCTATCCTTGCGTAACCAGTGCTGTAGCTTATGGGACGGGAGACGTCGGACGTTCAGAAAACCATGGCAAACTACTGGACTAACATTGCCTTGTAAATTACAAACAGCCAGTGGGGGGATCAGCAATGCCGAATGAATAAGGGCGCTCACTTTTAAACTTCCGCTGCGCTGATGCTGATGTAGTGGGTTCAACCCTTACACCGGCCAGTTGGACTAAAATGTTGACTTCTCGTCCTTGACTTGTAGAAGTACATTACAAGTACCTCAGAAGTGGGTAATGATGGCGAGGGATACTAGTAATAGGGAAAGCTAATCCATCCGCAGATAAATCAGAAAAGTGCACTAGAAGAGTAGTAGGACGTGTGTGGACTACGCTTGAGTACACAGTGAGAGAACGCCACAAAACAGCCAATAAATGCTGGGGTTGATTGCAACGTCCTGTAAAGAACATGCAACTAATATCCTTGTACGGCGAATGTGACGATGTTATCTCAGTTCTACGCTTGTGACGGCGACGCCATCAGAGTGGGAAGGAACTGGTTACTGCTATCCTATAACGCACGGCCTAGCATTACAACATTTAGCATTTCCTATAGCCTATAGCTAAGAGAGCGTGGGCAAGACAGTTTTCACTATATCCATTACCAGAGCCACGGACATCACACTGGTTAGAATGTTCGCCTGCCGCTAGGTTGGTTATGTTTGAACATCTGTCGAGACGAGGATTTTCTGATTAATTTAACATGAGCACGCAATTGGCATAGCCTAAAATGGATGCCAGGAAATGTCCGGGAAGTAAACGCGACCGGTTTGATGTTGACCAATTAACCCACTGAGTGTCCATCGGTCTATAATTATATGGTGTATTTTTAATGACTGTGCAGTGTTGGAAAATATTGCCGGTCCAAGTTTTGTATTTACCCTCTGTAAAGTTAATGCAACCTAATAGTTAAATACAAAACTTGGACCAGCAATATTTTCAAACACTGCACAGTCATTAAAAATACACCCTATACATGGGGCTAACAATATATACCCAGTGCACCTCAAGGAGTGGACATTTACTTATCCAATGGACAATGGCTCAACGAGGATACAGATAAGTAGCTTTATATTTATATTTGCATGTGGTGTTTTCCATATAGTTGTGTCAGTTTGTGTTTGTTTATTCTAAGCCGAGGAAGGCTTTAGCCGCAACATCCACTTTGTTTCTTGTAATCGTGTTCTAGTAAAGCTCACAATCTACTTCTCGTTTTCTGGCGATTCATTCACTTACCCAGTTCGTTTTCTAGATTTCATTGGCTGAGTCTTGTTACTTCCCTTGTTTAATGTAATGCGACCTTTTCTCTTAAAACTTCATTGTCAAAGGAGATTACACTATCAATTCATGCTTGCTTGTTTGCTTGTGTTCGTTGGCTTGAGCTCCAACGCGAAGTCCTGTATGTCGGATGAAGGCATCCTGTTGTCCAACATCAGTGTGATGTCATACAGGACCTGAGTTTTGCGTGAGTATCCGTTGTCCCATGTCTGGCTTATTGGTGTGCAGACTGGTGGTTCCTCGCCGTACAGGCAGACACTCTCCGACTTCGGAGGAATCGGCGATCCTACTGACTTTAGCCAGGACCCCGAAGGGACCTGTTGCCCAGGACGCTCGACGAGGACGCGTCAATAGGTCTTGGCCAGTATATAACCCGGCCCTGGTGCCTTGGAAACACCTCTGCGTCCCACTATCAATTCATTATCATAATTATTTCATGTTCAATCACTTGTGCCGTGTTGAAATATGACCTAGTTACATTATAATGTCCCTCTCAACAGATGGGAAGTTCCAGCACTGATCGTGCACACCCCGCTGACTTGTGAGTTGGAAGAGGTGGAATGGAGCTCTGCAACAGTGTTCCCCTGGAGATCTGCAACAGTGTTCCCCTGGAGATCCTACTTCTGTGCCTGGTTGGAATAAAGGTGGCTACACCAACATTCCTGGCTGGCTGTGTGTTGAAGGAATTACGAATGCAGTTCGTAATCCCGCATACCATGTTCGAAACACAGCTGCCGGCGATTTGGAAGCAGACCGCCTTGCGTTGATTTCCATACAAAGGTATGAGTGCCGGTTGTTCAGACAGCAATGGCAAACTACTGAACGTAAACTTGCCAAAAAATCACAAACAGCACCACCCAAAAAAAATGCTGGGGTTGACTGCGACGTCCTGTAAAAGATATGCTAGTAACTTACTTCATTTTACTTTGCTTTACTTTACTTAATCAATTCACCCTTTTTAATTTGCATTTGCTTAGTTCAACATGTCAATTCGTCTCATAGTTTATCTGCATATTTGTTTTATGTGTAATATATTCTTTCAGCCTGCTTCCTGGCCTAGAGGTTAGCGACTTTTCTCCGTAATCGCGTATACTCTCGTAAGTAACGTGACGACGGTGAGAATCAGCAGTGGTTCGAATCGCGTCGGTAACTTACGGGGTATGTGAGCCGGCCGCTCAGAAAGCAATGGCCAACTACTGAGCGTAATCTTGCCAAGAAATCAACAATCAGCTGAAAGATGCTAATGTTGACAGCGATGTCCTGTAAAGGATATGCAAACATGTTTATATTCTTTCATCTTCCATATTAGCATCTGATTATTTCAAACATACATCCTCACTCGTTACCTTGAAACTGGAAAGGCAATTTTAAAATCCATAAACAGAAACAGCATCAGTCAAATCTGGAAATAATCGTTGGTGCAGGCCACACAAGTCTGCGCTCTTTCGTGTCAACGATTCCTGCACGAAGAGGCAGGAGACTAATGCTGAGATAACAGATAACTTTGCGCGAAGTCACAAATCCATACGCTCATTTATGAACTGTACACTTCACTCGCGCGAACCAAAACACGACAGCGGTCAGGTTTGAATATACAGACAGACACCCAAACATATTAAGGAAAAACTGCTGAATTTACGACGGCTTGTCAGGTAACTTGTCGACCAGCCAGACGGCAAAACAGCCAGCCAGACCGCAGGTACACAGCGCGAGAGTGACGTTGTCGCAACTGTTCGCGCTACATACATTTTGTAATGCTCTACGGTGACTGGTTGTACCACAGCGAGCGCCTATTCATTGTGAAAGCCACAGCTTTCCTAACACCATTAACTAGGGAATTTCTCGCCATAAAGGAGGGGCAATAATGGGGGAGCCTTTAGAACATCTAAAGTGTATATGTAAATGTGTATTGAATTAGTTGGTGTCGACAAGATTGACAGGAGAAATGTGAAAGCTCGCTAAGTACACTAGAATTGTATGTATGACTCATGATGTGGTTAGTGTTCCAGTTTATCAACTCTCTCTATCAATCAATAAGCTCCACAATAAAGGTTGGCTGCAGTGGATCTCCAACACCTTCTCTCAGCTCGATTCTACATCCTATGAGACTGCTGTTCGTCCATCAACTCTCTGGTTTGGGCTCAGTTCCCAAGTGATACGATTGCTTGTTGGATCGGTGATTGTGTGTTGTCTTTGGAAAGTGGGGATTTAATTTTCATTGACCTGAACTCCCAGGTCTATGATCATGATAATGTGTCCTGCCGGCTGGTGTATACTTCATGTCTCTCCACTGGTCTCGGTCCTTCGTTTTCTGGATCAACATACCGAGAAGATTCCTCCCTCTACGCCACCGTCTCAGCCCATCCAGCAACATTTATGTCGGTCTACCTCTGCCTCTTTTCCGACTGATCTTTGTAGTCGTAACGATATTTGTCAAGGCCTTTCTTCTTCTTCTTCTTCTTCTTCTTCTTCTTCTTCTTCTTCTTCTTCTTCTTCTTCTTCTTCTTCTTCTTCTTCTTCTTCTTCTTCTTCTTCTTCGTCTTCTTCTTCTTCTTCTTCTTCTTCTTCTTCTTCTTCTTCTTCTTCTTCTACTTCTTCTTCTTCTTCTTCTTCTTCTTCTTCTTCTTCTTCTTCTTCTTCTTCTTCTTCTTCTTCTTCTGCGTTCATCCGGAGTTTTTTTTTCTTTCGTTGTGCCTGTTTACAGCAGAGCTGCGTTCTTGCGCCGTTAGGACGACACATCCGACTTCTACGGGCATTTGTTGACCGGGTTAACCTTCCCGGGGGGGGCGCTTGGTTCTTATTACATAGCTCCCAGGCTACCCAGAATAAAAAGGGGCAGCAGAAAATTTCCATTGAGGGACACTGACTGTATCACCCATTGAGTGCCGAGTGGTCTTTATGGCGCCAGCATGACCTATCCATTACGCTCCCAGGCGTGAAAAGGGATCAATAACTTTATATAGCTCTGGGGGTCAACTCTGGTAAAATTGGAATTGTTGTTCATCATAATTTTTACATGCAGCGAGGTATGGAACTGTCACATTATTTAATTATATCATGACTTAATATATGGAAAGGTCTAAGACTTGACACCCCTATTAAAGTACCTATAGCTTTACAAAAGTGTTTATAGATTGCATCCCTAGTGATGATAGTCCTGCATTTATTTTCTCAAAGTGCGTTAAGGAGACGACCCAGTCAGTATACAACTTGCACAGTTTTCAGGGGAAAGAATTGGTTAGCACACTTAAACTGTCTATCGTGACTGGCAAGATGGTGGAAACCTCGTTCACAGTAGCGAACCATGTAATTCTCAATTGTGACAGGCAAGATGGTGGCAACCTGGTTCACCTTAGCGAACCATGTAATCCTCATTGTGACGGGCAAGATGGTGGCAACCTCTTTCACAGTAGCGAAGCACGCAATTCTCATTGTGATGGGCAAAATGGTGGCAACCTCGTTCAAAGTAGCGAGTCAGTCAATTCTCATTGTGATGGGCAAGATTGTGGCAACCTCTTTCACAGTAGCGAACTAGGCAGTTCTCATTGTGATGGGCAAGATGGTGGCAACCTCGTTCACAGTAGCGAACCATGTAATTCTCATTGTTACAGGCAAGATGGTGGCAAACTCGTTCACAGTAGCGAACCAGGCAATTCTCATTGTGATGGAGTAAACCACCAAAAGTTTCGTCGAATGTATGATATCAGGTGGACGGACTAGAATGCAGAAGAACACGTGCGCAAGAGAACAGAACGCGGTTTGCTGGAGAACGAACGAACGAACGAACAAACTTTATTTTAAAAGGGTAACAAATTGGGCACGCAGGCCCGTCTTACATTCGGCCCTTTCGATCACTCATCTTTCATTCATCAAATGTGCATGTTACATTTACATAGGGAAAAAAATACATTTTCAAATTGATTTTGTAAGCATAAACAATGCATATTACGCATGGTACATTCACATGGGGGCGGGGGGGGGGGGGGGGGGACATTGTCAAATGAAACTTGTAAACATAAACAGTGCATATTGCAATGTTGTGAGACACATCCCCCACCCACCCTCACACCCCGCAGCCACCCACACATCCCTCAGACACCCACACATCCCCCAACCACTACACCCCCACCCACCCACACATACCTCCACGCACTCACACAGACTCAGGCAAACATACATGCCGCCACCCACCCACTGATCCCCCACCCACACACATTTCTCCACCCACACATACATCCCCCACCCATCCCATAATCGACACGCACACACCCACCCACATATACTCCACCACACACCCACACACCCGCAACCACCCAGCAAAACGCACATCACAAAACCACACACACATACCCCCGTCAACCCACACATCCCGCACCTATCCACACATACATTCCACACCCTCACAATTTTCCCCACCCACCCACACACACATCAGCCAACCTACACCCACTCACCCATCCAATATCCGCCACCTCTCAACTACACATCCCCCACTATACACACATCCCCACCCACAAACACATCTCCCCACCTGCCCACACATATCCCCCACCCATAAACACCCAAAAACACACACCTCCCACCCACACACACCCCACCACCCACATATACCCCACCCACACACATCCGCCGAAAAGAACATCCAAACGAAAAGAGCAGACTGACAGGAGAACTTAAAGTCGGGTATCTTCAATACGTGTAGACCCAGAGACTCATATGGTCCCTTGCACATTTACGCGATAATTGAGAGCACTTTATAGGCGATCGAGTGGAAGATCAACAGCAGCTTCGAAGTGGCAAAGAGCGTGGCCTGGTCTGTCGAAGATTGTGCTGTACTGCAGAAAGCCAAAACTCCCACTATCGTTTAAGTCCATCCTCGAGGAATATAAAGTAGGAAAATTTAGGCTCGCCATGATGCTATGCGAGTTCACAGACCAAACAGTCCTTGACTCCAAACCTGAACTAAGCGCAGAAAGGGAACTAAAGGAAGATATTTGGCCCAGTAGGCAATGTTTCAGACAAGGCAACGACTGGAAATAATCGAAGTTGTCGGTTAGGAAATGCAAAAACATGGTGGTCCATTAAATCTAGCTATTTGAGAAATACACGAGGAAACAACAGGCTGTGCAAAATCCCAGCGAAGGCCAAATGGTGCCATTGGAATTATCCTTGCAAAGACTCGTAAACTAGAACATGGCTACATAGCGACAACATTTTATTGTCAGATCATTTCACGGTGCCTTGCCATCAGCTGCAAACTTGACCAAACGGTAAAAGTCTACAGATGCAACTTGTTTCCTCTGTAAGCATAAATAGACTCCCGAAAACGTGTAGTCCGTTTGCTGGTCAGCATTCGAACAAGGTCTAGTCACATGGCTCCACAACAAAGACCCACTGAGCTGGCAGTATGATGAATGTGGTCATACTTCAGAAGAACGAAAACAGCAAACCTAGAGCCGAGCCGATGGACTTCCTCAATACGGAGAGGACAACAAAAAGTACATCTGGATAGAAGGGAAGACTATGAACTGGTCATAGACCTAGTGGGCAATGGTAGATATCCTGACACAATGCAGACAACTGGGGAAAGGCTAGACATTTTGGTGTACACATTTTCTACGTGGACAATTACTGTGACAAGGTCTCGAGCCTGAGACAGGATAGTCATACTATAACCCTCGTATGCGTGTGTGTTTGTGAGAGAGTGTGTGTATGTGCATATGTGTATGTCATTGCGTGTGAGTTAACCTGCTGCTGTGTATGTGTGTATATATGCACATATTGACACACATACAGTGTTACTCCGGGTTACGAACACCTCAGGTCACGAACAATTCGGGTATGAACAACAACTTCGAACATATTTTGTCTCGGGTAATGAACAGTGTCTCGGGTTACGAACGAAGGTGAGCGAGAAAGAGAGAGAGAGAGAGAGGAGAGAGAGAGCGAGAGAGAGAGAGAGAGAGAGAGAGAGAGAGAGAGAGAGAGAGAGGGTTTAACGTTGAAGACAAACGATCGCGTACAGTACAAACGAAGGCCACGCAGTACTAACATCGCTTAGCGTTAGTCTAGTAGCCTAGTTTTGCACGCGTGCGCATCATCGCTTTCATTGTCATTATTCCTTATTACAAAGCAGTAAAAGATTTCTTAGCTGTGACACTGCGTTCAGTTTATCTCTTTCATTATTTTCCCTGTTACCTCCATCAATTATGAGTTCGAAGAACGGTAATGATGCTGCTAGGAAACAGAAGCATATAACAGTGGAGGTAAAGAAGGGAATAATTATGAAACATGAAAATGGCGTTCGTGTGTGTGGCATCGCTAATGAGTACAGCATGACAAAATCAACCATCTCCACCATCATAAAGAACAAAGAGTTACTCAAATCAGTCGATGTGGCTAAAGGCGTAACTAAGCTGCAGAAGCAAAACCTCAAATTTTATAGAACATTGAAAATCTTCTCTTGATCTGGATTAATGAAAAGCAACTTGCAGGAGACAGTGTTAGTGGGGCAATAATGTGTGGAAAGGCGAAGCCATTGCTCAGTGATTTATTGCCGAAATTGTTAGGTACAAGTGCTGAAACTGACGATTTTAAAGCCAGCAGAGGCTGGTTTGAAAAGTTCACTCACAAAAAAAAAAAAGAAAAAAAAAAAGAAGTGGCATTCATAGTGTAATTAGGCACGGAAAGACTGCAAGATCTAACGAGAAAGAAACAGAAACTATCAAGGTGCAATTTTATAAGATCATCAAAGAGGAAGACTACGTCCCACAACAAGTCTTTAATTGCGTTGAAACGTGCCTCTTCTGGAAGAAAATGCCAAAGAGGAAATTTATCACCAAGGAGGAGAAAACACTGCAGGGGCACAAACCAATGAAGGACAGGCTAACTCTGCTTTTCTGTGCCAATGTATGGATGCTATTGTGTCCTTGGGCAAAAATATGGGCCTGAAAGTTGATGGCAACGACTTGGAGGAGCTGATTGAGGACCACTGTGGAGAGTTCACTACAGATGAACTTGTGGATCTTCAGAATGAACAGTTAAAGACATTAATCATTCGATGATGAGGAGCCAGTGGCCGTTTCTTCTCTTCTTTGCGTTCATCCGGAGTGATTTTTTCAGATGTGATTGCGGTGTGTCTGGTTAGGCACCCTCGGGTCGAAACCCTCAGGCCAACACATCCGACTTTTAGCGTGCATTTTTGGCCAGGTTAGCAATCCTGGGAGACTCTCACTTTTGTGGTACCGTCCACATCTCAGCTGGTCTAGTTGGAACAGTCGAAGACTACACGGTCATCCCTCAAGTGAAGGCAGGGACAGTCCATAGCATTTTCCGCCATCCTGGGTGGCTTCCATAATTGCAGAGCCGGCACATAACGCTCTGGTGCTGGGTTTACCGAGGGAATCGTCACGTCCTGCTCATGGCTGTTTTAATTCCTCACTTCAATATATTGGGCATTTCGCTCGCCCTGGGCCGTTCCTGCACAAACCAGTCAGCTCTGCGGTTGGTTTCCACAAAGCGAGTTTTCGGACATGTGCTTGTCCCTGTACCCATCAGAGCTGTTCCAGGCACGGCGGACATTCGGAAAACTACCTAGTCAGAGCTGTTCCGAAGAAGAGCGGCATTCGGAAACTAGGTAGTCAGAGCTGTTCCTAGCACGGGCGACATTCGGACGAGACATTTCACTCGGACGTAAATGCGTAGTGTCAATTTTTAGTTTGCCACCCGTAGGACGACACTTCCGACTTCCGGCGGGCATTTTTTAGTGAGGTTAGCCTTCCTCTGGTTTCGTGACACGTTAGACTGTTGAAATGTCACCCACATCTCAGCTGGTCAAGATAGAACGATCAACGATATCGTGGTCTGCCCTCAAGGGAAGGCAGGGGCAGACCATGGGCATTATCTCGCTATCCAAGGGGGCTTCCATAATTGCAGAGCCGGCACATATTGCTCTGAGACTGGGCTCACCCAAGGAGTTTCCACGTCCTGCTCATGGCTGCTTTAGTTCCTCACTTCCATGTGTTGGGCATCCCACTTGCCACTGATCGCTCAATCACACACCAGGAGCGGTCAGACTGCGAGTGACATCCACTCGGTAAGCTTTTGCTTGTGACTTCAGACCACGCAAT
>OY992878.1:134372858-134485358 GCA_963921405.1 Cepaea hortensis | reverse complement strand
AAGAAACACCTCTGAAACATGAATGAATCAAACAAAATGAAATGTACTTCATATCAAAACATATTTTGACATGTGTCATTGTAATATAGAAACTACCAATGCGACAGAACAAATATTACATGAAATATTCTTAAAGGCTTCGTGTAAACGGAAAACTATTGGGAAATATATTTACAAACAATAAGTCGGGTTTGGATTGTTGACAATATGAGACAAGAAGGTCAACTTCCGAAAACCATCGATATTTATCAGGTCGGTTGAAGAACATTGCCATCATCACGAGCCGCCGAAACTATTCTCGACTCCTTGTCAGTGCCTCAGTGCCATTGCCTCATGCAAGTTCATGCTCAATGTGTCTTGTCTTCATTGTCACCTTGTCCATCTTCGTGCAGGTCGAAGCCCGCCTCTCCTTCCAGGAACCATTCATTGCATTTCTTTCTAAATTACTATGTCGTTTTTGTGTTGTTATTGTTGTTTTGTTGTTTATTTGCTCGCTTTGAACTAAAGTGTAGTCCATACATGTGCTACTGCTTCTAGTATACTGGACTGATTTTTGCGCATTCTCTGTTACCAGTGCCCCTGGCCATCAGGCTAATCCACCCGGATTTCAGAGGTCCCAAAGTCAAGAATGAGAAATCAAAGTTTTAGTCACGCTGACCAGTGTGAAGCTGCTAGCTTGGCATCAGAACATCCGATTTTTAAAAGCGAGCTCTCTCATCGCGTTTAATTGTTGTTAAAGCATTTCGGTTTCCGAGACATGATAAAGTTTATGGGCTAGTTTTCGTGAATTTTCAGGTCTTGTTAAATGTCAAAGTTTTCCTTTATCTTGGTTCCAGATGTTCTAAGAATTTTCTGTAACATTTAAGTTCCAAAGTTCAGATTCTCTTCATTTTGGATTGTAAAATGGTAAATGAAAATGCTATTGGGCAGGTGTTGGCGAGAACTGGCGTTCTAGAAACTGCTACATCACAGGCATAGTTTAGACGTAGATTGACTGAAAGAGAATAGATGAGAGCAGGGCTGAAGTGACACAATCTGCTTGTTTTAGCCCCTTTCTTGAACAGAGGTAACATGATGATGATGTTAAGATGGTGTCTGTCCTCCGATTTTGACTGTTTCAAAAATGGGCGATTGTAATCGGGGCCTCAACCTTTACAAGGGGGAGTTGGTCGTGCGCTTGTGGGACGAGGTGGAGGAGGCAGGGGAACAGATTGAGAACTCGTATGTGGAAAGTATGATATTGCGGAGGATCGGCGGGGGTTCTGGGAAGAATCTCAAAACTGAGAGGGAAGACCAGGAAAACTTTAAATCAGACAGTGGTGAGAACGATTAGTAGTATGACTCTTCGCTGGCTGTTGAAAGAGGGGTCGGAGCACTTATGGGAATGTTCTGAGTGCAGTGATGTCGGTTCTTAACTCAACTCAACTCAACTCAACGCAACCTCTACATATTTCAATAGAAAGCTATCAACTACAGTGGGAATAAGTGTTGATGTTCCATATAGAGCAGATACTGTTGTATGCATGTGAAACATGGGTAATATACTGACAAGCTGAGAAACATCAAACGATGGAGGAAATATGAACAAATGAGAAAGTTCTACAAGAAGCGAACGGAAACTGTAAATTGATTTAGTGACAGCTGGTAAAACTGATGGGAAATGAACACAGGGAAGACAGAGAGATAAATACCTGGGTTGCTTAGACAAATGGCATAATCAGAAAAAGAAAACACCATTTTCTTTCTTTCTTTCTTTCTTTCTTTCTTTTTGTTTGCGTTCTCTCGCTTTGAATTCAAGCGTAGGCCATACACGAACTACCACTTCTGGTGCACTGGGTTTATTTGTGCGAGGGGATCAGCGGGCAAACGAAAAAGAAAACAAACCTCGTCCGGTATGAAGCAAACATGAACTACGTGGATAAACGACCATCTTCATTCTTACTGTATGTACATTAAATATTTCAAATCGCTTAAACATTGGTCCATTAAAGACAACGTATACAAAATGGAAACTGGAAAACATCAACGATGTTCAGGTACAAGGGAACATACTTAGATATGTTAACGATAATTGCATATCCTTAGCGGAACGTCGCAATCAACCCCCTAATTTTTTGGCTATTTGTGATTTCTTAGCAAGTTTACGTTGAATAGTTTGCCATTGCTTTCTGAAGGACTGGCAATCATACCATTTCATGGAAACCAACGCAAGGCGGTCTGCTTCCAAGTCTCCTGCAGCTGTGTTTCGAATGCGGTATGTGGGATTACGAATTTCATTCGTAACCTCTTTGCCACAGATATGGCTACTTCGCCACAGATTTGGCTACTTCGCCACAGATTTGGCTACTTCGCCACAGATTTGGCTACTTCGCCACAGAGCCGCCTACTTAGATGAACACATAATTATTTACTTGGATGGGGAAAATTATGAAAAGGAATTGGTTTTATTTCTGATCACGAAATTGCAAAAACAGTCGCAGGATTTCTGAAAATGTTAGACTGGTTCGTATTAGTGAAACTCCACGGCAAACTACTGGATATCAGTATAATGCAGGTGTATGCACAAATAGCAGACAGCACAGAAAAATATATCGGTGTCTTTTGTTTTTAAATCATTAAGTAGAAATGGCTTTGGATCAATGCAAAACATTTGATAAAACAGTACTATTCCCAGACTTAAGTGCAAACGTAGACAATAAAACAGTGAGCGGCTTGATTTGTGGCTGTGGGATCCGTGAAAGAAATCAGCGATGCGACACATTAATAGCGTAGGCAGATCCGGGTGATAGAAGGAACGCCTGGTTCAAATGTCCTCTCAGTAATTATGGATTTGGAAAATCACTTGAGTTAATGTTCGCAATCAAATTCACTACATATTAATTTCAAACAGATTCACGAGCAGAGTTGTTGGAGAAAAAACTAGACCAGGAACATATAGGTTAAAGGTTTTCTCCAAGGATCATATGTATATAATGATACTATGTGCCCCACCTGATCTCTTGGGTAGAAATATCAGACACTCAGCTCTCTCGCATAAGGGCGAAAGACAGGAGGCTCCGTGTGGAAATTGCGTGTGTTAAAATTCCGACAGTTAGAAATCGGAAAGAGCAGGCTTTCAGACTGTCGCCCTGGCAAAATTGATAGACAAGAAAACCTACCTATAGGTAAATAGAGCCCGTTACATTGGATGGAAACTATCTAGAGGAAGCAAATCTTAAACAAATGCATGCTGAAGCCGGACACGCTGACCTTTGACTTGAACATCTAGATGTGACGCACTACCTTCGAAAGAGGAACACAGAAGAAGAAGAATTGTACTTAGTAATACTCCCTCTGGATCTGCTTACAGTAGAGCAGCCATGCTTGCGCCTTTCGGCCGAGACATCTGACTTCCTCCCGCCATTTGACGACCGGGTTATCTTTCATGGGCTTTTTGTGTTTAACATGCTTAATCAAGGGCTTTGTTATCAGTTCTATCAGGTTTGTTGTCAGCTTGAAGTGTGCACTCCATCACATATGTACGGGGCTGGTCGGGTACAGATAGCTAGAAGACTCTTAATTAGATCAGGAACAGTACTGCAATACTAACTACTAAGTTGTGGACGCCGAGCATAGGATTTAACTGATAAAGTGTCATGGGATGATTAAACGTGTTAAGCGACTTCCCGCATCTGCCATGGACATATATACAGTAGTTTTCCTTATGCAACCCCCTTTAATTTGATATATAATACATGTCTGCTACCATATTACCAACTTCTAAGTCATAACTGTGACATACGCCTACTTCTCATTTTTTACCATCCATTTTTGTTTGGTCGAAAACTACTTTTTGTTTGTCACTGATTCTGTTAAAAGTTATCTCCCCCACTAGCAGACGTGGTAAAGCACAGCAGCATGACCTAATCTCATCTGTCTCGTACTCCTCCGCCTCCTTCTGTTCATTATAATCAAGCACCAAGTTATCTTGGGGCGTTGAGATGACGTCCGTTGTCCATGAACTACCTAAAACCCACGAAAGAAACGTCACATCAACCTGGACTTAACCCCAGCCTTTCCCCGTGTGTTGTGCTGAGTCATGACCTGGTTAAATGCTAATATCCCTCTCCGGAAACTTTACGTTTTACTGCCGGTCTACAGCACACTTTTGGTTTCTGAACTTGAACAGGGCAAGGAGAGTCCTGCAACACAGACCCCGCTGAGATGGTAATCTGGTACCAGGTAAGCAGGATAGTTTCTACACCTTCCTCACTCCGATAGATGCAAGTACCAGGTACGCAGGACAGTTTCTACACCTACCTCACTCTGATAGATGCAGGTACCATCTAGGTAGGACAGTTTCTACACCTACATCACTATGATAGATGCAGGTACCATCTAGGTAGGACAGTTTCTACACCTACCTCACTATGATAGATGCAGGTACCATCTGGGTAGGACAGTTTCTACACCTACCTCACTATGATGATGCAGGTACCATCTGGGTAGGACAGTTTCTACACCTACCTCACTCCGATAGATGGAAGTACCAGGTAGGTAGGACAGTTTCTACACCTACCTCACTCCGATAGATGCAAGTACCAGGTAAGTAGGACAGTTTCTACACCTACCTCACTACGATAGATGCAGGTACCATCTAGGTAGGACAGTTTCTACACCTACCTCACTCCGATAGATGCAAGTACCAGGTAAGTAGGACAGTTTCTACACCTACCTCACTACGATAGATGCAAGTACCACGTATGTAGGACAGTTTCTACACCTACCTCACTCCGATAGATGCAAGTACCAGGTAGGTAGGACAATTTCTACACCTACCTCACTCCGATAGATGCAAGTACCAGGTAGGTAGGACAGTTTCTACACCTACCTCACTACGATAGATGCAAGTACCAGGTAGGTAGGACAGTTTCTACACCTACCTCACTCTGATAGATGCAGGTACCATCTAGGTAGGACAGTTTCTACACCTACCTCACTCTGATAGATGCAGGTACCATCTAGGTAGGACAGTTTCTACACCTACCTCACTATGATAGATGCAGGTACCGGGTAGGTAGGACAGTTTCTACACCTACCTCACTACGATAGATGCAAGTACCAGGTATGTAGGACAGTTTCTACACCTACCTCACTATGATAGATGCAAGTACCAGGTAGGTAGGACAGTTTCTACACCTACCTCACTCCGATAGATGCAAGTACCAGGTATGTAGGACAGTTTCTACACCTACCTCACTCTGATAGATGCAGGTACCATCTAGGTAGGACAGTTTCTACACCTACCTCACTCTGATAGATGCAGGTACCATCTAGGTAGGACAGTTTCTACACCTACCTCACTATGATAGATGCAGGTACCAGGTAGGTAGGACAGTTTCTACACCTACCTCACTACGATAGATGCAAGTACCAGGTATGTAGGACAGTTTCTACACCTACCTCACTATGATAGATGCAAGTACCAGGTAGGTAGGACAGTTTCTACACCTACCTCACTACGATAGATGCAAGTACCAGGTATGTAGGACAGTTTCTACACCTACCTCACTATGATAGATGCAAGTACCAGGTAGGTAGGACAGTTTCTACACCTACCTCACTCCGATAGATGCAAGTACCAGGTAAGTAGGACAGTTTCTACACCTACCTCACTACGATAGATGCAGGTACCATCTAGGTAGGACAGTTTCTACACCTACCTCACTCCGATAGATGCAAGTACCAGGTAAGTAGGACAGTTTCTACACCTACCTCACTACGATAGATGCAAGTACCACGTATGTAGGACAGTTTCTACACCTACCTCACTCCGATAGATGCAAGTACCAGGTAGGTAGGACAATTTCTACACCTACCTCACTCCGATAGATGCAAGTACCAGGTAGGTAGGACAGTTTCTACACCTACCTCACTACGATAGATGCAAGTACCAGGTAGGTAGGACAGTTTCTACACCTACCTCACTCTGATAGATGCAGGTACCATCTAGGTAGGACAGTTTCTACACCTACCTCACTCTGATAGATGCAGGTACCATCTAGGTAGGACAGTTTCTACACCTACCTCACTATGATAGATGCAGGTACCAGGTAGGTAGGACAGTTTCTACACCTACCTCACTACGATAGATGCAAGTACCAGGTATGTAGGACAGTTTCTACACCTACCTCACTATGATAGATGCAAGTACCAGGTAGGTAGGACAGTTTCTACACCTACCTCACTCCGATAGATGCAAGTACCAGGTAGGTAGGACAGTTTCTACACCTACCTCACTCTGATAGATGCAGGTACCATCTAGGTAGGACAGTTTCTACACCTACATCACTATGATAGATGCAGGTACCATCTAGGTAGGACAGTTTCTACACCTACCTCACTATGATAGATGCAGGTACCATCTGGGTAGGACAGTTTCTACACCTACCTCACTATGATGATGCAGGTACCATCTGGGTAGGACAGTTTCTACACCTACCTCACTCCGATAGATGCAAGTACCAGGTAGGTAGGACAGTTTCTACACCTACCTCACTCCGATAGATGCAAGTACCAGGTAGGTAGGACAGTTTCTACACCTACCTCACTATGATAGATGCAGGTACCATCTGGGTAGGACAGTTTCTACACCTACCTCACTCCGATAGATGCAAGTACCAGGTAGGTAGGACAGTTTCTACACCTACCTCACTCCGATAGATGCAAGTACCAGGTAGGTAGGACAGTTTCTACACCTACCTCACTATGATAGATGCAAGTACCAGGTAGGTAGGACAATTTCTACACCTACCTCACTCCGATAGATGCAAGTACCAGGTATGTAGGACAGTTTCTACACCTACACCACTCTGATAGATGCAAGTACCAGGTATGTAGGATAGTTTCTACACCTACACCACTCTGATAGATGCAAGTACCAGGTAGATAGGACAGTTTCTACACCTACATCACTCCGGTAGATGCAAGTACCAGGTAGGTAGGACAGTTTCTACACCTACACCACTCTGATAGATGCAAGTACCAGGTATGTAGGATAGTTTCTACACCTACACCACTCTGATAGATGCAAGTACCAGGTAGATAGGACAGTTTCTACACCTACCTCACTCTGATAGATGCAAGTACCAGGTATGTAGGACAGTTTCTACACCTACACCACTCTGATAGATGCAAGTACCAGGTATGTAGGATAGTTTCTACACCTACACCACTCTGATAGATGCAAGTACCAGGTATGTAGGATAGTTTCTACACCTACACCACTCTGATAGATGCAAGTACCAGGTATGTAAGATAGTTTCTACACCTACACCACTCTGATAGATGCAAGTACCAGGTGTGTAGGACAGTTTCTACACCTACCTCACTACGATAGATGCAAGTACCAGGTAGGTAGGACAGTTTCTATACGTACCTCACTATGATAGATGCAAGTACCAGGTATGTAGGACAGTTTCTACACCTACCTCACTCCGGTAGATGCAAGTACCAAGTATGTAGGACAGTTTCTACACCTACCCCACTCTGATAGATGCAAGTACCAGGTAGGTAGGACAGTTTCTACACCTACCTCACTCCGATAGATGCAAGCCATTTTCAGCGCCCCAGTGTCCTTAATACCAATGCATCGGACTTGAGAATAGTCCATATAATAATTAATTAATGTAATAATTAATTAAAAATTGAACTTTAATAATACCAAAGCTGTGTATGACACAGCTCGGAATTCTGAGATAAGAAGGAAAACATTTTTCCTACTTTTATTTTCTCTTCATTGCTGTCATTTCCCCCCATCTTTTTATTCTTCTCGTCCTGTCGTCACGTTTTAACTCAGCCACAGGATATCTCCGTGACTATATGTTGTGTTTTGTGAATTTGTTTGTTTGCTGATGAAGGCTAATCGCCGCAACGTCCTGTATGTGTCGTAATTCTGTAATGTTTTATGGGGAAAAGCTAAGAAGTCCTTTAACAGACACTGACGTTGGCATATTGATATGTGGTGACTAATTCCCTTATTCTTCATCTTTCTTTCCCAGAACATTCTGAAAATTGTCTGGTGCCCAGTTTTAGAGGCAAAAGACACGCTGCAATTGATGAACTTATATTACCGCATCTTTGGATAAGGCTTGTACCCTTCCAATTGTGCTCCTCCACTCGAAGCTATTGTCACAATTAATTTTCAATTAGGTCAAAACTACCGTGGGACATCAAATTTTCCGGCCCTCCAACGAAAAACATATTGCGAAAACATTACTTGGCGCGTAACAAAGAGATAAACAGAACTCCAAGCCATACCACTTCTACCCCCACCCCCCCCCCCCCAACCCACCCCACCCCGGTCCCCATCCACATCTTTCCCGCCTTTACTTTACTCCCGTCTTCAGTTACCATTTTCCCACACGTTATCAAATGACGTTATTACTACATCAAGTAAAAGTGGGCCCTCGTTGTGTGTGCGCCTTTCACACCAACTTCCACCTGTTACTTTCTGTCATCTCGTGGTGTACCAGTCAATACTATTTAATTTATGATTCTCTATTGGCAAAACTGCTAGGTCAAAGTTCGTCCGTATCCAAAGGTAGAGGAGGAGCCAGGAAGAAAGAACATATACGTCTAATTATAGAGCCAATGTAGTCAATGCTGAGATAGTACAAAAGAAGGCCGTCTTTGGGTTGTCTATGCATTTGAAACGTATTATTCTTTCGGTTAAATTAATTTTGTGGCGAACGGCATATTTCAAATGTTTCTGTACCTTCAATGCGATTTTATGACATCTCCCGAACATGTGAAATTGTACAGCCGAGTTTCGCAACTATAAGAAATTGTACTATCTTATCTACGCTGACAGGTCGCTATCACCATTATCGTCGTCGTCATCATCAACATCTATATTCTAATCGATTGCTTTACTATTTTCGTTGCTATAATGACAAGCTATATTTGAACTGCATTACCATCATCATCAATTCATCTTCATATACATTCATCACGAGTCATGTTTGGGTTTAATTATTGTTATCATCATCATGAGTCATGTTTTGACCATCATCATCACTGTCATTATCCTCATTCATCTTCTTGGCAAGTGTGTCATATTTTCAAAGTCATCAACATGAGTCAAAGCCGTAAGTTCGAGTGATTCAGGTTCTCAATCCAACACAATTCATCAATTCATCTTCATATACATTCATCACGAGTCATGTTTGGGCTTAATTATTATTATCATCATCATGAGTCATGTTTTGGCACCATCATCATCACTGTCATTATCCTCATTCATCTTCTTGGCAAGTGTGTCATATTTTCATAGTCATCAACATGAGTCAAAGCCGTAAGTTCGAGTGGTTCAGGTTCTCAATGGGTTCCAAATGTTGCTGTATGTAGCCGAGGCGCGGTGTTGGGGTGAGCGCCCAACATTGCTCAAATACCTCAATGGCTCGTGAATACATAACCTATGCAGCAAAAGTCCAACTCCTGGCCTTCACGTGGCGGGCCTGTTTAAACTAACAGGAGAAGGGGCGACGGCGAGTCTCTGGCGCCGGAAAATAACCAGTATGCTCTAGATGTGTATGCACGTACATGCATGCGCAGACAGGTGTGTGCGCGCGTACACATCTACACTCGAGTGAGACCACAGTCTGCTCTAGCAAAGAAAGGTGCTGAAGACGGAGGCAACCAGCCAAGAGGCGCACCACAGAAATCAGGATTCCACGCAATCACGCAAAATGGAATATGTCGACTACTGCTAATCGTTATGGTGCTCGCCCTGCTTTGGACCCCCAGGCAGGTGCAGTGCCGGGCCCTATGTCTCGAAAGGGTCCAACCCCAACTACTGGAGGTCCTTCTCAGATGTCCTGTGGAGCCAGGGGACATGAGAATAGGACGACTGGCCATACTAAACGAAGACTTAAAATAATGCACTGGAATGCGGAGGGAGTCAGCAACATAAAAATAGAATTAGAAAAAATCTTGGACCAAGAAAAAGTAAGCATATGTTGCTTGCAAGAAACTCACCTCAATGAAAATATAGCCTTCAAAATCAGAGGCTACCAGTGTTACCGATCTGACCGAAAGAACAGGCGAAAAGGTGGGATACTGACCCTTGTAAGAAATAACATCATGGCTTCCCAAATCAAAGTCTACATGGAAGGGGCTGAGTATCAGACACTTAAACTTAAGACAGGTAATACAGATCTACATCTGATCAATTACTACTGTCCAAGTGACCGCCCACAGGCACTGGACACTCTACCACTAAAAGAAAAAATGATTGTGTGTGGCGATTTCAACAGCCGCTCGCAGAGCTGGGGCTATGATCACATGGACCAGAGAGGAGAGAGACTGGAAGACTGGCAGGATGAGAATAGATTCATGTTGATTAACAAGCCGTCCGACCCACATACTTTCTACTCGAGATCATGGCACTCTACAACTACACCTGACCTGGCTTTTCATTCACCAGACCTGGAGTGGAACATTACACGAACTGTTGGGAAACAACTTGGTGGCAGTGACCATCGGCCAGTCTTTCTAACCGTAGAAAATGAGCTTGTAAGTGAAAGCAGCACCCTCTCGAGGTGGAACTACAAGAAAGCAGCCTGGGCAATGTACAAGCATCGCACCAGCATACTGGTTAGAAACCTGAACACTGAGAAAGACATAAATAAAGCAGTTGAAGAGTTTGGGAAATGCATACTACAGGCAGCACGAGAAACAGTACCAAGAGGAGCCCGTAAACAATATAAACCCTACTGGAGTAGTGAACTGGAACAGTTGCATAATGATGTTGAAGTGTGTAGAAAGCAAGCAGAGGCCACACCCAGCCAAGAGCACCACAATAAATTCCAGCATGCAAAAGCCAAATTTCAAAGGGCCAAGCTGCAGGCTAGACGGAAAAGCTGGCAGGAGAAAACGGAGTCTCTGAACTTTGAAAGAGACACAAGGAAATTGTGGAAGCTAATAAAACAGCTTAATGACGAGGGCACAGGGAGAAACTCAAAAATTGCACTACATAAAGATGGAAAAATCTTAACAAGAAAGCAAGCAGCTGACCATTTTGCGGACTCGTTCGCACAAGATAGCAATATCAAAATTAGTCCAGAGAAACAACAAGAGATTCGAGAGAAACGACAACATACAGGACAGAAGGAAATAGTACACGAGGTTCTGGAGGCACCCATCACAATCAGCGAACTGGAGCTAGCCATATCAAAACTGAAAATGAGAAAGTCACCAGGAGCTGATGGTATCTCCAATGAAATGATCAGGAACCTAGGAACAGAGGCCAAAACAAAGCTGTTGCAGATCTTCAATAACAGCTGGACCTTAGGCAGTGTTCCACAAGCCTGGAGAGAAGCAATCATGATACCCCTCCTAAAATCAGGGAAAGATGGTTCCATTGCCTCTAGCTACAGACCAGTTAGCCTAACCAGCTGTCTCTGCAAAACACTGGAGCGCATCATCAATCACAGACTGCAGTGGTACATTGAAAGTAAAAACATCCTTGTGCCACAGCAGGCTGGCTTTAGGCAGTGCTACTCTACGGAAGATCAGACAACCTACCTCTCTCAAGAAATTGAGGATGCATTCCAAGAGAAGAAGCTGGTGCTTGCGGCATGGATAGATCTGAAGAAAGCCTTTGATAAAGTCTGGAAAGAAGGTCTGATGAAGAAACTGAGAAACTGCAAAGTCAATGGAAGAATGTACAAATGGGTGAAAGCATACTTGCACAACAGAAGAGCCCGAGTACAGATAGACGGACTCAAGAGCAAGAAAGTACTACTGCGTCATGGTGTCCCCCAGGGCGGAGTCTTGTCCCCCACACTTTTTCTAATCTTCATCAATGATCTTGTTGCTCACCTACCGCATGGAATTAAAGCGGCAATGTACGCCGATGACCTGGTTCTATGGAGCACAAATGAATATGCATCAGTGGCCACCAGATTGCTACAAAGAGCTGTAGATACATTTGCTGCATGGGCAAATAGATGGTGTGTCAGCATAAACACTGACAAGTGCAGCACCACCCTATTTACCCTCTCTCCAAAACAAAAGGCAGGGATCATCCAGATAAATGGAACACCCCTAAGAGAAGATAAAGAACCAACATACCTTGGAGTAACATTTGATGGCAAGCTGACATGGAGAAAGCACATCAACAAAGCAGTAGCAAAAGCCAGAAGGAAAATAGCCATCCTGAGAAAGCTAAGTGGAACCACATGGGGAGCCAGTACGAAAATACTTAGCAAAGTTTACCAACAGAGCATACGACCACACCTGGAATATGGGTCAACTGCGTGGTGTTCAGCATCAAATACCACACTACAAGAGCTGGACAAGGTGCAAAATCAAGCACTTAGAGTCACCACAGGAGGGATGAGATCAACCCCTATAGTGGAAATGGAGAAGATGGGGAGGACACAGGCACTGAGTGAGCGCAGAGATACGAAAACGCTAATACAAGCAGAAAAGTTCCTCAGCTTGCCAGGCCACCCTATGAAGAACAGATTTGAAAACCTAGCTATGGGGCGGTTGAAAAGAAGTAGTTTTATCCACCAGGCCAAACGACTCTGCAGAGAAACCACTGATCTGCCCACAGTTGGTATCCCCCTAACAACTATTCCAGAGCGAACTCCATGGAAAGATGAGCATAGACTATCGTTACAAATCCAGACAAAAGTGAGAGGAATATTTGACAAGGAAGAACAGAACAGTGTGCAGCGCAGAACAGCCACTCTCAGCTTCCTTGATGAAGTATACCCACAGGACCTCTGGATCCGAGTCTACACAGATGGGTCAGCACAAAATGCTGTTCGAAACGGAGGAGCGGGAGTGTACATAGAATACCCAAATAATACTAGGGACACAGCCAGAGTAACGACAGGAAAGTACTGCCATAACTATGATGCCGAAATTGAGGCAATCAAGATAGCAACAGAGAAATTACTAAATAACAGCAATGGTACACAACCTGTGGTGCTACTAACAGATGCAAAATCAGTACTCGAGGCGCTCCTCTCTGGGAAATTGCCAGTACTAAGGACACTACTTTCTGAACTTAGCAGTCAGCATAAAGTCACCATACAGTGGATACCATCCCACTGTGGAGTACCCGGAAACGACAGAGCTGATCAATTGGCTAAGGAAGGAGCCAAAGAGGAACAGCCTGATGTGCCCGTTACATACCACCAAAAGAAAAGAATGATCAAATCAGTCAGAAAGCCACCAAAACCTGCTCAAGATGACTACCACATTATGGACAGACCAGAACAAGTCATTATTCTGCGCCTCAGAACAGGACACAATAGATTACGCAACCACATGTATACAAAATTCAAGATTGGTGAAACAGCCATGTGCACATGTGGATTGGCGTCGCAGACAGCAGAGCACATACTCCAAGACTGCCCAAAATATAACATATCTAGGCAAACCTTCTGGCCTAGAGAGACGACAGTGGAAGATAAACTCTATGGACCACTGTGTGAACTGAAAAAAACAGTTCAATTCATGCAAGAGACGACATTGCAGATATAGACATATTTCAAGCGAACGAAAGAAGAAGAAGAAGAAGAAGGTTCTCAATCCAACACAATTCATCAATTCATCTTCATATACATTCATCACGAGTCATGTTTGGGCTTAATTATTATTATCATCATCATGAGTCATGTTTTGGCACCATCATAATCACTGTCATTATCCTCATTCATCTTCTTGGCAAGTGTGTCATATTTTCATAGTCATCAACATGAGTCAAAACCGTAAGTTCGAGTGGTTCAGGTTCTCAATCCAACACGATCCCCGGGGTTTTGGGTCATGCCTATGTTCTTTCTTGTTGTTTGTCATTTGATGAAGTCATCCAGGTATGCATCTCTTTGTTTTAATTCTGTGAGTGAAAGTTGTGAGTTGCTGAGTAATAATATACCGGCGACGCGCCGGAGGGGATACGCTGAGCGATGTCTCCCTGGCCTATGTGTAAGTGAATAGTCCCATTCTCTTCGACGAATAGTGCAGTGCCAATGTAGTTTATTCTCGACCTCCGTAAGTTTGTCTACTGTGTAACTATGCTATAATTTGATCATCCCGACAAAACTGTATATAGAAACATAGCTATGTCACATAATTTTGAGGTATTTTATAGTTAGATCCAACACAGCTAACTCTCCTCCTCTCAATGACGGCGCTTGTTTTGATCAGCTGTTGATTGTTCACGGCTAACCTCATCTAGAGGTCGGTCACCTGGTAGACGTAGCTAGTCATTGAGCCAGCTGCCACTCGGGATTAATGTGTGTGTGTGTGTGTGTGTGGGGGTGTGTGTGTGTGTGTGTGGGTGTGTGTGGGTGTGGGGGTGGGGGTGTGGGCGTGTGGGGGTGTGGGTGGGTGTGTGTGTGTGTTTTTTCGCTCACTCGCTTTGAACTCAAGCGTAGTCCATACATACTACTTGTAGTAGTGCTGGACTAAATTTTTGCGTCATCAGGCATCAGGCGAACCCACTCCCCAAGTCAAAGATATAGGTCAACATTTTAGTCCAACTGAACGGCGTAGGAGATGAACCCTTTACCTCGGCATCAGCAAACCGGATTTTTAAGAACACGCGTTATTATCCATTCGGCCATGCTGACCTACTTAATGTTTTATTGTGGATATTGGTCACACAGCAGACAAGTCAACCCTCAGCTCTTGGAAATGAGATAGACAATGTGCGCACGTGCGTGTGTGTGTGCGTGTGTGTGTGTGTGAGAGAGAGAGAGAGAGAGAGAGAGAGAGAGAGAGAGAGAGATGGCAATAAAAAGCCTTGCAAACAATCTGCTCGGTCGTCTCTGGCGAAGTAGCATGGTGATTTCTGGATAATGGGAGAAGGGGTAAAAAAAAAGTACAAATCTCTTTTACACGCTTTAAGGCACATTAAGCATATGTTGCTAAACCAATATATTTATAGATAAATCGAAATTCCTTGGTAATGTGGTAAGTATCACATCTGTCGCCTTTACTCCTCCGGACATTTCATTTTACCCAACATAAACAGTCGTGAACAACTAGTGTTAGAATTGAATTGTAAGAAGACACAGATTATGGTCGTCACTGGAAAGAAGGAAATACCACAATGTAATATACAAGTAAATGAACATATTATTAAATAAGTGAATCAGTACAGTTATCTCGGAACAGTCATAACATCTGCTGGGAGATGGCTTGAAGAGATTAGAACAAGAATTACTATTGCAAAGGTAGCCTTTTGCCAGATGAAAACCATACTAACCAATAAAATGATATCAATTGAAATGAGAAAAAGAGTCTTGAAGTGCTACATAGAACCTGTACTTTTATATGGATGTGAAGCGTGGACAATGAGTAGACAAGCTGAAAAACATCTGATGGCTGTGGCAATGTGGCTTCTGGGGAAAATGCAAAGAATACCATGGACAGACAGAAAAACCAATGAACAAGTCCTTCAAGAAACAAATGAAGATCGTAAACTGATTAGAGACATTAGGAGTAGGCAGTAAAAACTGTTTTCGGCATATTATGAGAAGAAATGAATCGGAGAACTTGGTGATAACTGGCAAGTTTGAGGGGAAGAGACCAATGCGAAGACCGAGAAGTAAATACCTGGATGGTTTGGCACGTAGCATTGTCGAGACAGAAACACGTAGCTGATCCACAGCTATGGTGATCGAGTGAGATGGTAAAACACAAATACCCACGCTTTTCGACATGGCATATGATGGATAGATGGAACATAAGCAAGGTCGACCTGGAAGCCCAGGTTCGAATCCATCCCAATGCGGACAAACGCCTGACCATAGGGAGGACAGGCGAGGGTCTAGCCACAAGGCTAGCGCGGCTCCCGAGAAGGAAGGTAATACTGGCAATAGTTGGAGACTAATGGTTAAGGATTAAAATCACTTGGACGTCCAAGAGTTCACACGGACGATAACCACATCTAGCAGTTACTGAGACATCAACGATCAGGCTTGAATGAAGCTGTCAGGAAACTCATGCCTTCCTCTTATACATATCTCACGCTCCCCTTTTCTCTTATGCTTTCAGTCCTTCAAGACAGAGGGAGTCAATGAGGGAATCAACGAAGTCAATTAAAGTCAAACAAAAGAAGCCATGCAGGTGTGCTTTTCCATCATCCATTCATCTTTCTCATCCGCCTTCCGCCAACCTCTGCGTGTCTGCACGTATATAAATAAATACATACATATAAAAACACACATATACATACACACATATACACATATACACAAATACACAAAAATACAAGCACACACATACACGTTACATACTTACATGTGTACATATAGACAAATGGGCAGAAAGACAGGCAGACTGACAGACATGCATGCATACCCACACATACATACACACAGGCATATATTCCTGTCTGTTTGTCTACTTATATATATCCACACAAACATACACGTATACAAATGCATGCATTACACCCACATGCTCACAGACAATAAATGCTCAAAGACAATAAATGCTTACATTTCTGCCTGCCTGACTACACACCATATATACACACACAGGCATAGACACATATAGACATACACTGACATTCCTTCTATATGCGAAATCCAGTTAAACATACTTCATTGAGAATACATTATTATTAACACGTAGGAATAAAACATCCCAAACGAACACAGGACGTAACAATAAGATACCATCTGTTCAACAGACACCAGATAGGAACTAATGATGAACATGTCTGGGCAGGACACAACACACGGAGATAACCATCTGTCCGACAAACATGACATAGCAGCTGCTGACGTTTCAACAATGACATGGATAAAATGAAAGATAAGTGTTTGTCATAAGAATGTCCAACAAATTGCTTGTTGTGAATATGGTTTTGAGTCGTGCTGGAATAATGGTTAGTGACCCTGCCTGCTAGGACAGTGGTCAATCCCCAGCAGAATAAGGGGCATTTTATTTACGAGGGCGAGTCAATATGTAAGTCACACAGTTCTGTGGGATGGCAGGTAAATGTAGTTGGTATTTTCTACAGGTGTCATTAGGTTAAAGCAACATCGAACTTTATATTCCCTTTCGTCAGGTGGCGCAAGGTGTCTCGTGCGCATGCGCAGCTCATAAACAAAATGGCGACTGTACCGCAAGGTGCAAGAGGAACATGATGAGATGAGATGAGACTTACGGAGTGTACAACCAAAGAGCAACGTGCTGTTGTGCGTTTTTTGTGGGCTAAAGGACTGCCTGCAAAGGACATTCATAAGGAAATGCTTCCTGTTTATGCTGACAAATGTTTGTCCCGTAAAACGGTGCATAGCTGATTAGAAAATTTTCTCAAGGACGTGAATGACGCCGAAGTTGAATGTGAAGAGAAAACGTGGTTTAGAAAACATAGCACGCAGTTCTATGCAACCCATTTAGGAGGACTCATAAAACCATGGGATAAGTGCATCAATGTTGGTGGAAATTATGTTGAGAAATAAAGGGACAAGGTATGCATAAAAATAAACTGGTTTCAAGTTGTTATCATATTTAGTTATTGTTCTAGAGCCATTTGTGACTTACTTATTGACTTCATCTCCTACCAACGCGTACATTTCTGAAGTCGATCAAGTCTAATTAAAATGAGTACCAGATAGTTTTCAAAATGTTCTGGAAATTGAAAAATAATAGCGGCGATGGAGGAAACCTCGTATATTGTGGCTTAGAGTATATGGAGGCATAACATTACACAGCCCAAATGCGGTGTCTGTTTAAGGGCTTTACCTTTACATACAGCATCCTTCTCGCTTTAAATAGCCGTGGAGTATTCTTAGTACTGTTCATAAATAAATGCACACGTATTGTTTGGCGCTCACAGAAGTAGGGGTAAGTAATAAAGACTAGAGGACGCACTAAACAACATAACAATTGAAAGCTATAGTTACCGATCGAGATTCGAACCTGTCACCTTCAAATGACTTCAGGGCCTCGCTGTTGGAACAAGTATACTTCGACGCATGACCAACTAGACACACCTTTAAAAAAAAAAAAAAGAGTGTCTTGATGTATCATCCCCATAAACCAACAACTATGGAATGTGGACATAATTCGTATCTAACAATTGGAATAAAAGCATAGGTCTCAGAATTGTTTATTCTTAGGAGCTGGATAATAAAACAATCACCAAAGAAGAAATTTGCAGTTTTTGAGCTTAAATATTACAGAAATGTTACTAGAATATCGTGGATATATATATCAAACTGAAGGTAAATCCTGACATTCAACATGATCTCATCATCGAAAACAGGTTCCTTCATAAACAGTGTAACATCTCGGAAACTAAAAGCATCGTCATCATCCAGTGAATTGCCGGCTGGCTTGGACAATCATGCGTCTCCACAAACTGCGATCTCCGATGGCATGCATCCGATCGTGCGCATCAGTTCATGTGGTGACTATTCTCGTACATGACACTTGATTGTCTTCCCCTATAATCTCTTTCCACAAATCTTTGCGGTTATCACAGCATGTTAAAATTGTTGTCTTCTCATAATGTAATCAGAAAACGATGACTGATTCTTTCTGATGTTTGTGATAAGTTGTCTTTGCGACTTAGCTTCCCTCAAAATGTCCAGATTGCTCATTTTGGTTGTTCAGATAATTTTCAGCTTTCTTCTATAAAACCACATCTCCAAGGCTTCCAGTGACTTTTTTTCGCCTGTTTACTAAGTGTCCAGGGTTAGCAGCTGTGTGGTAAAATTGGATCTATGTAACATGCATAAATTCTTTTTCTAGCTTCCAATGACAAGCACCTATTGCATAGTCAGTTCATCAATTGGCACCTTGCCGTTTTGACAGAAGATAGTTTGTTACATTTTGCTTCAAAAATAGTTGAGTTGAGCTGAGTCAAGAACCGACATCACTGCACTCAGGATATTCCCATACGTGCTCCGTCCCCTCGTTCAACAGGCAGCGAAGAGTCATACTACTAATCGTTCCCACCGCTATCTGATTAAAAGTTCTCCTGGTCTTCCCTCTCAGTTTTGAGATTCTTCCAGAACCCCTGCCGATCCCCCGCAATCTCATTCTTTCCACATATGGGTTGCTTCAAAAACAGATAATAACTAGAACCCATGGCGGTAGCGAATGTGACTGATCAGACCAATTCGTGCTATAAATTGTCGTCAACAATGGATGCATGTAAACACGTGGTCATTTCCACCATCATGCACCATCTTACGTCTCTCACGCTCAGTGTGTGACCTATGTGCAGTGATTTTCTCCTTTTATTCAATTTCTGATCTTTGCCCTCCATGCAACACGTTCAGTGGCGACCTGCTCCCAATGTGCAATATAAATGCTTGTATCAGTCATTTCCCGCTTATGCACATTTGTGTATCGTAGGAGAGGCAGACCCCGAGATCTTTTACCCATCTGTAATTCACCAAAAAATATCTCATTTGGTATTCTACCATCATTTATCCTCCTAATGTGTCTTATCCAGATAAGTCTACGAAGACTGAGCATGGAACATATCGACACACCCAAACACACTGATCTTTCCATTACTTCAGTATCTGTGATTTTGACTTACCACTTACCTCTCCATAGCACAAAGCCTGGGCTGAATTGTAGTGACCATGTTTTGCCCATGCAGCATGATCTCTCTCTCTCTCTCTCTCAGTCTGCCTAGTTCACTCCACAGGAAAGGTAACAACCAATACGTCTGGAACAAGACAAGCTGCAGAAGCTGCCGGATCAGCAAAGCAATACTCTAACTGTCCGCCTGTCGGAGCTCGGATCCTAGACCAGTTGCCAACCAAGGCTTAGAGCCTGCCGTGCCATGACATATTGCATAATATTGTTCTTCATTTGACAGAATGTGGTTTTTGCTTATTCTATTCTGTACTTTATCTGTGTGATGCATCCTCCATCTGATGTTATCCATGTGCCTAGACATCTGAATTTCTGTATTTTCCGACAAAATAACGTAATTTACTTTAAGTGCACTTTTAGGTACAATCTATTTCTTTGACACCACCATGACTTCTGTCTTTTTCTTATTATGCGTTGACCATATTGAAAGTCACAGCGGATGGGAAGGAACAATGAGGGAAGGCAGAAGAGCAGCGGTCGATCAGCACGAAGATGCACACAAAATATTGCACACACATTGGGCACGAGAGTGCATGCAGAGGGAAACGTGGCAAGAGACCGACATACTTTCAACATTCCGTGATAATGACTTTCTGTGAAGGATCTGCTATATGATTTAGAGATGAGGAGTAGGCCGCTGGCACAAGCAGTCGTCATGTAGTGTAGTCTGAGATGTTTCTAGACCTCCAGCTTTTCCCAGGTTTCATGACACGCCACACAAAGAGACCATTCTGATCGCTTCTTCACAAACTCCTTGTTCAACAAATGAACAACGACAAAATAATACATTTTGGCCTACGTTATAATCTATCGAGGATAGATATTTACGACAGCAACTAATGTCGAGTCTCTGTTTATAGCTGTCAGTTCCCTCTAATCATTAGGTTGGAGCAGTGTTTCCCAACCTTTTTTGTGCCATGCCCCACTTAAGCCTTTCTAAAATTCATATTGCCCCCCTCCCCCGCCCCACGCCCCCCTCAACATATACATTATTTTTAATATTCAAAAATTGAAATGTTCACTAAAGAAACTTGAATGATAGGTTTTAGGAAGAAATCACTAGGTAATTATTGAGCAAACACAGTAAGTAAATTTTCAAAACATATAATGGAGAACTGAAATTCAAGTACAAAATAATTTTAATGAAAGATTTTTCTATATTATTTTAATTATTAGTAATTATTTATTATTTAAATTTAGTGAGATCCTTGCGCTTGATGCTTGCTGCAAAGAGATCTTATGTCAGGTTCCAATTTAGTTAACTTCAGTCTCAAGTCTCCCCGTTTTGTTATATTCAGCCGATTTCTTCCATTTTCGAATTGCCCCCCTTAACAGTCAAATTGCCCCCCTGTGGGGCGTGGGCCCCACGTTGGGAAACACTGGGTTGGAGAGTCTTCTTCCTCTGCTTCTTTCGCTCTTTATTCCCCTTGGAGGTATAGTACTTCAACCAGCTCACTTAAAGTCGTCATTTGCTTTGCTGTTCCTTGCAGCACCGTCCATATTCTCCCCATATTATTCATTTACGTTTCTACTTCTCTTCTCTGTGTGTTTTAGTCTTCCGCTATTTCTTTTGCTCTGCGAATTTCAGAAATGTCTAACAATACTTTTCTTAAGTTTTCTCAACGTATGTCCTATCTAGCACCACCGCCTTTCTTCACCGCTTGATTCACTGATATTTGTTTAGCTCTTTCCACGAGCTCTTGTTGAAGTCTTCCGACAATAAAATACATAGAACTTGCAGGACATCTTACTTTTAAAAAGGGATTGGGATTAAATGCGAAAAAATCGACTTCATCGCACCGGGTTTTCTCTTATATGGCTCGGTCTCTTTCCGCAGGGCGACCTGTAGAAAGCGTCACACAGAGCACGAACTCCGTAGCTCTTTCGATGACTCCCAGAAATCTCGGAGAAATAAACACCCGAGAACTCAATGACGGAGTCCAGAAACAAACCCACTACTTTGAGAGAAATGTGGTAGGCAGTTTAACCACTTGGCCACGGAGATTAACCATAAATATCTAAGAGACTAGAAGAGTTAACGATGTTTATTTAAAACAAGACACAGTGAAGAACAAAGTCGCTCTCTGAACTTCAATACAATTAATAATAATGTCCGCAGACAAAACAACAGGAGAGTATGACAAGTGACATCAGGGACTGAGCAAACTAAAGGGGAAGTTTCAACATTATTTTGTGTTAGATGACGGGCGGAAGTCGTCGTTGCACCGGGTTTTATCCCATATGGCAAGATCTCTTTCCGAAGGGGATCTTCTAAAAGGCGTCGCACAAAGCAGGAACTCTATAGCTACAGCGACGACCCCCAGGAGTCTCCGAGAAGATTGCACTCGTGAACCAAACGACGTAGGCCGGAATCGAACTCATAACTTTCGATGCGCGAGGCGGGCAGCGTAACCACTTCACCTGGGAGACCTCACGAGGCGGGCAGCGTAACCACTTCACCTGGGAGACCTCCCTAAGAACCAAACAAACATGAAATGACATGGTGTGACATATTATTTGATGATTGACAGAGGACCTAGGTTGTAGTGTTCTCTGGAGATATATCTTGAATAATAATAACAAGATAAAGGATATGATTTAGCACGTTTTGTCTAGAGGTCACTCAAATGAGCTAATCATTCCCGCAATAGCCTTTTTGGAGAACCACTTTTACTTTTGGCTCAAACCCCCACTGTGAGACCACTATGTATCTACACAGAAATTTATAAAAGAAGTAACTAGTTCACCCAAGGCCAGAGAAGATCTGAACTGTTAGCGCCTGTACAACTGAGGATCCCTCTCACTCAACATAATGTTGCCAGTGTGCTGTTCGTCCGTCACATGGATCCTTCCCTATATTTTTTGTCATTTTCTTTGACCTATATCAGTTCAATTAGTCTTTAGGACTTTAGGACTTTATTTATTTGTAGACAAACAAACTTCAACAATAACTGTACATTACATCAGTTGGACAAGACATCTACATGACAGTTTCCTGCCAAAAGTGGGACATACATTCACAAGGAATTGTTTACGCCACAATTGTGCAAGATAGACATCATGTGATACTTGACAACATCTATACAGGACTTTTCACAATATGTATAACCAACCACAGCACTTAAGACAGTCACCAGAGACAACCCTTGACAGCAACTGTACAAGAAATTCTCTTAAGACATGTACTTAAAACTGATTCATAAAATACACAATTTATTGAGTTGGTGAGTTCAGTGATGACCATTGTCTCATCTCCTGTCATGTCAACATTTCAATCATTGCATAGAAAATGCATAAAATATGTCACACATGCAGGTTGATAAACAAGATACAACACTTCTTATTTACTCCACCACCCAATAACTCTCCTCCACCTCTCCTCTCTAATTACCACCACACCATTCCGTTACAGTATCTGTATCTATCATCATTTCCTGATTCTTGGGAATTTAGGAAATCCTATCCATGGGCAACTCATGGAAGAAACTACTGTTCTGGGTCTGTTGAATCCTTTTCTCATCAGCATGGATGTTGGATTAGCTCCAGTTAGCAGCTTCCCCAGAATAAGCTTCATGGCAGATTCATTCCTCTTGAAGACAAGATTTGGTATGATGATATGGTACTGCATCTCACGGTTGATCAGGCTGTTAGTGAAGGCTGTCACTGGGTACTTCAATAATGACATACAGAATGTCCCATACATTGCAACTACTCACTTAGCCAGATCAACTTCCCTACTGTTCCTCACATTCTTCAAGAATCACTGTGTGAGCATCAGGCTGGATATTTTCTAAGTTTTGTCTTAGATAAACAAACACTCCCAAATTACTCCACAGTTCTCCATGAATGTAATTCATGCTACTAGACTTGCTGTTAGTCTCAGTTTAACATTGGACTGACTCAAGATCACTGTCCAGTTCACCACATTGGTAGTGCTTCAGATTGTGTTATTCTCCCATTTATGCATTCAGCTGTTGAGCTGAGAGAAAACTCTTCTTGATATTCCCACATTTTGATAGGGAGTCACATCTGGATCTAGGATTTCTGGTTAGAGGTCCCAGATGATATATGGATTGCCTCTCCACCATACTGTTCTCTGTCGACATATAAAATAGCACAACATCTCTTTACATATGTTAAAAGATAATGTTATTATACATCAACAGACACAGACTGGGGATGGGGAGGAAAAGGATGGGTGTGGTCTAAACACACCTCTCCTAGTTTGATGATGCCGTGTATTTCACTCTGATGTACTGTGGTAATCACAAGACCATATGCTGAGACAGGGGTAGCTTAACACAATTACAAGCATTCATGTGGTCTAAGTTCCACCATGTTTGAACCACAGTAGACCTGGGCACAAGGAGGACCAGATACAGTACAGCAATCATTGTGACATAGCAACATGGGACAGGCATTGTGAAGGGAAATGGAAAATAGGCATTTACAACTGCAATATGCATTATGTATTAACTAATGGCATTTACCCAATTAGCAGACCAGACATCCATTCCTATGGCTGTGATGTGGGTGCATGAATGTCCTATTCCATATTCACTCACACAGCAATGCCAGACCTCACCCCTTTTTCACCAGACTTGTCTCACAGGTACATCATCATCATCATGTGCTCTTTCCCCACTGAGTAATTTTCATGTCTACTACAGTAGGTAACAGAAGCTCAATTGCATACACAATTGTTCACATATGCACCAAGCACATATGTGGGAAAACATGTTTAGTCCTTGTAAATTTGCATGAGCTATACATTATATTCAGCCAACTAAGACACAGGTTCACACACCTATTGTTCTCTTAGGAACTAGTTTATATGAACCATCCAACAGTAGAGGTAACAGTGTAATGCTGCAGAGAGAAATGGTATTCTCGTGAGCTTAATTTGCCACCAGGTATCACATGAACTTAGCAATTCTGGCGTGCCACACACAACCTGTTTAAATATGGATATTTGAAGCATCTTTCCTTCCACTAGATGTGAGAGGCTATTTATTAAATCACCAACTCACTCACTCCATCATTCTCAGCTTTTTACAAAGGAACTTGTACATGTTTCATCACTCACTCCCATTCAGACTGCCATTTGTTAACTCGCACGAGAGCAAAGGTACAGTTGAGTTAAGAATGAGTCATCCTAGGCATGAAGAATGCACAAGGGGTTTTGGTTTGCGAATCTGCATGAGTTTGTCATACATTCATCAAGCATACGCAACCAGTCACAACAAGGGATTGATATGCATTTGGAGTATACAGCGTGAAAGACGTGTCAAGGTTGAAGATGCAGTGTTCAGAATTCTGGCGCACAGAAGTTAGGTTTCCCACTTTCACATTTTATTCATAAAATACTCATACATTCTTCTCATTCGTTTATCAGGCACACTACAACATTAAAGTATGTTTTAAAGTGGTACCTGCTGTCCAGAGAACAATATATTATTGAATCTTTAAGGGCATTTTTGGGTCATCACATCACACTAGCGACCGCTCCTGGTGAAATTCCCGCTCCTACTAATTAGATTTTAAAATATGGCCCAGGAATAGCGTGGGCTCATTAATTATGAACCAATCAAAAGACAAGTGCATACCGCCTCCTCCCCCAACTCGTTCTAGAACATACGATCTAAGAATAGCCCTTATATATTTGGGATGGTCCCCGTTAAGACTTAAAGTATCGTTATGAAATGTGTCGGACTGGAAATGTGGAATTCTGTTCCATCATGCTACACATGGCCTGGCTGCTTCAACAACTGTCTTCCGACTGGCTGGCACGATGATGATGAATATATAGATTTGTAAAGATTCTTGGCACCCTTTCTATTCTCTTCAATCTGGGTGCCATAGTGGCACAAATTATGTAAGTTAGTAGATACAGACAGTTAGGTATGTGTAGTTCCTGCGTAAAGACGAGGCATACTAAACACGGACATATTGCGCATGCCTGACCCATACCTAACTGTTTGTATTTCCTATTGTTATATCCTGCTGCACCGGACTCCGTGGCAAAGAAGTTACGGGCGCCATTCCTAAACCCGCTTACCCGCGTTCGAAACATATCTGCGATCGATTTGGCAGCAAACTGCGTTGTACTGGGTTTTAACGAGTTTGTATGAGAACCCGTAGTTCAGAAAGGAATGGCAAACTACTGAACGTAAACTTGCCAAGACATCACCAACAGCAGTAAAATGCTTTTGTTCAAAGCGATGTCCTGTAAAAAGGATACGCAAAAAAAAAAAAAACAACACCTGTTGCAGCCGTTGCTTCTCTTACGTAAATAAGTATTTTAGTCTTTCAGTTTATATCCAGGTAGAATGTGTCGTCTTGCCGTGCGCCGGCGGCGGGGTTCATTCCACACACCGGTCAGTGGAACTTGAACGTTGGCTTCTGGTGTAGAAAGCACTGGCAGACTACTCAACTGAAAGTTACCTTGATATTTGACTCGGGATTGATCGCAACGTCCTGCAAAGGACAAGTGTAAAAACGAGTAATATAAAAGAATGTAGTGTTAAGTAGTGGTAATAAGAACCAATGTGAAATAAAACTGTATATATGACAGACTAACTATTGGAAATATGGTATGTTAGACGCGCCATTGTACCCGATCTTTCAGCGTCATCAAGTGCTATCTTGTCAGTGAAAGTTGGTCTCCAACACCATCTGTCCTCCTCATTCATGGCGCACCTAGACAAGTTTCTTCAAGTACATCTTTTGATCTCATCTACACCCAGTAACACTGTCTTCATCTTTGCACGCTTCCCATCCACCTTTTCCCCAAGAACATAAGTATAGTCTATTTTTATTCGTCTAAGTACTTTATCTGACATTCATCTCTTTCATTACTGTTTTAGTCAGTCCTACATTTTGTAATTCTTCTTTTTTATCTTTTCCTATCATGTTTATTCACCCCGCCTTCCACGTCTCATCCCTCGGTGGAGCATAGGCCCTCAACCAACTCTCGTCAAGTACTTCTATCTTTTGACATCTCTTACAGTTCCCTCCTTTGTGTCTGCATATTACCGTATTTATCTCCATCTTTAATGCTCGCCCCTATGTGTATTTATGTATCCCTCTATTTCGTTATCTCTGTGAGATCTTGAAAAAAACAAAACATCTAGTTTTAGTGTTGTCAAGTGTGTCCTATCAATTGCCAGCGATTTTCTTCACTTCTTGATTCGGTGAAATTGGTTGCGCTATTACCGATGCTTAATATTGGTGATCCCAGCATGCAATGTGTCCTTCTGTTCTGTGCAAGCAGCGGTTAATGAATGCTTGTTAGTTTATCAGTAACTGTTTTAGTGGCTTCCCATGTGTCTGATCGTGCTTCGATCAGTGCTTCATAAGGCCGCAATTTGTGAGAATTGTATGGACTTTCTGGTCATGAGGGAGGCGGAGGAATGAGCAGGCTGTGGGGCTGGCAAGGAATGCACCTCTCGGTGGGGAGATTACCTATGGACAAGGAAGAGGTGGTAAGCCGTGGAACAGACTTAGCACCCGTATGTAGAGAGAATGATATCACCGGGGATCGGCAAGGGCTCTGGGCGAATCTCAAAACTGAAGGGCAAGACCAATAAAACTTTCAATCAGATGGTAATTGGAACCATTGAGCAGTGTGACTCTTCGCTGGCTGTTGAACGAGGGGACGGAGCGCGTGTGGAAATGTCCTGAATTCAGTCATATCGTCTCTTAGCTCAACTCAACTCAACTCAAGTGCTCTTTAAACGCTAGACTTAAATATTCTAAGCTTGGTGATACATTTAATTTATGTTCATTTCCACACAGTCTAGTGTTATGACAGCTCCTCATGTCTTGTATACTTTTGTTTTTAAAATTTCATCAACTTCCATCTATACGTACCTCATATTGCCCAAACATTATCTACATTGTTTAGTAAATAAGTGTATGGTTCCAGCTCTTGAAGTGAGGTTTCACCAAGGGAGATCGGATTATCATTTGCTTAATTTATTATCATTATCTTTGTCTTTGCCCTGTGACAGTTTAGACCTAATTGTTGTAACCTTTCATTAAGTGCGTTTATTTATCTTCATCTAATTTCGTATGTGGGACAGAAGGGCAATGTAGTCGGTAAAATCCAGATCATCAAGTTGCACTGCCATAGTCCAATGAATTGTATTTCTCATTGTAGTTAGTGCCGTCTTCATAATACAGTCTATATATAGTCTGTATGAATAACCAGGGAAACTAAGGTCATCCATGGTTCACTCATATTCTTATTTAAAATGTGTAAGTTAAGTTTCTATCATGAAGAACGTGTATGTTTTTCATGGGCTCTGACTTTATTATCTCTGCATTTGCAATTGTTGAAATCTGGTTTTATTTTCCTTACTACGATTTAAAAATACCAAAAAAAAAAAATAACATTTTCTCGCGTTATCATTGCTTATGTTTTCATTCTCTTTTTCCAAGATTTTAAAATATAATTCGTTCCAAATACTTCTGGACTGGTGCCAGCAGTATGTTGTACTCATTTCGTTTACTAATTGTTGCAGTGTCTAGTAATTAATAGAGACTGCGATCATATATTATATTGCTATCTAATCTCTCTCTCTCTCTCTCTCTCTCTCTCTCTCTCTCTCTCTCTCTCTCTCTCTCTCTCTCTCTCTCTCCCTCTCTCTCTCTCAGATGTCCTACATTGTATTGATTTCTATATTTAAGTTATGTATCTTTTCAATTTAATCTTAATTCTACTTGTCACTACTAAACGCTTTTACGTCATGTACAGATGATCTAAATTTCTTACCAATACAGATATGATCAATGTGATTTTCTGTCTTATGGTCTATGATACCGACGTTACTGCATATGGCGTTGTATGCTAAAAACACTTCCTCCATTGACGTATAGATTCAAGGTTAAAATAATCGGTGACTAATTCCCCATTATCGCTCACTTTCCTAAGTCCGTGTTTCTCCATCATCTCTTCATAACCTTAAAAAATGTAAATGTCATATGTTGGTGCAAAACATTATATCACGTTCACATTGGGGGGAGGGGGGGGGGGGAGGGGGGCGGTGTGGTTCTAGATGTTGCTGTTAATATCCTAGAACTCACTGCTTCTCATTCTGTTATTAATTTATCTGCCTCTTTATAACTGCCTCTGTGGCGAAGGGGTTGCAGACGCAATTCGAAATCCCGCATACCTTGTTACAAACGCATCGTCATCATCATCATCATCATCATGATCATCATCATCATCATCATCATCGTCATCATCATCATCATCGTCATCATCATCTTCATCATCATCATCATCATCATCATCATGTACCATGCCGATAAGCGTGGGCGGTCATGTTTTGCCATCTCACTCGATCACCAGAGTCGTGGATCAGCTACGTGTTTCTGTCTCGACCATGCCACGTGGCCAAGCCATCCAGGTATTTGCTTCTAGGTCTTCCCCTTGGTCTGTTCCCTTCGATCTTACCAGTTGTCACCAAGTTCTCCAATTCATCTCTTCTCATAACAGAAAACACAGCTGCGAGCTATATGGAAGCACACTGCCTTGTGTTTGATTTCCTACAATGGTATGAGAGTCGGTCGTTCAGAAAGCAATGCCAAACTACTGAACTTGCCAAGAAATCACAAACAGCCCAAACAAACTGGAGTTGACCGCAACGTCTTGCAAAGGATATGCATATAACTCTCTGCTTTTTATATTGCACGAGAGCCAATTATTCTCTGTGAGGGGTATTCTCCGCCATTCGTTATGAGGACAGAACTGCTTCACCTGTGCTAGAAAGCTTTTTTTCCCCGCTCCTTTCCAACTTGTTTCGCATAATCCCGAAATGCTAATCTTATGCTGTTTCCTCTTCCCCAAATCCCTACGACTTGTGCTATCTTTCCCAACTCATACACAGTTGTAACATTCCAGGTACCGCTTCCTAAGTGAAAAGAGCGAAGTCGGCGATCCTTACGGTTTTCTCAGCATGGCGTCTTACTTATTCTAGAAGATGAATCTCCTCACATCTTGGTTGGTTGAGTTATATTGCTTTCCTGTTCATTAGATTTGTTCATGATTGGTTGTCTTCTGCGTTCATCTGGAGAGTTTTTTTTTTTTTTTTTTGGACGTGATTGCGTTGCAACTGTTTATAGCAGAGCCGCGATCTTGCGACGTTAGGCCGACACATCAGACTTCTGTGGGAATTTGCTGACCGGGTTAAGCTTCTCGGGTCCATGATTGGTTGGATTTTGCAGCTTAAATTTTCTACTGAATGGGGTTGCCAATCCCACTCCAAACCTCTTTAGTCGCCTCTTACTACATGTAGTGTGGGTTACAGTGTTAGTATTATGTGCTTCCCTTATTTGCTCCTGTAATACATGAGCGGGTGTCCATCCAATTCTTTTTTTTTTTAAAGCATATCCAAAGCTGAAAATATTTCCCTAAAATATCTTATTCATTGCCCGTGGTTCCTTACATACCAAAATTAAGAGTATATATATTTAATCAGTCTTAATGCAAGTTGTAACTTACCTATTTGTATGCATGTAGCTGTTTCTCATGTCTTGTCTATTCTGGTTCTTCTTACTACCTCAACACTTGTTGTTAACAGTCCGGAATCAAAATAATCATTGCCCTGTTCAAGTGCCTTTCCATACATTGTAATTTTCAACATTGATCTGGTTCATTGGTCTTTGTTCATAATCATAGTTAGGTTTACTCCATATTATCAACGTCTCAACCATTTTCATGGCTAAGCTCTGCAAGGTACTATATTGGCAGTAAATGACAGTTTTTGACAGTTGACAGCTCAGTCGTGTTCAACCTGTTTGAGTCCATGGTTTCCCTGACTGAGTACATTGTTTTCTGTGACTCCTAGGTTGCTGTATGAAGAAATCTACACCATATTTTCCACATTTCACCTAGCTTATTCTGAGCTGGAATGCTTGTGAATGGCTTTTCAAACTTACATTTTTCAAATATTGTGTCTTTGCTCCTTGCGTTAAAAAAAAATTGGGCGTGGTATAAAACAATAAACGCAAAATGTCAATTGAAAACCATTATTAAATACAACGGACCGCGCCTCATACCTTCAAGATCTACGCATAGCAGTCTGCGACCAAAATGTGCCGCAGATGATTTCGAATCCTGGACTCGGCACGACGGCGAATTATTAAACTGGGCGTTTCGCTATTCCCTAAGCCAGGGGTGGGCAAATTACGGCCCGCGGGCCGCATGCGGCCCGCCAACTGATTTTATGCGACCCGCGAGGGCATTTAGGAATAAAAATTGTTACTTCGTTTTTAAGTGTGTGTTTTTTTTTAATTTTAAAGAATTTCATGTACCATTATGATTATTTTAAAATTTTTGATAAAATCTCTTTCTCATTATCTATTTTTGTAAACAGTCCTTGACCTTCGTAATGTAATGCTTCTTCTTCTTCTTTCGTTCGCCTTAAATATGTCTATAACTGCAATGTTGCCTCTTGTATGAATTTAACTGTCCTTTTTATTTCACTCAGCAGTCCATAGAGTTTATCTTCCATTGTCGTCTCTCTAGGCCAGAAGGTTTGCCTAGACATGTTGTAATTTGGGCAGTCTTTGAATATGTGCGACGATAATCCATATGTGCACATGGCTGATTTACCAATCTTGAATCTTGTATACATGTGGTTGCGTAATCTATTGCGTTCTGTTCTGAGGTGCAGAATAATGACTTGTTCTAGTCTGTCCATAACGTGGTAGTCATCTTGAGCAGGTTTTGGTGCCCTTCTGACTGATTTGATCAGTCTTTTCTTTTGGTGGTATGTAACGGGCACATCAGGCTGTTCTTCTTTTGCTACTTCCTTAGCCAATCTATCAGTTCTATCGTTTCCGGGTACTCCACAGTGGGATGGTATCCACTGTATGGTGACATTATGCTGGCTGCTAAGTTCAGAAAGTAGTGTCCTTAGTACTGGCTATTTCCAAGACATCATTTCGTTTTCGTTGAGGTGAGTTTCTTGCAAGTAACATACGCTTACCTTTTCTTGGTCCAAGATGCTTTCAAGATCTATTGTTTTGTTGCTGAATGCCTCCGCATTCAAGTGCATTAGTTTTAGTCTTTGTTTGGTATGGCCACACGCTGTATTCTCAGGTCCCCTGTCTCCACATGACATCTGAGAAGGACCTCCTATAGCTGTAGATGGACCCTTTCAAGGTAAATGGCCCGGCTATGCACCTGCCTGGGAGTCTAAAGCAGGGGGAGCACCATAACATTTAGCAGTAGTCGATATTTTACATTACGCGTGATTGGTGGCATCCTGATTTCTGTGGTGCGCCTCCTGGCTGGTTGCCTCCTTATACAGCACCTTTGATTTGCTAGAGCAGACTGTGGTCTTACTCGAGTTTAGGTGTGTAGGCACGCACACACATGTCTGCGCATGCATGTACATGCATACATTTTAAAGTGTTCTGGATATTTCTCGGCGCCAGTGACTCGCCGCCGCATCTTCTCCTGTTAGTTAAAACAGTCCCGCCACGAGAGGGCCAGGAGTTGGACTTTTGCTGCATAGGTGATGAATGCACGAGCCATCAGGGTATTTATGCAAGTTTGGGCGTTCACCCCAACCCGCCCCTGGCTACATACAGCAAAATTTGGAACCATGTAATGCTAAAATGCGAATTTATCCATTTTTACATAGAGAAATGTTTATCGACATGTAAAAATTTAATAAGGATGATTTTATGAAAAACAGATATTTCTCCGGTGAATAAAATGATTTATTTTGCAAGAAAATGTTAAATTTAAAAGTCTTCTGCTGTTATAAATTATTTCCAAATTTACATTGTTCAAATTAATTTATTTGTTGTAGTAGTTTTGATATATTTCTGAAATTTATTCTGAGTTTACTACTCGTTTTCCGAATAATTTATTTTCACGCACAGCCGGAAGTAGGTTTTGTTTCATTTCCGTTTAAAAGTTTTGTACAATTCTAACTGTTAAAATTTTATTAACACAATCAGTGTCAATAACAAACGTAAGACTGAAAATGAATGCTGTGTTTTTAATAATGAATGGACAACTAAGTACTGTTTTATAAAAGTTGGTAGCATATAATTTTGCTTGTTGTGTCGTGAGTCAGTGGCTGTCTTCAAGGAGTACAATGTAAAAAGACATTATCAAACAAAACATTCCGATTTCGTATGCAATTTAACAACCGATGGGAGGGAAAGGAAATGCCTTGAGTTGGTGAAAAATTTGAAGAAACAGCAAACCGTTAAGGCATGTGACGTGTTTATGCTTGCAGCTACGGTTTGCAATCGCATTTTCCTCATGTTGGACTGGTAGTACATGGTTCCGTCGCTCTGCTACTGAGTGAGTGCGTGGGAGACACTGTGAGCTGTGGAATTCGCGTGGAATGCTTTTACATCTGTCCTGTACAGTGACCTGCATGTTCGGAACAATGGCTACCGGTTGTTGCTAAATTGACTGATTTGCCTTTTCGGTTCACGAGTGCATTTTTCAGGAGACTCCTGGGAGTCGGCGCTGAAGCTGCGGAGTTCGTGCTTTATGCGACACTTTCGGCGGGTCGCCCTGCGGTAAAAGACCGAGCCATGTGAGAAAACCTGGGTCAATGAGGTCTTTCTGGTGACTGCCGAGTCCATCGACGATGAACTGTGGTGTTCGTGGATGAATTTTGTGTTGGCATTCTGGCGGCGGCATTATGCACAGTATACCTGTGCGGGTTGTTGGATTGCCGAAACTCCTGTCTATTCCACTTTTCATATTGGACAGTGGGGAGCATTTTGAGTGATGTTCACTGGCACAGGAATGGAACATAATGAGGACGCCCCGTTGCCGTGAAATTGGAACCTCGTCTAACTAACTAACTAACTAACTAACAATTCAAGATGCTGAAGCTAGTCTTGTGCTGTCACACAGAATTGTACAACAGAACAAGCCATTTTCTTATGGCGAGTTCATCAGGGAATGTTTGCTAGATGCAGCAAACATTATGTATCCAGAACAAAAACACAGATTTGACAACATTACTTTATCAAGGAGAACTGTGGTCAGACGTGTTGACAAGATAAGTGACAATTTGATGCATACACTTCAAGATGCAAGCAAACAATTTGTGTGGTACTCTCTTGCATTGGATGAGAGTACCGATGTACATGATACTGTCCAATTATTGATATTTATACTTGGAATAAACACTTCTTTCAAACTCACTGAAGAGTTAACTCTGTTGATCGAGTGAGATGGCAGAACATGACCGCCCACGCTTACCGGCATGGCACATGATGGATGGATGGAAGAGTTATTGAGTGTTGAGTCACTCAAAGACACAACCACAGGCCATGATATATTCAATGCTGTTACTAATTGTATTGAAAGAACTGGGTTAGTTTGGAACAAGATGGCAAGTGTTCCAACTGACGGAGATCGTGCTTTGACTGGAAAAATGTAGGTCTGGTAAAGATGATAAGTGGTAAGATTAAAGCAGAATATCCAGACCACACATTATTACCACTTCACTGTGTGATTCATCAAGAAAGTCTGTGTAAACTGTATTGAATATCAAGCATGTTTTTGACCCAGTTGTCAGTGTCATCAACCTCATCAGATCAAGAGGACTTAATCACAGACAGTTCAAGGCATTACTTGACGATTTGGAAACTGAACATTCCGATGTCCTGTACGACACCAGTGTTCGATGGCTGAGTCTCGGCAAGGTGTTGAGGCGAGTGTGGGAACTCAGAGAAGAAATAGTGATGTTCCTAGAGTTGAAGGGCATTGAATGTGACTTTAATGCTAACATTGTCAATAAAGAGTGGAAGTTAGACTTTATGTTTGCCATTGAAATTATGGAAAAGTTAAATGACCTGAATGTCAAACTTCAGGGCAATTGTGTGTTTGCACATGAATTGTATGTACATGTAAAATCGTTTCAGGCAAAATTCTCACTGTTCTCCAGACAAGGAAGTGAAAAAAAAATTTATCACTTCCCTTTGCTGAAACAAGAAACCATTTCTGGTGAAATGACTGAAAAGTACAAAGCCCAATTAGATTTATTTATTTATTTATTTATTTATTTATTTAGGAACCGACATCACAGCATTCGAGGCATTCCCATAAGCGCTCCGTCCCCATCCTCAGAAGCCAGCGAAGAGTTCCAACCCCAATAGTACCAGTAGCAATCTGATTATATGTGCGTCTCGCCTTTCCTCTAAGCGTCGAGCATCGGCCAGATCCCCTCGTCACTCCTCGCTGTCGCATTCTTGCCAGACCATGGTGATCCATTTGCTCCTCCGAGGTGTACACGTGCTCCCACAAGGCCACAACCACGTCTGCCTTGTCATGCATCAATACTCCACCAAGTTTTGCAGAGCCAGCCAATCTGTCTGCCTGTTCATTCCCCAGCACACCAGCATGCCCCGGAGTAAAGATCCAGACGATGCTTGCCACCCGTGACTTCCGAAGCGAAGCAAGCCACTCTGCACGAAGCTTGCCTGTCCTTACCCTACTCAGCATGCTTTCTGAGTCTCTTACAATCACGATGTGTGTGTGTGTGTCGTATTCTCCATCCAGCGCAAAGCTGCAATGACTTCCACCACCTCCATTCTTAAGCTAGATGTTGTGGTATCATATGCCCAATTAGATGCATTGATTGAAGAATTTGGATGGAGATTCCAAGATTTCAAGAACTTAGAGCTACAGTTCAATATTCTCAGTTCCCTTTTAGTGCAGAAGCTGATACAGCCACAGAGGACGTAAAGTTGGAGCTGCTTGACTTACAAGAGATCATGACCTGAAAGAGAAATTCAAGACAGATGATTTGCTGGATTTCTATGGATCTTTATCACAAGAACCAGTTCCCAACTTGAAAAACTTTGCAGCTAAACTTTTATCATTGTTTGGATCAACATGCATTTGCGAACAAGCATTCATTTGCTTGAAGATCAACAAATGTAAGAATAGGTCTTTATTGTCGGACTGCAACTTGCATGTTGTCATTCGAATTTCAACAAGTAAACTTGCTCCAGATTTCAAGAATATTGTCAAAAGGTGCAAACAGTTACATACATCTCATTAGAAATCAACAATTATAATGACAGTGTTGTCGGTTTGTGTCTAAATTAAAGCCATTGATAGATAATAAAGAATATTTGTTATAATAGCAAATTGTAAAATCTTGTTAACAAATTAGTAAACGTTTTTTGTCCATATTGTTAAATATAATGTACAAGTGTATAAGTAAAATAAAATTGCAATAATTAGTTATTTATATTGCTTAATAACCTATAAATAATTAATAATTACTTATTATGATAGGTTGCTGTAAACAAAATGGACATTATATATATATATATATATATATATATATATATATATATATATATATATATATATATACTAGCTGACCCTGCCCGGCTTCGCCCAGACCCTGGTGGGGAGCATCTCATTTAATTCATATAAGTAGTCATATAAGTTCTCGTTCCCGTTACCGACTGTCTGTCTGTCTGTCTGTCTGTCTGTCTGTCTGTCTGTCTGTCTGTCTGACCCGGCCCGGCATTTCCCAGCTCCTGATGTGGAGCATCTCATTTAATTCATATAAGTAGTCATATAAGTTCCCGTTCCCGACTGTCTATCTGTCTGTCTATCTGTCTGCCTGACCCTGTCCGGCTTCATTAAATTCATACAACAAAAAAAGTAACTTAAAAGAACGTTCTTCTACACACCATCCATTATTTTTAATGAAAACTCTTTCTAATCACCTGCATGACTACAGTAACTTCTTAAGCAAAAAAAGATGAGTTACAATGTTATGCATTGTGCATCATTTTTATGAAAACTTTGAAAATGCCTTACAGATTGTATCATTATTTATTATAACTCATATGCCGGTACATAACTATGGACAAAGAGTTTATAAATCTTTGAAAACGATGCCACAATATGACTATAAGTTATACAGAAAAGTTATGCCCCTTGAAATAACTTTTACAGAGTTAGGTCCCCTGAAATATATGAAATTACGATGAAAAATGAAAAATGAAATAATACTGAGTAAGCAGGCGATTTCACACTAACAAAATATCACAGTTGTCAGCTCTGGAATGAAAGGAAGGCGTGTAGAAAATTTCATCTCAATCGGATGGGCCGTTCGCGAACAAATAAAGGCCATACGGACAGAGATACATAAATACATACAGAGATACATACGCACAAGTCTTTTTTATATATAAGATATATATATGTGTGTGTGTGTGTGTGTGTGTGTGTGTGTGTGTGTTTGTGTGTGTGCATGCGTGCGTGCGTGCATGCGTGCGTGCAGCCCGCCAATAGCGTTACATTTGTCAATGCGGCCCTACGCACAAAAAGTTTGCCCACCCCTGCCCTAAGCCATAGGGCTGGTTAAGTGACACAAAGCTAAGCTTAATTTACAGCTATTTGAACCGTCTGGTATGCTTTTCATACTAACATACCCAACTGTTGCAACGTTAAAAATAGCGCTGTGTGTTGTCACTTGTCATGTCACTGTCTGGGCGTCAGTGTTACTGTCCGTCACACGACCACATTGCGTCAGCTTTCATCCGTTTACCTGTTGGAATCCTGTATCAGCGTTCAATAGTCGGTTGCTGACATTGTGTTCTGCGTATGTTCTGTTACTCAACTCGTTCAGTTGCAAAACCGTTAAAAGGTAAAAGAAACTCCTTGCCAGGTACTTCGGTAGGGTGTTTAATGTCCTACGCATACCAAGCCACAGTTTAAGGCGTGGATCGGCTAGTTCTCTTCCTTGCTGTATCTGCTTCTTTCTTTTTTTGTTTAGAAGGGCTCGCGGTTCCCAGAGGGGCCAGAGCCGCCCCATTAGATACCCACGGCCCTGTGTGTCAGGTGATCATCTCAGCCCCTGGCAAGATCAAGCGCAGATACTACTCCTTGATCTTAGTCAAAAGGCCGAGAAGCGATTTAAAACAAAAATGCGGTATCTGCTTCCCATGAAATTCTGAAAAAGTTCTGGTCCCCAGTTGGTCGTGCGTAGAGGTACACTTGTTCCTGCAGCGAGGCGCCGTCGTCATTTGGAGGCGACAGGTTCGATCCCAGTCGGTAACTATAGCTTTCAAATGTTATGTTGTCTAGTGCGTCTTCTAGTCTCTATTTCCTTCTTCTTCTTCTGTGAGCGCCAAATAATACTATATGTGTTTATTTATGTAATGGTCCCCAAACTGCATGTTTAGCTAATCACTAGATCTGTACTGAATGGACAAAATCAGCCCTGCCGCCACAGGGATTGACCCTATGACCATTGTATTGGTATGTAAATGTGACTACAATGCTGTAACAGCTTCTTAAACTCTTTCTGTCCTATGCTCGTATGAATTTAGTATAAACGAGTTTAAAAGTCAAAAGAATCGATGTCGTTGCATCCGGATTTATCCCACATGGCTCAATGTGTTTCCGCAGGGCGACTCGCCGAAAGCGTCTCACAAAGCATGAACTCCGTAGCTCCAGCGACGACCCCTGGTGTCTACGACGTAGCCCGTTACTGAACACTTACGGAACGAGAGACGGACGGTGAAACCTCTTCGCCACGGAGATTCTAATTAAACGTTATATCGTCATGAGTAACAGTGTACTTCAGTCATTTCTCGCCTGTAAATTACCGGCCGGACCCAGGAGGGAAGCAAGAACCGTAACAATGTACCCTACCATGCTTGGTATAGGGGACGACTAAGGTGGGTTGGTATGCACCTGGCTACGTCAGCCGGTAGAAAACCACAATGCAAAATCCAAAAACATCATGAGCAAGTCTACAAAGGGATTGGCGTGGGTTTGTTGAAGGCGGATGCTCTACTGGGAGATGAAATGCAGAAGAAAAAGAAGAAATCATTTCTGTGTTGTGTTTACCTTTCTGGTACTCGTTTAGGCTGGTTCTGCCTGAAAGCCCAGGTGATTTGAGCTTACTCGCTTTAAACTCAAGCGTCGTCCACACACACTACTTTTAATAGTGATGGGCTGAATTTTTACCTGTGGATTAGCTTTCGCTATTAACAGTATCACTCGCCATCAGAATAACCCACTCTGACTTCAGAGGTACTTGAAATTAACGTCCCCAAATTAAGTACGATAGGTCCACACTTTAGTCCAACTGTCCGGTGAAGGATCGAAGCCCTGCCCTCGGCATCAGCACACCGTATGTTTAAGAACACGCGTTCTTATCCATTTAACCAATTTAAAAAATTCGAATCGTGAGTCCGGTGTTGAAAGTTAATTGCACGTCCTTTACAGGATGTCACAATCAACCACAATATTTATTGACTGTTTGTAAGTTTCTAGTCATTATTGATAAGCCGTCTGTTTAGGATTTCCCCCCCCCCCCCTTTCCCCCACCAACCTGCCTGTCACACGTTTCTCTTGATGATAATATCACAAAGTTCTTACGATGATACTGTTCATGATATTATTGTGTGATGGTCGTTGTCTAGGTAACGATACTCATGGTGTGTCAATGGAGATATCTGTCTTGCAATATAACTCACCCCCGCAGTGCATATTCACCAGGCATTAAACAAGATTCCGTTGGCGCACATAATCCTTTATTACAAAAATAAGACGGACAACGGAACAGGTTTATACATCCAGAAACATAACGTAATCCATAGAATATAAATATCCTCCTCACAATTTAACCAGCACACATCAATGCCTTCTCACGGCTGGCTTCTAATCTCAATCCACAAGACAGGTAATCCAGCTACTATCCACGGCTGGGTCTCCCACAATACAACCCACACATTGGGTTGGAGCCACTGCTCAACTATAGAACCCACTCTGGGTTTAGGCCCACACTCAATACAGAACCCACTCTGGGTTCAGGCCTGTCTTCCCCACTCGAAGAACAACACAACACGGAGCTCTCTCTTAAACGACCTGACCCGCAGTCGGTCTCTTCTCTCACTGACTTTTCAGTCTCCTCACTTCACACAACACACCACTGTCTTTCGACCCATCCCCCCCCCCTGGGGATTTCCACTCATATCCGCCCCATTATTTCTGAGGGTTGATTGTTTTCCTCGTAGCCAGGTCAGTCAATTTACTGTCTCCCTCTCTCATCTCCATTCTTCCTCCTGCCCGGTCACTCAACTCAATGTCAGTGACCCAGGCTTATGTCATTACCCCCCTCTTAAAAGAAAACTTCGTTTTCAAATATTGGGAGACTAAAACTTACTAAACATGTGACCCAGACATATAGCCTGGGTAGCCCTAAGTATGGCTGCACCTTACTCTAGCTACCACCCTACGTAATACATCAAATGCTCATATTACACTCCTATATTCATCACACATAAGTACAACCATCTATCTTGTGTATCAATGCATGAACTAATACATCACATAATAATAATAATAATACATCATAGAAAAGCATTATACTTATGTACCCACAGGTCTCTTACTACTTCACGACCACACAATACTATTTGTGTACCGACCCTATATCAGGTGGTTCTGTTCTTGCATTACCCCACCTCTGGTTACTGTCGATGCTGTGTCTACCTTTCATGTACCCATGACTCATGGTACCTCTACAATTACAACATCTGTTTGCTATCCCTAGCCCTGGGTCAGTAATGTCGCGAAAACTCTTTTGACCTGACTCAACTTTCCTATCTGCATATTGCACCGTTACACTTGAGTCTCTGTTTAGTCTGAACTCTTTATTTAATCTTGGCCCATATATCTGGCACCTTGCTTTATGCTGCATACACCTTATGCCTATGTGCCCTGCCCATGCACTATCCTGAGCTGTTCTACTATCTCGGTCTCTATGTGCTAAAGGTACTGCTCCTTGCCCACGTGCAGTTCTGCTATCTGAAAACCTGCGAGTGAGAACATTGTTCTTCCTCTCGAAGCACCATCTACCTTTCTTTGACTGCCTATGTTCTACTCTCTTGCACCCTTGGGAACATTTGTTCAGAGTAGTATTTTGTCTCTGGGAGTCACTAGCACTATATTTGGGATCCATTCGCACCTGCTCAGCTGTCCTATCCTTGTCCTGAGTTCCTGTGTCTAATTCAAGTGCCTCTTCTACCTCAGCTATACTCTCTAATTTTGGTTCTCTTGTGGTAACTACCTCATTACTGTTTACACTATATTTTTGGTCCCAATAAGCTACTTCCTCTTCTGTACAATCTTTAACTCCTATAACATTTCCTATGATCAAATCAGCCACTGGTGAGTCCAAAACACACACTGTCACTCTTCCAGTGATATATGGTGTTTTTACTGTTATTATGGCTGCTGGGTAGAACTCTACTGTGCTGTTGAATGTTATGCATCTAATCTTTTTCCCTGTATAATCCGAGGGATCTATTAAACTTCTCCTCACTCCGATAGACTTACATCCGGAATCCCTAATTGTTAATGCTGGTCTATCATTGACAAATCCCTGATGCAGCTTCAAACTTCCTCCTTCATGTACTGCTGATCCTGCTTTCACTGTATGACCACATATTAGGACTGGCTGACTGTCTTTTTCAAAAAGAGGTTTGCACCCACTACAATCTTCATTGTTGATAGTCTCAATTACTTGCGCTGCATTTGAGTGCTCTGTTTCTCTCATCCTACATTGATGGCTGAAATGCCCATTCTTTCCACATTTGAAACAAGTAATCTCCCTTTTAGTGTTGTTCGTTGGTCCATCTGATGGTTGTGCATCACACTGAGCTGCCTTGTGTCTCCAGCTCCCACAATTCCAACATCCGGCATAATTTGGACGTCTCTGGAAGTTCCCTCTTCTATATGGGTACCGTCCTACTCTACCAACATTGTTTCCTCGGAAACCATTATCTTGAAGTTCTTGCTGCTCACCTTTCTGTGCTGAATCCACACTTTTTGCCCTTGGTCTGATAACTGGATTCTGGTTCTGTTTAGTGTACGCTGCACAGACTATTTCCTCACTCATTAGTTTCCCAATAGATACGTTAGGATGTGCAGTCATGTAGTTTTGCCCTAACTGAGACATTGTGTCTATGTCCTTTGGCTTCCGTTCCTCAAAGAAAGCCACTAAGTTAGAATTGCATGCAGATACTACCTTGTCTCGTAACATTAGATCTACTAATTTATTAAAATCCTTCCCTACTTCAGCAAGCTCCATCCATTTGTTAAATGTATTCTTTACAGTGTTAACAAAATCTGTGAAATCTTGATTTGTCTCTGGCCCTAACTGTCTAAACTTTGTTCTATATCCATGTTCAGTGAGTTGGAACTTAGTCAGCAAACGTTGACGTAAGATAGTGTAGTTGTTCCTTTCTTCTACAGGTAAATTGAACATGGTGTCTAGTGCCTTGCCCGTAAGCAGCTCCCCTAGTCTAATAGCATACTGTTCTTCGGGGATGCCTAACACTTTCGCACTTGCTTGAAATCTGTCCAAATAAGATTCAAGGTTGTCTCGGTCCGTAAAGTATGGCAGTTTTAATCTCTGTGACGACTGCGAAGGTTTTCCGCTTTCCTCACTTTGACCCTTTGAAGATAGTTCTAGTTTTCTGAGAGCAATTTCAGCTTCCATCTTAATCTTCTCTTTCTCAATTTCCATTCTCATGTGTGTCTCTCTCTCTTCCTGTAGACGCTTGGCTTCCATTTCAGCCTGTCTTTGTTCTCTCTCAGCTAACTTTTCTTCCTGTAGACGCTTTGCCTCGCGTTTATTATGCCTCTCCTCTCTTTCCGTCTGTTGTTGTTCTTTTGCTTCGGCATACTCCTGTAACTCTTTACCTTTCAGGCCTATTCTTTCACCTGCTTCAATATAATCCATTAAAGTAGGCATCTTGTACTTGTGGACACGTTGCTGTGAATCAGCCAACTATAAATGTACAGACTCTGCTGTTAGTCTTTGTGTCACTTGCCTAAGTACACCCGCACTCCCTGTGTACGTAAATCCGTAGTGCTACAATATCACTCTGTACTCACCCAGTCACTCTATAAGTACTAGGTAGTGAGGGGGGGAGTATCACCTATACTCCCTTATATCTATATATCTATGACCAAAAGTTCATATAGTCCCTGGAAATATTGTTAAACATATATATCAATACATATACAAACAAATGGATGATAACACTAAGTGATGACTATCCAACGCTAGACTTCACCAGCTGAGTACACGGAGACGATGATGACACAGAAATAAACCACAGTAACAACCACAAGCTTGTGTAGGGACACCCACAGTGCGCGCAAAATATAAACTGACTCAGACCACTAGACAGTAGATACGACAAAAGATCACAATAATAACATATATCCGAACACAACAAATATTATATGTAAATATAACGAAAAGAAAGAGAGAAAGAAAAAGAATATATACTGAAAATATACACAGATCTGACGTCAGACAACTCGGCTCTAGATATTGGTTAAGACTATTTCAATGCCCCTGCACGATACGTCAACTCATTAACGTTTTTCTTACAAAAATATCGTAAGCACCAGAAAGACAAATAAATTATTGTGCTGTATCCCGACTCTCGAGAAACACCCCAAAAATGCCCTACTCTTGACAAACACTGGACCACATACAAGTAACAGCTTAACAACCGAAAACAATATTTATAAGACAATGAGCAGCAAACAGAATGTCCACATCGTTGGCCGATAAATATGTGCCCACTAATCCGTCGCCAAAAGTTCTTTTTATTCAATGTCTACGACGCTAGATTTGAAACCGACTTCTTGTTTTGTTGAGTGGTTATTGAATTCACGTGGTGATCAAAAGTTCCAACTGTCGACAAAAGTTGAAGATGATAGTGATATCCGTAACGTTATTGTACTTTCTCTGTACGTGGTAATAATCCAAAGTGTTCTTTCGATTTGTTGTTACTCTCGTTGCGGAGATGGCGCTTCGCTGTATCATTAATGTTATGGATTTCCGTTACCCGACAAGATTCACCAAAAAGAAAAGAAGAATGGCAGCCACTGTTCAGCGCTTTAAATTTGGATATATAGATCCTTATTGGCAAAGAAATACGACAATGGTTGCGATGACGATAAGTTAAAACTGTTTGCTCATAACAGAATAATGATGACAAAGGCTTGAACAAAGACGAACAATCAAGTCTGGTTTCACACAAAAACAGCTTGTTTATCCAGTTCCACTATGGAACATCTCAGTAACTTTCCACTGTCCACGGCCTTGACCTTCCAAGATCAACCTAATTTCTCTTTATCACTCTCAGTGAAAAATTCCTCCGTAAAACAGTTTTCACACAAACTTGACAGCCCCACCCGGCTGCGGTATTAACTTCGTGGAAAATCACACTTTCCACTGCTGCCCTAGCACGGCTGTGGTGGGGGTTAACGTAACTTTCCCCTCGTACCTGGACGCTGGTGTCTCCACCCGTCCTATTTACTGCGTCGACTAATCTTGACCAGTCAACTTGCAACAACACAGTGCGCTTGCCTCCAGCACACACACCTGTCAATTATCTTTGGTTCCCAATCCTGTCATTATCACCGACAGCGACGTCCTACACACACACACGCTGCCCTCGCCACTCTGGATTCAACCCTTGTCTTTAATTTCAGCCCTCCTGCCTGGTATCAAATTTACCTGTCACCGTAATGGACTCTCCCGGTTAGTCTGTATGGCGTGTCTTTATCACCGACTTTTGTGCTGCCGCTGCACCCCCATTCGCTTTAGCGATATGGTTGGGTCCAAATCACCTGTAGTGGACTTCACTTGAACTGTCTGCTAGCTTGTGATTTCCGCCGCGTACCCTCCCCGCGCGCTGACAGTTTTTCTTCGATGTGGCGTCTTACACACACAACAGAATTGCTGTTACTCTCTTGACGCAGTACTGTATAAATTGATGGAACGAAGTCACAGATAATAACTCCTCTCTTTCAGCGAAGAGCCCACAGATACTCCTTACTAAGTGACGAGCGCCCAGATGTCACACGTTTCTCTTGATGATAATATCACAAAGTTCTTACGATGATACTGTTCATGATATTATTGTGTGATGGTCGTTGTCTAGGTAACGATACTCATGGTGTGTCAATGGAGATATCTGTCTTGCAATATAACTCACCCCCGCAGTGCATATTCACCAGGCATTAAACAAGATTCCGTTGGCGCACATAATCCTTTATTACAAAAATAAGACGGACAACGGAACAGGTTTATACATCCAGAAACATAACGTAATCCATAGAATATAAATATCCTCCTCACAATTTAACCAGCACACATCAATGCCTTCTCACGGCTGGCTTCTAATCTCAATCCACAAGACAGGTAATCCAGCTACTATCCACGGCTGGGTCTCCCACAATACAACCCACACATTGGGTTGGAGCCACTGCTCAACTATAGAACCCACTCTGGGTTTAGGCCCACACTCAATACAGAACCCACTCTGGGTTCAGGCCTGTCTTCCCCACTCGAAGAACAACACAACACGGAGCTCTCTCTTAAACGACCTGACCCGCAGTCGGTCTCTTCTCTCACTGACTTTTCAGTCTCCTCACTTCACACAACACACCACTGTCTTTCGACCCATCCCCCCCCCTGGGGATTTCCACTCATATCCGCCCCATTATTTCTGAGGGTTGATTGTTTTCCTCGTAGCCAGGTCAGTCAATTTACTGTCTCCCTCTCTCATCTCCATTCTTCCTCCTGCCCGGTCACTCAACTCAATGTCAGTGACCCAGGCTTATGTCACTGCCATTTTTGTCTACAAGTTCTGATTACCTCAGCTTATTGAACTAGTCTTTTTGTCAACAAACTCAAGATGATTTCTCAAACTACATCTCTCTGTATACGCCGAAAAGCCATCTCCTGCCAGGTTTCTGTGTCTATATCCAACGCTTTCATGTATCTCTTCCACACATCTTTGATCCCTAGCTGTAGTTGTCCAATTCTCCCATTACGGCTTGACAAGAGACCAATTTAATGGTCCTTTGTAATGCGTCAACGCGGTATGCATGGTCAATTCAGCGTATTCTGTGTTGTCTATGCCAGTGGTTCGAGGTCTTTTGATCCGTGTGTGAGAATGTCTAGCATTCATATGAGTCGCAAAGGTTAACACAACAATGTATATGGGAACGAAGATGTAAATGTAACAAAGACAACAACATATACACTAACTTTCTGACATGAACATATGAAGAAAAGAAAAAAACAAGCGCATTAATATTTGAAGTAATAAACAGAACAGAAACTTATAAAGTTACAACTTTAAAAAAGGCATGAAAATTTAAGCTAACAACTGTAACATCCACATTTGAAGTAATTACTAGGAATATTTACAGTTACAACTACAAACATGAACATTTCAAATAACAGCTAAAACATGAACATTTAAAGTAACAACTATAACATGACCATTTAAAATAACAACGGGGACAGGAACATTTAACGTAACAACTATAACGTGAACACTTAAAGTAACAACGAGGGCAAGAACATTTAAAGTAACAACTATAACATTATCATTTAGAGTAAAAATTATAACATGAACATTTAAAGTCACAACGGGGACAGGGACATTTAATTAACAACTATACAATGAACATTTATAGTAACAACTATAACATGAACATTTAAAGTAGCAACGAGGACAGGAACATTTAAGCAAAGAACTATAATATGAACATTTAAAGTAGCAACTATAATAGGAACATTTAAAGTAACAAAGAGAACAGGAACATTTAAGATAACAACAATAACATGAACATTTAAAGTGACAATTATAACATGACCATTTAAAATAAAAGCTATAACATGAACTTTTTAAAGTAACAACTACAATATGAACATTTAAAGTAATAACAATAACATGGACATTTGAAGAAACAACTATGGCACCCATTTGACAAGGCCCAGCCTAGACAAGTGCGGCAAACAAAAAGAAAATAATCTCTTCTGAACAGAGGTTTGAAACTTAACTATCGTGAAGACAAGCCAGAGCGCTATTAACTATGTCATCATGGACCAAAACCGTTATTCAGAAGAAATAAATTCACATCATTCTTACAGATAAATGAATACCTTTACCCACAGCAAGTACTGTAGCTTCCTCACTCCTTTTATCCACAACATAATTGCTGATGACACACAACTTCAATGCGTCACTGCAGCTGTCAAATGTACATATTCAAATGTCAGCCAACGGAATTCCTAAATGTCGTTTGAAGTCTCACTACATTTTTCATAATTGAGACAGTTAGCAAAATATGAACCTACCATGCAGAATATGTAGTTCCCATAGAGTTGCTTTTACAACTCATAAATGGGCATGCCTACCACTGGCATTCTCGCTCACAGGAGAACAGTTACATTCTGATCACGACTGGAATGAAGGTATTAAAACTAAACGATTTGATTGTAGTTGTTATCAAGGGGTGTGGTTGTTTCGCTGCAGGCCAGCGGGTGAGAAGTGTTAGTTTTGTGAGCTGTGCTTGGGTGAGGGTATTTACTTCCATCATATGGTTTGATTGTTTGGTTGAGTGATTGATTATATGAGAATCGACGCCATTGCACTCAGGACACAATCATGTGTACGGTGAATGCAGTCGGGGAACACTATTTAATTCGGTGATTAAACGTCACTGCAGTCGGTAAACACTAATTAAGTTGGTGATTAAACGTCATTGCAGTCGGTTAACACTAATTAAGTTGGTGATTAAACGTCACTGCAGTCGGTAAACACTAATTAATCCGGTGAATAAATGGCATTGCAGTCGGTAAACACCAGTAGGTAAGGTGAATTGATGTAATTGCAGGCTGAAAGTACCAATAGGCAGGGTAAACTGTTGTCATTGCAGACGGAAAACGGCAATAATATGGTGACTCTATGTTAATGCAGTCAGGAAACAACTATTGGTATGGTGAATCGACGTACTAGCAGTAGGGAAACACCACTTGGTACGGTGAATCAATGTCATTGCAGTCGGAAAGCTGTCAATGGTACAGTGAAGCAATGTTATAGCAGTCGAGGCAACATCGATTGGTATGGTAAATCTATACGATTGCAATTAGAAAACAGCCATTGATATAGTGAACCAATGTATTTGTAATCCGGACATACCTATGTGTGTGCTTATTCGATGTGACTACAACTGGAACACACTCATGTGGTGCTGTATCGACGTCACTGCAGTCTGAACTCACATATACACACATACGCACACCGAATAACCGTCATTGCAAACGAGACACACTCAATGTTTTCTGTTGCTGTCGACAGATTTCATAGAACATGAATACTGCTTGCCTCCCTAGCGCAGCCTTTGTGAATACACTTACGTTGTTCCCGCTCGTAATAATTTCAACTACTACCATATAAGTTCCCATGAACATCAAGTCAAAAGCCAGACAAAAGCGCTATGCAGGAGGCCACAGATGTATAGTCATCAAACACTGAACTGGCAACGTTGGCCGCTTTTCGCTGAGGAGGATACTACGGAAGGGTCCAAATACTAATGGTTCGATCTAAAGGGAGGGTAATCGTGTCGTTAACTAACTAACTAACTAACTAACTAACTAACCAACCAACTAACTAACTAACTAACTAACTAACTAACATGTCTTCCTCTGCTTCTTTGTTCATCCGGAGTGTTCTTTTCAGACGTAATTGAAGTGTCTCGATATGCACCATTGGGCCAAAATCCTTAGGCCAACACCTCCGACTTTAACCAGATTAGCATTCCTGGGGGACTCTCAATTTTCTGATGCCGTCCACATTCCTGCCGCTCATGTTAGAACGGTCATAGATTTCACGGTCAGCCCTCAAGGGAAGGCAGGGGCAGTCCATGGTCATTATCTGCCATCCAAGGAGGCTTCCATATTTGCAGTGCCGGCACATACTGCTCTGATACTGGGCTCACCAAAGAAATCGCCACGTGCTGCACATGGCTGCTTTATTTCCTCACTTCAATGTATTGGGTATTCCGTCCGCTACGGGCCTCTTCCCGTACAAATCATAAACGGTTGGTCTGCAGACGGCGTCCACTCAGCGAGCTTTCGGTTCGGACATGTGCTGGTCGCTGTGTCCGCAAGACAAAGTAGTCAGAACTGTTCAGGGCACGAAGGACATTTGGAATACTAGATAGTCAGAGCTGTTCCGAACACGAAGGACGTTCGTGAGACTAAATAGTCAGAGCTGTTCCGGGTACGAAGGACATTTCACTCGGACGTATTTGCGTTGAGCCTGTTTTATTTGCGCCCTTAGGCCAGCACATCCGATTTCAGTGGGCGTTTGGTAAACGTGTTTGCCTTCCCGTGGGTTCGAGGGACATTCGACTCTTACTGCTGTGGTGTCGTCTTCATCTCTACTGGTCAAGTTAGTATAGCCAAAGACTTTAGGGTCAGCCCTCAAGGGAAGGCAGGGGCAGTCCATGGGCATTTTTCGCCTTCCAAGGAGGCTTTTATAATTACAGAGCCGGCACATAGCGTTCTGAGACTGGGCTCACCCAAGGAATCGCCACGTCCTGCTCATGGCTGCTTTAATCCCTCACTTCCATATATTGAGCATTTAGTTCGCCCCTAGCCGCTCCCCGCACAGACCAGGAACGGTCAGTCTGCAGACGACATCCAATCAGCAAGCTTTCGCTTCGGACTTCCACGTAATGGGTCCGCTAGTCAAGCGTTCCATTTCGTGTTAATGAGACGTTTTTTCTACCTTAGTCTGCAGACAACATCCACTCTGCAGCTTTTCACTTCGGACTTCCACGTTGTCACATAACATCTTGGAATGTCGATCGATGACAAAATGTCGCGCAAAATGTCTACCACAAAGCCGGCAATTCTTTAATGTGTTGTTGATCGAGGAAAAACTGTCGCGCCATACGTCGGCTGGCGGCAGCCATCCTTTGAAGTTGTAGACGGATTGTCTGGGTAAAAGTCGGCAGGATCTTTTGTTGTGGGAACAAGAATTCTCTAGATCACAGGCCGGCAAGACTTTTTGAAGTGCCGGGACAGGTCCCCAGATGAAAGCGGAATAGACGGTGGGTTGTTTCCACCCAGTCTAAACAGGAGAGAGAAAAATAGATTCTAGACTGTCTAGTGTCTAGACAATTTTGTGACGTCACTCAGACCCAGTATTAAACCAGTTGAGGTAAACAACTTTGGGGTTAGTCGACCAAAAGTTGTGAAGCGCTACGGACGTGTGCAATATTCTTAATTTGTTTCTAGAGAGAGACTATAGTGTCTAATGTTGATTTGCATCGGCGGACATTTAACCATTGTGTTATTCAATAGTCTCAATTTTCAAACCGGAATACATATATGGTAATTAAGTAAATAAACCTACATTAGATTATTCTTAGGAATCGAGTGTAGTAATGTGCGTTGATAGAACGTATTATAAGAGCGTCGGCAACAGTAGCCTATCGCGTAGCTTAAACTAGCTGGTGTGAGATATCATTTAACTCAGTGAGTTAAGGGCAATGTAGTGGGATGATATTTAGGGAGATTGAGGATGGTTGGGGGGGGGGGGGAGGGGATGAAGGAAAGGTCAAATGGTAGGATCTTCCAGTAGGGCATCTGCTGGGTTTCTGCCCTTTTCCTTTAGTCTTTCCTTGTCTTACCATGACTCAGACCGATGTGATGAGCCTTATGACAGAGTTTGGTTCTCTGTTATATTTCTGAGTGCGGCCGGTGGCCTACACTCATATAATAAAGGTCGAAATTGGGTTGCTCACACCAGGTGTGTTCTCTCTTCAACAGGGTCCACCATAGTTACCACCATCTGGAAGAAACGTCATGGCTCGAGTATTGAAGACAGAGTTTACTGAGAGGCTTTTGCACTAGGCCCATAACCCAGAGGGTCTGCAGGAACTGGCCTCTGCTGAGCAGGAAACGATGATAATATAAGAGTGTTTCCTAGGTGATAGGTTACATCACATTAAAATCAAGACACTGACAATAACACCTGTACCAGGAACATTAGTAGATCTAGATTCCTGGAAACTTAACAGTATGTGTTACAATTGGTGAATTCCAATCATTACCGATTAACTGTGTGTGTTACATTTTGGGAATTCCTATGAACAGTAAAATACTAAAATTGGGGGGTTTTTTTTTCAAAGTGACAGTAACATTAATTTTAGGATTCTTTGATCCCAGAACTTTTATGAAAGAGTATTTACACTTTGTGTATTAGACTGATGATCAATATTGGACTGTTTCCACTATTGATGACCAAGCATCCGGACTGATCAAGAGCTATCGGAGGAAGTCGACACTTGGCCTGAGAGACACATCATTTGGGTGAGGTTTTCTGTCCATCATATATGGTGCTGTTGTGTGGCCAGTACAGTGATGAAACTGACTGTGCTCCTGAGCTATTCGTCTGACTCTACATACACGTTAGATTATACGACAGACATTCTACACATACACTTTGCACACAACTGACACTTTTCTTTATTAAATTGTTTTGTCAGATTTATTTTTAAAAGCTAGTGTTGTGTGAGTATGTTTTTGGAAAAGAATGAGAGGAGGCATGGTCCATTGGTAAGAGAGAGAGAGAGAGAGAGAGAGAGAGAGAGAGAGAGAGAGAGAGAGAGAGAGAGAGAGAGAGAGAGAGAGAGAGAGAGAGAGAGAGAGAGATCCAGGGACTGACGGGGTGTTGTGGACAGAAAGCTGGGAGATTCTCAGGATAAGGATTTGGGGTTAAAAGGATGTCGGTGTTGATTCCCTCACCCCAGGTACGACACTTATATAAAATACGACACACGTAATGGATTCGCTAGCCAAGCATTCCATTTTGTGTTAATGAGACGTTTCTCCACCTTTGTCTATACTCACTCAATGAGTTTATATACAGACTTGCTTCGTAACCATTGCGTGCGATTGGGACGCTTTTTCGCCAGTAGTAACGTTCAGGAGGTATGTTACATGTGCTGCCGACTCAGTACCTTACCTCCATGCAGCAGAGCCGAGTAACAGCCATGTCCTCTCATCCGGGGGATCCCTCATATCCCTCGGGTGAGAGCCTTCGAACGAGTGTCTGGACCAAGCATGTAGCAGGCTCAGCATCTCACCTCAATTTTACAGTTGGTGAGTATCGTCCCGGCTCTCACATCCGGGGAATATTGACTTAGAGGCGTTCAGCCATATCCCGCAGGTGAGAACCTTTGAGTATGTGCCTAGACCAAGAATGTAGTGGCATCGTGCTCCTGATTCGGACTTGACTGTCTGTCCTCAGTCTACCTGCAGGGCAGCAGGCGTTTCTCTCTTGATTTGGTTCCTATCCCCTGACCTGTCAGACATGTAGCTGTGCTACCGTCGGTATAGCTCTAGTGATTGGAACACGCAAGCCGCTCCACCACGGCAAGGTGGAGTCACGTCAGAGAGGACCTACATGTCTGATAAGTAAAAGTGTCAACATGTAGTAGCTTATATGTGGAAAATACTATTTCCCTTTTGTCATTCGACAAGTCCCCCACAAATTACCACCAAAACAGGAACAGTAACATCCACAGTCGGTTTCCCCGGGATGATATTGAACACACTGAATTGTAATCGTTCTGGATCGTGCCAGTGTGGTACGTGTATGCGTTCTCAGACATGAGGGCTAATTGGTGCTGCTCTATTGAAGTTTTTCGCTCATTTTGTGTGTTTTCAGTGTGTCTTCTCTGTGTATGTGTGTGTGTGTGTGTGTGTGTGTGTGTGTGTGTGTGTGTGTGTGTGTGTGTTCTGTGTGTATGTGTGTGTTCTGTATGTGTATTCAGTGTGTGTGCTGTGTGTGTTATATCTGATCAACTATTTTTAACTATCTATTATGATAACTCTTGGCTTGTTTGTTAATCTTTTGGAAGTCTGTCCGTTTTAACTCTTATGTTCGATGTATTAAGAGGCAAGTATCCACACTCTACTAATGAAGAATCAGATTTCGCTGGGCTGGTCACTTGACTCGCATGCCAGATCACAGGCTCCCTAAACGAATATTTTACGGCGAGCTGCACTGTGGTAAACCCTCCCAAGGCGGTCAGAGGAAACGCTTTAAAGACACTGAATATCACACTAAAATCTTGTGGAATTCATCACATTTGGGAGACTGCTATCGAAGACAGAAATTCGTGGCGTACATCATTACGCAAGGGTGTAGTCACCTGTGAAGCAAACAATTTCTGCAAATCTGTGAAAAAATGGCTGGAAAAAAAGGAACATCCTCCTTTAACGTCAAGCATTCATTACCCACATTGCCAAAGAACATTTCGAGCCAAAATAGGACTTACTAGCCATCTTAAAACTCAACAACTCCAAACTTTGAACCCCACTGAATGAAATGAATGGTCATCATCATTGTTGATAAATAAAGATCTGTTGTATTGTCCTCAAGTTTTCGCAGTATGTGTCCTATGCAGCGACAATCTTTACCTCACCTCTTGGTTCACTTAAGCATATATTGCTAGGCCTATATTATATAGACTATTTGGCATTCGGTGAGTGATGTGGTCTGTTTCATTGTTTACTTGTGTTCACTTGTCTCGTATCCATTGTAATGCTGACTCTGCCTGGAAGCCCAGGTAATTGTAACAATTCCAATCCGTGAGTCCGGTGTTAAAAGTTATTGCACGTCCTTTAATGAACATCACAATCAACCTCAACATTGATTGACTGCTTGTGATTTTCTAGGCATTGTTACATACAGTAATTATGAGGTCGGTGTGACTGAGAGGTCTAAAAAGCTTAAAGTTTCTCAACTGACGGTGGGTTATTAGAACCGTTCCACACGCCGGTAAATAAAACTTAAATGTTGACTTCCTGTTCAGAAATCAATGGCAAACTACTGAATGTAAAATTGCCTTGGGAATCACAAGAGCGAGTAGGGGCTGGGTATGACTGCAACATCCTGCAAAGGACATGAAACATTTTTTTTTTAAATATTAATGTTTTCTAACAGTTGACGCTAATACCATTATGAAAATCAACGCAAAACCATCTGATGCACACTTCGGATCAGGAGTAGGCACTTATATGTATATACTACAACACTATTGTTAAGTGCTCTGACAAGTTGTGGCTATTAAGATTCTACCCACTTATTTAGTTGCTAGTGAAGTATATAACGAGGTGCATACTCTTTCAGATGCCTGGTCTGAAACAGGCATTGGCGATAACGACTCTTCAGATCTTTCTGTCATTTGATATTGTAATGGAATTTGTCACGCGTATAAATAGTATCTGTAGCCCGGCTTTTTAAGCTTCCCACAGATATGTTTCTTTGACTTCCTTTGTTTTTCTTACCTAGTATATTCACGCATAAGGCTGATTTCTGTATTCCTCTAAGGATTGGTTGGTTGGTTGGTTGGTTGGATGGTTAGTTGGTTGATTGGTTGGTTGGTTGGTTGGTTGGTTGGTTGGTTGGTTGGTTGGTTGGTGAATCCTCTGAAAGCCTGAGTTGTAACGCTTATGTCTGGTGCATTGACGTTCAAATCCTCTGAGCCCAGGGAATATGATTGCTTCAGTCGGAGTGAGATTGGTGTAGAGACATCTCTCTAATTAGAGAAGTAACATGTCAAAGCGGAATCTCTCTCTATCTCTCTCTCTCTCTCTATCTCTCTATCTCTATCTTCCTCTTTCTCTGTCTATCTCTTTCTGTCTATCTGTCTATATCTATCTACCTATATCTGTGTGTGTGTGTGTGTGTGTGTGTGTGTGTGTGTGTGTGTGTGTGTGTGTGTGTGTGTGTGTGTGTGTGTGTGTGTATGTCGCTCTTCTCTCTCTCTCTCTCTCTTTTCTCTCTTTTCTCACAATGTCTGTCTCTTCTATCTTTTCTCTTTTCTGTCTGTCTCTCTCTCTCTGTCTCTTTCTGTCTCTCTCTGTCTCTCTCTCTCTCTCTCTCTCTGTCTATCTATCTGCCTATCTATGTATGTATCTATCTATCTATCTATCTATCTATCTATCTATCTATCTATCGCTGAAAACTGTATTTTACTGGAGTCGTCTTTACAACAAGAATTAAATAAGTAGTTAGGTGGAGCTATTCAAACCGTATGCAAATTAACATCACTAAAACAAAATCAATGTTATTAACAACCAGACAAAGACTTCAAACTCTAAGCTCACACACATCACTTCAACTTCACATCGATAACATGCCAGTAGAAAGTGTAATTGAGCACAAAACATTAGGCCTAATCATTGATAGAAGCCTAACCTTTAATTCCCACTTTCAAGCGCTCATTAAACAAACAGCGAAAAAAGTCTACCAACTCGCCAAAATTAAAAACTTCCTTGATGAGGACATAAGGAAACTATTCTATACTTCTCATATACAGTTGCACTTTCACTACTGCTCTACAATCTGGGACGGTTGTTCTAATTCAAACAACAAGCGACTTTACTCACTCCAGAAACGGGCCATGAGTCTAATTTATAGCAAACATTTAACTGACAATCCTAGCCTGTATAAACGCCTTCAGTTACTACCACTCCGCAAACGCCTGCTTTTCAATAAAGCTAAACTAATTCACAAAATCCTGCATCGGAATGCCCCAAATTACCTTTGGCCATTGTTTAAATATAATGCTAGACATGGTAAACGTTTAAATATATTACACATTCCGAAGCCTAGGATTGACTTATACAAAACAAGCTTAACGTACTCTGCAGCTCAGCTGTGGAACAATCTTCCACAAGAAATCAAAGACATCACCAATCCCTATTCATATAATCGCAAATTATTCGAACACTATCTCAATAAGGACTGTCTTCCCCCTTAATAATAGAGATAATAATAATAACAAAACCCTTGTATAACAGCCGGTCCCCTTTTGGTAGGCCAGTATATTCCACATGGCTAATAACAAGTGTCAGATCATCTTATATATAAAAGGCAATCTCCGTCTGTATGTCCGTATGTCCTTTATGCGTTCGCGAACGGCCCATCCGATTGAGATGAAATTTTCTACACGTCTTCCTTCATTCCAGCGCAGCCCACTGTGATATTTTTTTAGTGTGAAATCGGCTGCTTACCCAATATTATTTAATTTTCCATTTTTCATTATAATTTCATATATCTCAGGGGACTTAACTCTGTAAAAGTTATTTCAAGGGGCATAACTTTTCTGTATAACTTATAGTCATATTGTGGCATCGTTTTCAAAGATTTATAAACTCTTAGTCCATAGTTATGTACCGGCATATGAGTTATAATAAATAATGATATAATCTTTAAGGCATTTTCAAAGTTTTCATAAAAATAATGCATAATGTATAACATTGTAACTCATCTTTTTATGCTTAAAGAATAAATAAATAATAGTTACCTTATCTCTATCAAGTTTGAAGATTTTATATTTCTTTACACTGTCGCCAACTCTAAGAAGACATGGAACAACTTCAGCCATTATTACATCTACAGGCATATGCGTTATATTCCTCCTCCTCCTCCTCCTCTCCGCTCCTCCACATCCTACCCTCTTCCTCTTCCCCTCCCCCTCCTCCCTCTCCCTCCTCCATCCTCCTCTTCCCTCTTTCTCCTCCTCCTCCCTTCTCCTCCCTCTTCCTCTTCCTTCCTCCTCCTCTTTCCTCCTGCTCCCTCTTCCTCCCTCTTCCACCTCCTGCCTCCTCGCCCTCCTCCCTCCTCCTAATCACTCCTCTTCCTTCCTCCTCCCTTCTTCTCCTCTCTCCTCCTAATCCCTCCTCCTCCTCCCTCCTCCTCCTCCTACGTCCTCCCCCTCCTCCCTCCCTCCTCCTTCTCCTCCCTCTTCCTCCCTCCTCCTTCTCCTCCCTCTTCCTCCCTCCTCCTCCTCCCTCCTCCTCCCCCTCCTCCTCCCTCTTCCTCCCTCTCCTCCTCCCTCCTCCTCATCACTCCTCCTCCCTTCTCCTCCTCCCTTCTCCTCCTCCCTCCTCATCCTCTCTCCTCCTCCCTCCTCCTCCCTCTACCTACTTCCTCCTCCTCCCTCCTCCTCCTCCCTCCACATCCCTCCTCCTCCTCCCTCTTCCTCCTCCTCCCCTCCTCCTCCCTCCCTCCTCCCCCTCCTTCTCCTCCCTCCTCCTTCTCCCTCTTCCTCCTCCCTCCTCCTCCCTCCTCCTTCTCCCTCCACTTCCTCCCTCCTCCTCTTCTCTCCTCCTCCTCCCTCCTCCTCTTCTCTCCTCCTCCTCCCTCCTCCTCCCTCCTCCTCCCTTCTCCTCCTCCATCTCCCTCCTCCTCCATCTCCTCCTCCCTCCTCCTCCCTCCTCCTCCCCCTCCTTCTCCTGCGTTCTTCTTCTCCCTCCTCCTCCTTCACCTTCCTCCTCCCTCTTCCTCCTCCCTCTTCCTCCTCCCTCTTCCTCCTCCCTCCTCCTCCCTCTTCCTCCTCCCCCTCCTCCTCCCCCTCCTCCTCCCCTCCTCCTCCCACCTCCTCCTCCCTCCTCCTGCCTCCTCCTCCCTCCTCCTCTCTCCTCCTCCTCTCTCCTCCTCATAATCCCTCCTCCTCCCTACTACTCCTCCTCCTTCCTCCTCCTTCCTCTTCCCTCCTCCTCCTCTCTCCGCCTATCTCTTCCTCCCTCCTACTCCTCCCTCCTCCTCCCTCCTCCACCTCCCTCTTCCTCCTCCCAGCTCCTACTCCTTTTTCTTCTTCTTCTGCTGCTGCTGCCGCTGCTCCATTTACCCAAGTTAATTGTTGGGGAAGATGTAAAGATCTTTCAAGTGCTCTTTCTAATGCTTTTTGTAAGTTGGTCTTCGTTTATCTAAGGTTGTTCTATCTGCAACCAATAAATGATTAGACAGACAGACAGACAGACAGACAGACAGACAGACAGACAGACAGACAAACAGACAGACAGACAGACAGACAGACAGACAGACAGACAGACAGACAGACAGACAGACAGACAGACAGACAGACAGACAGACAGACAGTCGGGAACGGGAACTTATATGACTACTTATATGAATTAAATGAGATGCTCCCCATCAGGGGCTGGGCGAAGCCGGGCCGGATCAGACAGACAGACAGACAGATAGACAGACAGACAGATAGATAGTCGGGAACGGGAACGTGAGCTTATATGACTACTTATATGGATTAAATGAGATGCTCCACACCAGGAGCTGGACGATGCCGGGCCGGGTCAGACAGACAGACAGACAGACAGACAGACAGGCAGACAGACAGACAGACAGACAGACAGACAGACAGACAGATAGTCGGTAACGGGAACGGGAACTTATATGACTACTTATATGAATTAAATGAGATGCTCCCCACCAAGGACTGGGCGAAGCCGGGCCGGGTCAGCTAGTCTTATATATAAAATAGGATCTCCGTCTGTATGTCTGTATGTATGTCCTTTATGTGTTCGCGAACGGCCTATCCGACTGAGATGAAATTTTCTACACGCCTTCCTTTCATTCCAGCGCAGCCAACTGTGATATTTTTTTAGTGTGAAATCGGCTGCTTGCTTAATATTATTTAATTTTTCATTTTACATTATAATCTTTTATACAGCGAGGGGACTTAACTCTAGAAAAGTTATTTCAAGGGGCATAACTTTTAATAACTTTTCTGTATACCTTATAGTCATATTGTTGCATCTTTTTCAAAGATTTATAAACTCTTTGTCTATAGTTATGTACCGGCATATGAGTTATAATAAGTAATGATACAAACTTTAAGGGATTTTCAAAGTTTTCATAAAAATAATGCACAATGCATAACATTGTAACTCATCTTTTTATGCTTAAGAAGTTATCTACAGTCATGCAGATGATTAGAAACAGTTTTCATTAGAAATAATGGATGGTGTGTGGAAGGACATTCTTTTAAGTTACTTTTTTTTATTGTATGAATTTAATGAGACGCTACCCGCCAGGAGCTTGGCGAAGCCACGCCGGGTCAGATAGATAGACAGAACCATCTTTTCGCTGCAGTTATCTACAGGCATATGCGTATAGATTCCTCCTCCTCCTCTCCCCTCCTCCTCCTCCTACCCTCTTCCTCTTCCCCTCCCCTCTCCCTCCACCTCCTCCTCCTCCCTCCTCTTCCCCCACCCTTCCTCCTCCCCCTCCTCCTCCTCCCTCCTCCTCCTCCCTCCTCCTCCTCCCTTCTCCTTCCTCCCTCTCCCTCCTCCTTCTCACTCTTCCTCCTCCCTCCTCCCTCCTCCTTCTCCCTCCTCATCCCTCCCTTCTCCTCCCTCCTCCTCCTTCCTCCTCCCTCCTCCTCACCCTCCTACTCATCCTCCCCCCTCCTCCTTCCTCCTCCTCCCTCCTCCTCCTCCCTCCTCCTCCTCCTCCCTCCTTCTCCCTCCACCTCCTCCCTCTTCCTCCCTCTTCCTCCTCCTCTCCCCTCCTCCTCCCTCCTCCTCCCTCTTCCTCGATCTTCTCCTCCTCCTTCCTCCTCCTCCTACCTCCTCCTCCTCCCTCCTCCTTCTCCCTCCTCCTCCCTCCTCCTCCTCTCTCCTCCTCCCTCCTCTTAACCCCTCCTCCTACTCCTTCCTCCTCACTCCTCCTCCCTCTTCCTCCTCCTCCCTCCTCCTACCTCCTCCTACCTCCTCCTCCTCCCTCCCCCTCATTCCTCCCTCCTCCTCCTAATTCCTCCTCCTCCCTCCTACTCCGCCCTCCTCCTCCTCCTCCCTCCTGCTCCCTCCTCCTCCCTCCGCCGAATATGAATTAAATGATATGCTCCTCACCAAGGACTGGGCGAAGCCGGGCCGGGTCGTCTTTTTTGGGAACGGGAACGGGAGAAGGGGCCGAATATGAATTAAATATGACGCTCCATTTACCCAAGTTAATTGTTGTCTTCCTATCTATCTATGTATGTATGTATCTATCTATCTATCTATCTATCTATCTATCTATCTATCTATCTATCTATCTATCTATCTCTCCGGCTTCCCCCTTCATTCTTTCCAAGTTCAGAAACCAGTAAGATGTGTAGTAAATAAACTGAAACATCAAATCTCTCTCTCTCTCTCTCTCTCTCTCTCTCTCTCTCTCTCTCTCTCTCTCTCTCTCTCTCTCTCTCTCTCTAACCCTCTCACTCACTCAATCTCTCTCCCCCCCTCCCCCCCCCCGTCTTTCATTCCAAGTTCAGAAACCAATAAGACGCGCAAGACGTACAGAAACCTCACATGTGTGAGAGACACATTGTAAGGGACAACAAGAGGGCACAGTTCCCATTGTTGCAGACCAAATCATAATTGCCTACAGCAAATGTGAACTGGCTGTGATTAGACCTGAGTTGGTAACGTGTCCTTGCCGAGTTTCAGGTAATTCATAGTCTACCAACTCCTACCAGTAACTACAGGGAAGGGTCTAGGAGTCTAAGGTAAAATAACGAAACACTGTGTGAAATAAATAAGCCACTGTCTTGCCGATCTGTGAGACATTAACCACCTGGCTGAGTTCATGCAGGCTTGAGGTAGTGTGCAGGTGGATGGACACTGAATTTCGATAAGTTCTTGGCATTCTTTGTGACGTTTTTAAGTCTTTCTGCCTCAGAAAATTATTACAAGAACCCCTCACTACAAGCACATTTCCTTGTTTTTGTCCGAGACTTGTCTTCTCTCATCTATAATTGTTTATATTCCTTCAGTCCTTGAAAGTTGTTATTATTTAAATTCTTTAAGTCCTAGGCAGTTAATATGTTAATTCTTTCAGTCATAGAAAGTAATTATGTAAACTGCTTCAGCCCTTGAAAGTTATTATTTTAATTCTTTCAGTCGTAGACAGTAGTTATTTAAACTTCTTCGGATCATCAAAGAGGAAGATTATGTTCCACAACAAGTCTTTAATTGCGATAAAACGAGCCTCTTCTGGAAGAAAATGCCAAGGAGGACCTTTATTACCCAGTAGGAGAAAGCGCTGCCGGGACACAAAACAATGAAAGACAGGCTAACTGCTTTTCTGTGCCAATGTAATGGATGAGATTGTGTCCTTGGGCAAAATATGGACCTGGAAGTCGATAGCAACGACTTAGAGGAGCTGATTGAGGACCACAGTGGAGAGCTCACTACAGTTGAGCTTGTTGATCTTCAGAATTAACAGCTAAAGGCATTAAAGGAAGAGCAGTCGTCCGATGATGAGAAGCCAGTGATCGTTTCAACTGCCAGAATTAAAGAAATTTGCGGCAAGTGGGCAGACGTCGAAGACTTCATTGTGAACCATCATCCAAACAAACTTGTAACAGGGCAGTAAATCCGATGAATGATAATGCGATGGCCCACTTCAGATAGATTCTCCTGCAAAGGAAGTGACAAATTTCCCTTGATAGTTTCCTGGTGCAGAAAGATTCTTCCAAGAAACAGCGACAAGAAACTCCTGAAACTAATGATTCAGAATAGCAAAGAAAGTGAAAAATTTCCCATGATCGTTTTCTTGGTAAGAAAGATAGGCTAAATCTTTTTTTTTTAACTGTACATTTAATTTATTTGGTTGTTTTCTTTCTCTTTATTTAATACATGAAGTACACGTATTCTTTGCGTTTTGTCTGGTAAACAACAGTCTTGAGCATAGCCCACGATGGGTAGCGTTGTGATATTCTGTTGTGATAATTTGGTGTGTCCAGTGTGTGCCGCGTGGTTACACACCCGCTTCACACGCGTGATCCGGGACTGTTTCCGGATCCGGTCAGGGATATGCACTACTGACGAGCTCAAATGAGGGCGAAACTCGAGTATAGTGCTTCCATATTGACGTGGATAGGCCTTAGGTTCATACCAGAATGCGATCGGCGTTGCCAGTAGTGGGTTGTGCTCAATATTTAAACAACAGGATGTTAATAAAAATGAACGATTCTTTAATCTTGAAACGGATTGTCTCTATTTCATTGATTTTAATGTTTCGGCTTACGAACCGAGTTCTGGAACGAATTAAGTTCATAACCCGAGGTACCACCGTACTTCTGATCGAAGCAGTGATTGTTTATTTCATCTTTACCAGATAGTTGTTATTGTATCTCACTATATACCAGGCAATTCTTAATTTAATTACTTACATACTAGGCAGTAGTCATTTTAATTACTTCTATGCAAAACAGTTATTATTTTGTCTCCTTCTATACCATATAGTTGTTATTTTAATTACTTCAATACCTGACAGTTTTTATTTTAATTACTTTTATACTAGACAGTTATTATTTTAATTACTTTATTTTATTTACTTTACTTTATTTACTTTATTTTTAATTACTTTAATTTTAATTACAGGACTTCCGGTTTCAAGATGGCGACGGACGGTCGTGTTGTTTTGTGTTCGTTAACTTTTTCGCGTAGGGGATGGATTTATTCATTTCTTGCGTGTAATTGGTGTGCCAGGATGTAAAACCAGGAGTTTCTACTCAAGATCTGCGCGGGTGCTACGGAGTTCGTGCATCGAGCGAAGCCATCCTTGAGTGAATTTTCAGCAGCGTGTGTGGTTCTCAAAAGTCTGTGTTTACGTTTTTTCAACATGGCGGAACAACGTGTGTGTTCCGAGCGATCAGCAGTCAACATACCGAAGCGGCGTGGTAGCCGCGCAGGGAAAAAGAAGCCAGGTAAGCGCGGTGGCTTGAGACGTTTTAGACTCAAGTGTCACCGTCTAGGACTCAGGAACATCCGTATTCTATATTGGAACTGTGCCAGTGTAAAACAACGGGGCTCTATTTTAGAAACCCTAGTTTACAGGAACGACATTGTAGCACTCCAGGAGACGAGACTGGGCGATCAGCTACTCCGAATTGCCGGCTTCAAATGTTTCTACAACAGACGACATCTGGGAACGGCGATTCTCGTTCGCGACAGCATGGTGGCGTCAGAGCTAGACATGTCCAGTTGGAACAGTGACGATATACAAATACAGGCGTTGAGAGTTCATTCCAGTATACCATTCGTGTTGGTTAATGTTTATGCCCGCAATGCGAGTGTGGACGCCCAGAAGTGGCAGTGCTTAAGTGGCATATTAGGCCACGAGAGAAATGTTATTTTCTGTGGTGACTTCAACGCTAAAGGCATATCATGGGGAAACACTTCCTCCAATACACAAGGGGAGGAGCTCGAGACTGCACTGGAAACCATCGACCTGGTTTGTATCAACAGCGGCTGTGTCACCAGGACAGCAAGCCGTCCAGGCGATGAGGACAGTGCTATTGATCTGGCGCTAGTTTCACCTTCACTCACTACAGTGTGTAGATGGGGTGTCCTAGGACACCATGGCAGCGACCACCACCCATGCAGCATATTGGTGGAGAAAGGCAGAACCAGGCAGCACAAGCTAAAGGTAAAGACGTTCCAGTATGACAGTACAGGGCAAGATGTGGTGAGTAAAATAAGACGTGACAAGCGCAGAACGTTTCAGGGCAGGAAAAAAAGCTGGGAGCAGCCACCGTGGTGGAGTTTCGAGGTGGAGAAGGCTTGGGTGGATAAGCGTAGTGCTGTAAGGAGATGGCAAAATGCCAAGAAGAACAGAGCTGGTCATCCTAGTCCCTGCTTGCACTTAGAAAGAGAGATGCACACAAAAGTAAGCTATTTAAAAAACTGGTCACGGTGGTTAAAAGCGAAAAATGGGCAGAGGTGTGTCAAAGAGTAAGCACAGACAAGTCACTGAAATTGTTCTGGCGACTACATAAAAGCATGAGTGGCGTAGTCAAGAATAAGAGCATTTCTGACTTCCAAGGTGCTGACCTCATCTGGCAGAGGACTGACGAGGACAAGGGCAAAGCCCTCTTTGAACGCTACCTTGAGCAGAGCAACCAGACAGACATGGGAGGCCGGAATCTGGCCAAGGAGGTCACCTCAGACAGATGCAAGGCCCAGAACACTTCGGATGAAGACACAGTGACAGTGAAAGAAATCAAGGCTGTGCTTCGACGATCAAAAAACAGTGCTCCAGGTCCTGATGGCATAAGATACGACGACATAAATAGGTGTACCGACAATGAGCTAGAGAAACTAGCAGACATGTACAACAACAGTATAGGGAGTGCTAGCATCAAGGAGGAATGGTTACACAGCTATCTGATTCCCTTGCCGAAGCCTGACAAAGACCACACAAAAATTCAGGGATATCGAATTATAACCATGCAGAATACAATAGGCAAGCTGCTGGAGAAGGTAATTGCCAGGAAAATATCAAGCCAACTAGAGAGGCAAGGTGTTTTCCCACCTACCCTGGGTGGGTACCGTCCAAAAAGAGAAACCTGGACCAATGCAGCAGTCTTTGCCCACGATGTCTATGAAGGTTTCCACTCAGGCACTGAAACCGTTGCTACAGCGATTGATCTTGAGGACGCATACAACAGAGTACCACTGGATTTTTTAATGTTTCAGCTTCTTGAACTAAACGTAAGTCCATTCCTCCTTAGTTGGATCGCTGCAGCCCTCTTCCAACGGAAAGTAGTTTTTAGATGTGGCAGTTGGACTTCGGAACCAACAACAATATATCCTGGCCTACCACAGGGATCACCATTATCTCCGGTACTGTTCAACGCCTACACAGTGAGAATCACCAGTGAGCAGATCACTGGACCTGGCAGGACATTGTCATATGCCGATGATGTTTTAGTGTATCGTCAGGGTAAGGATAGAGAGGAGGTTGCTGTGGAACTACAAACCGAACTCAATCGCATAAGTACTTGGTGTGATGAAGCTGGGGCAATGGTCAACCCAACAAAGGCAACAGTGACTTGGTTCTCGTTGAATAATCATATTGTCAACAATCCAACACCAACTGTAATGCTGTGTTCAGAGACGGTGGAAAGAACGCAGGCAATGAATTACCTGGGGATACGGTTTGATCGAAGCCTTGCTTATAATGTGCACATAGACCAGGTGATAACAAAGGCCAAGCGGGGTTTGGCAGCGATGCGGGTGATGGCGGCAGCAAACTGTGAGCAGCGCCATCTATGTCTTCTGTACGAGGGGCTGGTCATGTCTGTTTTGGAGTATGCAATGGCAATCCTGACTCTCAGCCATAAGCAGATAGAAAGGATGGAAAGGATACAGAATGAAGCTATGCGCATTATTCTTGGATGTACAAGAGATACAGCATGCAGGGCGATGCGCTACCTTCTTGATTTTCCAACCATTGAAGAGAGAATGCAAGTTTGCAGGGCACGCGCCTACCTCAGAATTAACGCAAACACACAGCATCCACTGCATAGTGAAATTAGGAAGGTGAAGGGCAGCAGGTTAAAAAGAGGACGGTCGTGGATGGGTCAAGCCGAAGACATTCTTCAACAGGTGTGTTCACTTGAGGACTTAGAACCTGGCGAGGAGTGGGTGCAAGTGCCAACAGACTTCTGCACATCCTTTTCAGTTTGCATCCAACTAGATAGAAAATGCAGACAAGAAAATCCGGCTGCTGTGGAGGCTGAAGTACAAGCGTTGATTTTCGAGAATTCGCTAGACAGTGACGCGGTCATCTACACAGATGGGTCGGTCGTCCGACATGTGAGAAGCTCATGGGCCTTTACAGCTCGGGCCGGAGGGAGAATTGTGAAGGAGGACTCTGGTGCTTTCACTGAAACCACAAGTAGCCTGACCATGGAAGTCATGGCAGTAAGTAAAGCAATAACATGGCTCGAGACACAGACATTCACTAGGGCTTGTTTCCTTAGCGACTCAATGAACATGATCAAGAGGATAGAGGAGGGGTCGATCCGAAGAGAATGGTTGCTGCCTCTGAAGCGGTCTCGGCTGGCAAAGATTAGTTTCATCTTCGTGCCAGGGCATGCGGGAGTACAAGGAAATGAGCGGGCTGACAAGCTCGCAGGTGAGGCTACTGTGGAGGGCGGAAGCGCCATGGACCAGGCTGACATTCTGAATGCTCTACGAGAAGTGAGACTTTTGCAAGAACCAAGTGATGACTGTGAATCTACAACAATGGCCAGACTGCGAGAGCAGCAAATTAAAAGAGGGGTGGCCAAACAAGAACACTACGCAGGAAGCCAAAGAAGATTGATAAACCAACACAGAACTGGCGTCGTTAGCCGCTACACGCTGCGGGATTTGCTGAGGAGGGGATCCGAGCACTTATGGACTGAATGGTCCGATGTGCAACGAGGATGATCTGTCGACTAACTAACTAACTAACTAACTATTTTAATTACTACGAAACCAATAACACGATGGTCCTGGTATTGCGATAGATCTTCCTTTTATACAAATGGTAAGTCACATTTTGGCGATATAGTATCCCTCGGCATTGCATCAATTGATAAGGAAATGGATTTGGAAAACACGGCAGCATTGCTGTTTGTTATCACTTCTCCTGACACGCGTCATCTCCTCCAATACATGGGCCATGATGGCAGGGCAGAGCGCAAAACAAACTCAAGGAGATTCAAGTCCTCATAACTTACCTTGTGGCTGGCGGGGAATTAGTCTAGGCTTAATCTACCCATGAAGCGCGAAATATTTGCTTCCGTATCTGCTAACAGGGGTTGTTAGGGAAAGCTTGTCATAAATAGGTCAACAAAAGGTCAGGTGTGACTATTAAGGAGGTTTCGCGGAAAACCTGGCATTCGAAGCACCTGGGAGGTCAAATGGCAGATAGAGGTGTCTAATGTAAAGAGCTTCCTATCATTGACACTTGTACTTCCAGATATCTTCCCCTGCTGCAAGGAGGTGTGTATAACATTCTTGAGAGAGAACCGTCTACTCAAAGTCTGCTTTCCTGAGAAACGTTTTCTGTCTGTGAAATAAAACCACAGATATGAAAGCAATATTAATTCTTATTCGTCTCTAGGAATATCTAGCCTTTTACTATCACAACTTGATGCAGTTAAACAAAGAAGAAATAAAGAAGAGATTGTCCAATGTATTGCCTGGCATATTTTGTTGCATCTCGTCATGTCCTTATTGCAGCGTTATATAATCACATAAAGTCAATACATGAATCATACAGGGTGTATTTTAATGACTATGCAGTGTTTGACAATATTGCAGGTCCAAGTTTAGTATTTACTTATTCTGTTGCATGAACTTTACAGAGGGTGAATACAAAACTTGGACGGCAATATTTTCAAACACTGCACAGTAATTAAAAATACACCCTACATTTTGACTGAAGTGTATAGCACACATAGTCACTGATACTGTTAAAATATGCAGTATTTTTTATCTCGTCCCCTCGCATTGCACTATGCTTACCCCATACGCGTACTACTACCTCGTGCAATGGATTGATTTTTGCGTGTGGAAACAAGAACACTACGCAGGAAGCCAAAGAAGATTGATAAACCAACACAGAACTGGCGTCGTTAGCCGCTACACGCTGCGGGATTTGCTGAGGAGGGGATCCGAGCACTTATGGACTGAATGGTTCGATGTGCAATGAGGATGATCTGTCGACTAACTAACTAACTAAAGCTGTCCATATTACACATGTCCCTTGCCATTAGGCGGACCAACTCCGACTGCTGAGGTACTTGTAATTCACGACCCCAAGTCAAGGTCAAGATTTTAGTCCAACTGACAAGTGTGGGGTTGAACCCCCTACCTTGGCATCAGCACACTGGCAGGTTAATAGCGAGCGCTCTTATCCATTCTGCAATGCTTACCCCTCGTACATTTGTTATCTCTCGGGTAGTCCCAGATTCACTGCTATTGGAGCTATTTCGCTCTGCACACAAGGGATACACCGATCAGTAGGATGTGTCGATGAGAGATGCATTATTTTCACCATGTAAAGAACAGGCAAAGGACAGATGAAGAACTGGTAAAGAACAGGTAAAAAACAGACAAAGGACTACGGACGAAGAACAACAGTTCAAGGACATGTAAAGACAGATTAAGAATAGATAAAGAAAGATAAAGGACAGGTAAAGACATATAATGGAATGGTAATGAACAGGAAAGAGCAGGTACAGGACAGGTAAAGAACAGGAAACAGAATCGTAAAGGACAGATGAAGAACAGGTAAAGGACATTTAAAGGCATGTAAAAGACAAGTAATCAAAAGATAACAGACTGGTAAAGAATAGGTACAGAACAGGTCAATTACAGGAAAGAGCTGGTAAAGAACAGGTAAAGGACAGGAAAGAGCAGGTAAAGGACAGGTAAAGTACAGGAAATAGCTGGTAAAGGATAGGTAAAGAACAGGAAAGAGCAGGTAAAGGACAGGTAGAGTACAGAAAAAAGCAGGTAAAGAACAGGTAAAGTACAGGAAATAGCAGGTAAAGGACAGGTAAAGTACAGGAAATAGCAGGTAAAGGACAGGTAAAGTACAGGAAAGAGCAGGTAAAGTACAGGAAATAGCTGGTAAAGGATAGGTAAAGAACAGGAAAGAGCAGGTAGAGGACAGGTAAAGTACTGGAAATAGCTGGTAAAGGATAGGTAAAGAACAGGAAAGAGCAGGTAAAGAACAGGTAGAGTACAGAAAAGAGCAGGTAAAGAACAGGTAAAGTACAGGAAAGAGCAGGTAAAGAACAGATAAAGTACAGGAAATAGCAGGTAAAGGACATGTAAAGTACAGGAAATAGCAGGTAAAGGACAGGTAAAGTACAGGAAAGAGCAGGAAATAGCAGGTAAAGGACAGGTAAAGTACAGGACAGAGCAGGTAAAGGACAGGTAAAGTACAGGAAAGGCAGGTAAATGACGGGAAAGAGTAGGTAAAGGGTACGTAAAGGACAGGTAAAGAAAAGATAACGGACTGGTAAAGAATAGGTACAGAACAGGTAAAAGAGAAGCAAAAAATATATAAAGAACAGGTACGGGACAGATAAAAGAAAGGTACAGAGCGTGTTTTCACTTAAGTTACGCTGCCATGCAAGTGCCTGTACACAATGAAACAAAGTTCTGTTATTGTTCTTCCCTGTTTAATTATTCTTTCTCATACTAATTCAGAATTGTGTATGTTACTTCACATCGCTAATTTACTGTAGCAGATTATACCCAATTGTCTTCATGTTAGCATTTATTGCATGCTGCAGCCAGCTCTCGTCACATTGGCGACAATCGTGACTTTTGCCAACTTTGAGATTACATTAGGTTCGCAGAGATACGACAAATGAAGACCTCCAGACAGTTTGTGGGGGGTGATGCCCAGGCATAGCTATCTGTGTGCCTACATCCAAATAAGCTCAGACTACAGAGCTAGGGGTTTGTGTGGCGGCATGGTGGTTAAATGGTCGACTCCTCATTAGGGTTGGAATATTTGTTGTTGCTGTTGTAATTTACCTATGCTAAACTGGAAGGTCTGCGTAACCGGAGGGCTTAATACGCGTGTGTATAAACTTCCGATACGCTTATTGCGGGGTAAGGAGTTTAACCCACATACCGGCCAGCTGGATATCAATGTTAACTTTTCGTTTAGAAATCAATGGCAAACTATTGAACGAAAATTTGCCAAGACAATCAACATGGGGTTGACTTTGATCACAAAGTCATGCAAATAACCTGCAACATTTTGTAAATGCTAAAATTGTGTACCAAGAAATGTTTTGTGAGATAAAAGCGACTGGCATGATATTGACCACATCACCCATTCAGTACCGATTGTTCTATAAACATATGAAGCTAGCAACATATACCTAATGCGCCTGGCGGTGGGGAATAGGGTCCTTCACGTTTTACTTACTGTGATATAATAAAACGTCCTTACCCTTTCCTATTTATTGACTCCCTTAAAAATAAACAACCCCTTTCAATTACTGTTTAAGTAACTTACTTAATGTAGGAGAAAATAAAACAGCGATAGACTGACCGTGGCAGCTTAATTTATTTGGCTTTATTTTGGCCTACGCACCTGGCCAACAGTCGTCGACTGATTGAAAAACAAAGACTAAAGTAGCCATTTTAGTTCAGACAATCAAAGGTAGCAGACATGTAAAAGTTTCCCCGTGTGGGGAAAGGTAATTTTGCCTTTTAAAACCATCACTGTCTAAAGCTATTGGTATGTTATATCTACATTATTAAGATCTATTTATGTATTACATAGTATGTTTAATTAAGAATTAGTTAGAATAATAAGTCAACAATTCTCTTAAACCAGGCTGGATGATGTTTACCAATGAAACACATGTGGGCGCCATGCTGTAACTTTTCCTATGTCTTACAATTTCAAATCCCTATGTTAAAATCTTTTATAGGCATTATGAACTTATATCTAACTAGTAGTGCTTATAACCTAGAAATATTATGTGTACCGTAGAGTATCAAACTCAGGTCAAAAACACATTCTAGGCATTTTCTCAATGTAGGAGCAGACTCAGGATTCATACTTCAGTAGAGAACTCGTGTCTGTCAATTTCATATTCCTATGTTAAAACTTCTATGCATTGTGAACTATATCTCACTATCTATGCTTAGAAATCTGCAAATAATCTATGTACTATAGAAAGGAAATTGTTATCCATGCGGAGACATACACATGAGTACGCATATCATGGACTCAGTTCATTTTGGATAAATTGTTTTCCTAATTCATAATCTGTAACTTGGAACTATAGTGCTAAATTTTAGTACAATCCTTTTATTAACAGATTATCAACCACTCAGCATGAGTGGTGAACATATAATCATTTCATAAAATAGTGTCAGGGAATGCCATGTTTGAGAATATAAATTCATGAACAATTAAAGTAAACGCGTGATGTAAATGCATGTTCGGATAGGATTCAATCCCCATCGCCTCACCGTAGTAGAAACAGAAGCGAAGATTGATGTGAATAAATTGCTTGCAATATTCAGAATACTGGACCTTCGGCATAAGTTATTCTAATAAATACACTCCGAATAATAGCAGTCATTGGCAAAATATATTACAGCGATTACTATCCTCATGTGCTGTACGCAGTGGGGGGAAACAATGGATGTTTTAGTTTAGGATTAACCCCTGAAGAAAATTCAAAAACCTAGGCTCCCTGCATCATCATTATGATTAATTATTATGTATGATTATCATGTACTTAATATCAGAAAAATGTACATGTATGTTTTTTTCTGGTATGAGAATTTTCTCTGTTCTGATTGTTACTTTTTACTGTGGGAATATACATTTTAATGTTGCACCTTGGGATTAGAGGATGTTGATGGAAGAATCCATGTGTATGTCAGTACTTAAAAAGCCAATGTTGAATAGCCTTGACCTAAGGATGATTATAGTGCCGAAAGGAAGACGCGGCATTAGAAACCACAGAGATTCTGTATAGGCTATTCTCTTCAAGTAATGAGAGAGACAATATCAACATGTTGGATGGATAGAATGACTTCACTCATATAATAGTCCCGGCAACAACAGAACAAAATATAAGTGAGAAAATACCTTACTCACTATTAAGAGTCAGAATGGCTCTACTCAGCAATGAGGGACAGTGGAACGTGGACACCCACTCCTTTCCCATTCTCCCCTTGTTGTTTTGTATTTTTGTTTGTAATTGTGTTGTAAACCTTTTACCATAAACCAGTAGGTTAATGCTCGTGTTGTATTCTTGTCATCCCTTTTCTATAGAAGGGAAGCGAGTGGTGGTTTTGGTGGGACTGCATTTCATAACTATCATCAGGATCCTGGGTTAAAAGCCTGATGAAGGTGAGTCAGGACTAAATGGCTTAACCATGTTCTGGATCTATAAATACATCGTTTACTGCTGCACTCATAAGCTGCAAACGTAAGCAAAAGAGATACATATGAAGACAACTGACGGTGTGATTGAGGAAGTCCTATTTTAGTAGGAATATCCAGGATGGACTTCAAGATCTAATAATCTACAAAGATGAAGATCAACAGAGTACTGACAACAGTGTATCGTCTGCTTTACTTCTGAGAAGTATCACCTACGGCCTCATCATTCAACCAAGTCAGTGAAACTGGGACAATCCTTCTACAAGTTACTAAAACTAACAACAGTGAGTAACCTTCAACTGTTGGTTGGATTACCAAGTTAATATCCACAATGGATAAGTCTTCGAAAGAACGTCTCACAGCTGCAACAGTCAAACATAAGGTTCCAGTCATGCAACACCAAGTTCTAGCTATGAACACCCACTCAAACAAATGGGAAGAGACACTGAAACAACAATAAGCCAAAACAACCAATACAAGCAACTTCAGAACCTCTGAACCATAACAACACCAGATTACCTCAAGGTTCCAAAACCTGAATACATAAAAAAGACCATATGAAAGCAGTTAGCGGAGTAAATGCCTCTACGCCTGCAACCAAAGGAATCACCTGATGGCCTGCAACCCTGGATATGTGGTGGAATAATATTCTTTAGTCTCATGCCTGCAGCAGAATCCTGGAATTAATTCCAGATGAACCAAATGAATAACAAGCAGAATTGTATGTCTACACTGAAAGTAAATAATGAATCAGAACTCTATGCTGGTCCCATGTCGGCCTAACTGCCCCATCATCAAGTATGGGATGACCTATCAACATAAACCAAGTATGTGACAAAACCTCTTGAACTAAATTGGGAAACGGTTAACGTAAACCGAGCTGTTGGACAGTCGTCATCTTTTCATCGATAAGTTGATATAGGGAAGAACCTTCTGCAAGAGCTTAAGTTGCATCTCCTGAAAGTATGACAGACCTAGGCACCAATTTCATTTGGAACACAACTCAATGGCAACAGAGTATTCTTGAATTCAGCTCCACGGAGCAGATATGTATATGTGGTGAATTTATTTCCTAATAGGGATTATAAGTATTTCCGCAACAAACTTCAGTGGACATTAAAACATGACTGTGGGTATTTATTGCTGTCCCGGATAATTATGGACATTAACAGCTTAGCACTGGAGAGGAATACCCATCCGCAATGCCTAAATGAACACTATAATTAATTAATTAAATTATTAGTATCAACTGTTTTCATGTGTGTGTTTTTCTTCTATGACATGGAAAAGGTAAAGAGTGTTTTACATGGTAATGGTGTACAACTAAAGGGTTATGTTATGATATATATGTATAGTATTTTGACACCAACTCATTATTTTTAAAATGAGAGAATGGTAAAAGGTGTCAGAAACAAATGTTGATATGTTGGGTTCTATTTAATTAGATCTTTATTTGCCTTAATTATGAGGGAAAATGAAAGTAGACCCAATTTGTGGTTGTTGTGTTGTTTGTAATAACCTTGTTTTTTTTCTGGGGTCACTGGGTACTATATTGTAATAATGCAATGCATCCCATGCCTGTCTGAAAATGCATAGTGTTCATTACACATATATATATATGTAACTGCAGATCTTGATTCATACTTGAACTGTTTGTCCAAAATTTGTTGATGTGTACATCAAGTAAATGTGGTGTTCATCAGTGGTTGTTTCTATGTTGTGAACAATCAATGTCTTCTAGCACTATAGTAAATTTTAAAGGGTGATAAGTGGGAATGGAGAAGTACTCATAAATACAGCTATGAACAGGAGTGAACTACTTTCCTCCTTGTGTTTATGGTAGAATTCCATGATCACCTCAAGTGGCTAAATAATAGAGAATCAATTAAATCCCCCTAGACACGTTTAACATAATATTCTCATAAATTAAAATCCACATCCCACACTTACAGAGAAAGACAGAGACCAAGAAACAGATGCATAGATTCTATCAGAGGTCAACTAATTTGGTTAGTTGCATGTCCTCTAGGGGACGTTACAATCAATCTCAAGATTCATTATTCGCTGTTTGTGATTTATTAGGCAATGTTAGTTCAGTGGTTTGTCATTGTTTCTTAACGGCCGACGCCTCATACCACCGAAATCAACGCAAATAATCTGCTTACAAATCACCTGCAGTTGATTTCTAGCCCTTGACTCGGTATGGCTGGGAATTATGAAACTTCGTGTCTTACTATTATCCCCTAAGTCACAGGGCTGGTTCAAGGGTAAACATCACCATCACAAATTCAACGTCGTCCAAGAGATTCATTTGAAATACGTTGAAAAAATGTCAACACCCACCTACGCCTAATAGCTAAGTTGTTAACAAGCCATTGTCCATATGCAGAGGGGTAATAGATAGAAAAGATCTAAACAAATGATGAGACCCGCACTTGTGAATGGAGTTGATAATTCGTCGCTCCAGCGTTATCTCAATGAAGTCATCGTCAATTGTAAACGGAAGTATACATTGTTTTGTGAATGGAGCTGATAGTTCTCAATGAAGTCTACGTCAGTTGTAATCGGGAGTATTGTTTTGGTAATTATTTTCCCTGGAGAAACATTGAAAAAGATTAGAGAGGGAAAAGGTGCTTGAGACTAGCTGTCAGTTGCACTAGGGGAGAAATAATATAGATACCATTCGCTTGGTTGAGTTTAAAAATATGCAACAAATAAAGTGGTATGTACATCGTGTCAGGATGATGACAATCACAACTGATGAAACTAGAATCAACGAAGTTCTGGTTATAGAGCTAATGGAAATTATAGAACCAGACGAGTGGATTATATCACGAAGAAATGTAAAGATTCTGTCATAAAGAATCAGATGAACATATTATGTCACCAAGAACCAGATGTAAAGATTGTATCAACAATAATAAGATGTAAAGTTTCTATCATCAAAAATTAGATGGATGGACTTTATCTCCAAGAACGAGATAGATAAATTATATCTCCAAGAATGAGATGGATAAATTATTTCTCCAAGAATCAGATGGATGTATTATATCAAAAGGAATCAGATGGACGGATTATATCAAAAAGAATCACACGGAGATATTATATGACTGAGAATGAATGACAAGCCATTTTCCATACGGCGTTTCTTAATTAATAATGAATAGACAGCTGGGAAATGAAAGTTTATTTCAGTGTTTTGCTTTGTTATTATGGATACAATGTCTATGTGACCAATGCAGATTCTGCATGGTCGGAGGCCTTCTTGTTCCCCCCTGAGTTGCTAGTCAATGGCATCTCTTAATTTCTACGGGATGATCCTGCTTAATAATTTCCCCAGAACTGATAATAACACTATTCCTCTATATCTTTGGAGGTATAAACCAGTTTGCACAAAAGCAACGAATAATAAAACTGCAGCAGGGGTAAATAAACACAACTGTAAATTTTGCCATTGGTATTGTAATAACAGAGAGTGCAAATAAAGGACTCTCCTTGAATATCAAGGAAACGATAACATTAGTGATATCAACGACAATGGTGGCACCAAAATATTACAAAGAAATAGAAGGAAAAATTCTTAACCAAGTAGATTATTTTAAATACCTAGGGGCAATTAATAACATCAGATGGAACATGTAAAACAGAGATTAAGAGCGGAATAGGGCAGGCAAAAGCTGCATTTTAGAAAATAAAGTGTATCTTATGCAATAAGTCTCTATTACTGAATGTAAGAAAGAAAGTACTGAAATGGTATATAGAACCAGTTTTGCTGTATGGCAGTGAATCTTACAATGCACATGAACAAATTAAGAAGAAATTAGAAGCAACAGAGATGTGTCTCCTGAGAAGAATGTTGTGAATTCCTTGGACTGCCAGAGTAACTAACAACGACTGCCTGAAATAGGCTAATGAAACTAGAACATTATATACAACAATAATAAAGAGACAAACAGCTTTCTTCGGTCATGTGATGAGAAGAGAGGCATTGGAGAACATTGTGACAACTGGAAAGATCGAGGGGAAGAGAGGCAGAGGCAGACCAAGAGAAATGATGCGGGACGGATTCAGACTGTGGCATGGAGCAATATCATCAGCAGAGTTGATCCAGAACACCAAAGACTGAGATCTGTGGAGAATGCCTACGAAAGCTGGTAGGACACTTGATGATGATGATGATGATGATGATGATGATGATGATGAAGATGATGATGATGATGATGATGATGATGTAAATTTTGCCGTAACCACACTCAATGACATTTTTTTTTACCAACACACAAAACGATAAAGACCATCTCCCTTCAGTGATAGATCATGTCAAAAAGGGATTAACTTGTTTTATATAACACGGGACTACTCTTTCCTAGTGTTGTCGACCAACATTGTGTACTGCCACAGCAGAGAATTAATAAACATTTATAGACACATAAACATATTAATAGACATTTTACCGCGAAGTAAGAAAAAAAAATAACCAATTAATTCACCTGTGTCTCATATACAATTCACTTCAAGGTATAAAGTAGGTGAGACTGAGGCCGTGATGGTAAACGATCTGAATGTCTGCCACAATTATTCTGAGACCATAATGTCTTTCTTGTAAACCCAAAACGACCTCAGGTTACCAGAGTACTTCACTGGGAAGGCGAAAGCGAATTCGACCCACTCTCGACAGGAAATCGCAAACCAGACAGAACAGTTTCCATTGCTACCAAGCCACAGTCGAAAGTTTTATGCGCTAACCTTGAAGTGACAGAATAAAACAGCCAAAGGACAGGTAACAGAAGGGAACTGCCTCAAAACTAGACGAGAGAAGGAGGTGAAACGTCGCGACGAAACCCGAGGACAACACCTAAGGTACTAACACCTGGTTGCTTCTCATGCCTCCAAGTATAACAATACATACAGTGCTGAGAAAAGCCTCCTGACCCAGAAATCAGGAGGGAACAAGGGCGGGAAATTGTAGGGAAATTTAGGGGCTATTGAAGTCCTGGCTAGGAATTATTCAGCTCAAACAAAGGGAAGACCAATGTGAGATACTCGAGAGAGTCAAAGAGGCGAGTTCGTTCACGATTGTTACAGTGAATCACAATCAGATACGGGAGACGGTTGTGTACCTCTCTCTCTCTCTCTCTCTCTCTCTCTCTCTCTCTCTCTCTCTCTCTCTCTCTCTCTCTCTCTCTCCCCCTCTCTCTCTCCCTCTCCATCTCTCTCCTTTCTCTCTCTCTCTCTATCTATCTATCTATCTATCTATCTATCTATCTATCTATCTATCTATCTATCTATCTCCCTCTTCCTCTCCATCTCTCTCTATCTATCTCCCTCTTCCTCTCCCTCTCCATCTCTCCCCCCTCTCTCTCTCCCTCCCCCTCTCCTCTCTCTCTTTCACGAACACGTGATCAAGTTCGCACAATTCGCTGAACTCTGGGCGCATGTTTTAAAATGACCTGGACTCTTACGTCGACTAGGCCTAAATTGAGTACCAGAATATGTCCAGGGAAGTCATGCCAGTGATCATGATATTGTCCATCGAGTGCCTATTGTCATCTACTGCCTATAGTACCTTGTGATGTAGGACAGGGAACTCTTGAGCCTGGGGAATTAAGGCCGCCTGGCTAGTGCAGTCGCCGCAAACTATGCAGGTTAGATTTTTCTGTTTGCTCCCGACAGAAAAACAAAAAAAAAAACATCCACACCTTACCGAGGATTCGAACCCGGGTCTCCCGGCATTCTAGCCACTCGACTAGCTCATCGAGTGCCCATTGATCTCTAAATATACTGTCCTAGCACCATATATCAAATACGACCAAGGCGTGTAAAAGAGTCAAACGAAGAACAGTTCTTTATGATTATTGTTCTTCTTAGCATTCAGCGAGGAAACCACATCTTTTATTACCTAGATTTTCTTTATAATAATAGAATTAGGAATGTATAACACTTAACTATTCAATGTTTCAAATTTGATCAATGTTATCTTCTTCTTGATATTTATTGTATGTGTTGCCATACCTGCATCTTTGTACGTCTTCCAATCACTGAAGGTCTCAACGCTAGCTGCCTAAGGTGAAATCACAATATCAACATAATCATAAGTGTATTACGTTCACTGGTGCCATATGTGCACAAACTATAATTAAACAATTAAAATACTGTGCCAGATTGATTGATTGATTGATTGATTTAGGAACCGACATCACAGCATTCGGGACATCCCCATATACTGAAATACTGTGCCAGAGTGTTTAGCTTACATCGACTAACATAAATAGATCACATCACACACAGCTCATTGTTTGGTGTAAATGAAAAAGTACTTGTCACACCTAGGCCAGGGAGACCGGCTCGAATATCTTGGGTCATTGAATTACCAACAATGGTGACACAATAAAGGAAATTAAAAGACAAATATATATTGCTCTTCAAAGACTAAAACAACTGAATAAATTATGGAGTGGGACAGATACAACTACAAAAATTATATTTTTAAGGGCATGCATCTTTCCCTTTGCAACATACGACTGTGAGACCTGGACACTTACTAAACAAGCTGAACAACGCATAAATGCCTTTGAATATAAATGTTACAGACGGGTTCTAAGAATATAATGGTCAAAGAAAAGAACAAATGCATCCATAATTCAAGAGCTGAATATTGAAGAAGGTTGGCTATTAAAGGCGATAAAACAAAGAAAATTGAAATATTTTGAGAACAATAATGGAAGGGTATATGCCCGAGAAGAGAGGAAGAAGAAGGCCAAAGAGAAGATGGGTGCAGGATATGGCGGATGATCTCCAGATGGGTGTAACGGACGCGTGAAATCTTGCTTGTGATCGAGAATTTTTCCGGAAGGTTGTTATGGGAGCGAGGTTCTGCAAAGGACATGCTTCTGAATGAATGAACTAGCCGCACACGCCGTGTTACACTTTCTTTTAATTTGAAATGTGTCCCTAAGCAGTTTATTGCTATGTGTCTGTGAAGTGATAATGCCATCACATTTTGTAGGCGTGAATGAACGGAGGAATAGGTGACCAGGCTTTCCTTCAGTTAGCAGGCAATGAGCCCAGGCGTCAGACCCTCGTATGGGAGGTCGGCATGGCCGAACGGATAAGAACGCGTTTCTTAAACATCCGGTGTGCTGATGCCGAGGTAAGGGGTTCAACCCCTACACCGGACAGTTGGACTAAAATGTTGACCTCTTTTCCTTGACTTGGAGACGTAAATTACATGTACCTCGGAAGTCAGAGTGGGATCGCCTGGTGGCGAGGGATACGGTTAATAGGTAAAGCTAATCCACACACAAAATTCAGTCCAGCAGCACTACTAGAAGCAGTATGTGTGGACTACACTTGGGTTAAAAGCGGGCCAGCGCAAACATTTTTAAAAAAATATAAAAACCTCGTTGCTTTACGCATAATTAGTTGAATTAATTAAGTGTGTGGTCTCTTCTGCCATCATCTGTTATTGCACGTGACAGACTTGAGAAACGTGTTGCATGTTCAAGAATATCTTCGTCTAAACTTTTCATTGTTGCCTTCTTTAAAAATGGATTAACCCTTTTTGTTCCAACCACTTGTTACAATGACTCATCCCGTTCTACCTATTACTGAATACAATTTGGTGGAACTGCGGTAAAGCTGTGAAAATGTAAACAATATAAAATGACACAAAGTAGTGCAGCTTTACATAACAGAATTACGACACAAACAGGACGTTGCGGCGATTAGCCTTTATCAGCAAACAAACACATACACAAAGCACAACATATAGTCAGGGAGATCTCCCGTGACTACATTAAAACGTGACGACAGAATGAGAATAATAAAAAAGATGAAGAAATGAAAGCAAAGAAGAGAAAATAAAAATTGGAAAAAAATGTTCCTACTTACCTCAGAATTCCGAACTGTGTATAACGTTCATTGCTTTCATTTTTTCATCTTTTTATTCTTCTCATTCTGTCGTCACGTCTTAATGTAGTCACAGGAGATCTCCGTGACTATATGTTGTGTTTTGTGTATGTGTTTGTTTGCTGATGAAGGCTAATCGCCGCAGCGTCCTGTTTGTGTCGTAATTATGTTATGTAAAGCTGCACTACTTTGTGTTATTTTATATTGTTTACCTATTACTGAAACTCCTCTTGTTTGAGAGTTGTTTATTTAGCGAAGTAAGTCAGTCAGTAAAGTTACAGAATCTGTTCACGGGAATATACTGTAACAGTTATACAGAGGTCAGCAAAGCTGAATGGGTAAGCGAGTTATTATACATCCGGTGTGCTGATGCCGAGGTAGCGGGTTCAACCCCTACAATGTCAGTTGGACAAAAATTTTGACTTCTCGTCCTTCACGTAGGGACATAAATCACAAGTACCTCAAAAGTTGGAGTGGGTTCGTCTGATAGCGAGAGACACTGGTAATAGAAAAAAGCGAATCAACACGCAAAAATCAGTCCAGTGCACTAGAAGTATTAGCACGTGTATGGACGACGCTTGAGTTCAAACGAGCTAACGCAACAAAACAAAAACAAACAAAAAAAGTAGTATGATTATTGAAAACCAAGATAATAGAAACGTATAGAGAAGTTATGTGTATCAGCATTTCATCCTGGCATTGAATCCAGTGCCGCCCACCGGGCGCTGGAACGCAAATTATTCCTCCCCACGACGCTTGACGGCAGAAGTGGAAGATGATGATGATAATGATGATGATTGAAATATACCACACGAATGGATACTTTCTTTACGAGAGCAGGACATGTGAAGAAGCATAATCCCTCACGCGAAATGGCAAGGCACTTGATGATAGTATTGACAGTCTATAAGCTCGCATTATACCTTTCTATGCACAAAGAAAATGTAATATGTTTGTAAAGAGGTGAGGTTATTCATCTGACCTTTTCTCTCGGTAATGTTCCCTTTACGAAGAGCACTTACGCCCTTTAGACGGGGAGCGCAGAGAACAACCCTAGGGCCAGACGACATGTTGTTTACATATCCGGCATCTAAAACGATAAATTGTCTCTAGTGTGAAGCTGATTCCGAAGGCTAAGCAATAGCAGGAAATCCGTGATTCGTTGGGATCGAGTGTTTGTGTGTTGTGGGGATTGTGGGGGGTTAGGGTTTATGCATGTTTCCTTAACTCTTAAATGGTTAATCATATGTTTGATGAAATTAGTTTCTTTTTCTTGGAGTTTTTAATAAAATATCTAGGTTATTTTGAAATTATTTTGAGGGCTTTGTGGGTTTTGGGTTTATGCATGTTTCATTAACGCTTAAATTGTTAATCACACGTTTAGTGAAATGAGTTTCTATTTCTTGGAATTTTGATCAAAGATGTTGGGTACTTTGAAATTAATTTGAATTTCGGAGAATTTTCAAGCTATGCTAATTTTAGGCTATTATCAAACTGTTGATTGTCATCATTATCATTTGCCGTGCCGATAAGCGTGGGTAGTTATGTTTCGCCAACTCACTTGATCACCAGAGGCATGGATCAGCTCCGTGTTATTGTGTCGACCATACCACGTGGCCAAGCCATCCAGGCATTTACTTCTTTGTCTCCCCATTGTTCTCTTCCTCTCGATCTTGCCAGTTGTCACAAATTTCTCCAATTTATATCTTCTTGTAACGTGACCAACAAAATTGTGACTGTTTAGTTTCTCTAATCAGTTTACGATTTTCATTTTTTCTTGTAGGACTTGGTCATTGGTAATTCTGTCTGTCCATGGTATTCTTTGCATTTTCCTCAGAAACCACATTTCCACAGTCATCAGATGTTTTCAGCCTGTTTACTCATTGTCCACGCTTCACATCCATACAAAAACACAGGTTAAATGTGGCACCACAACACTCTTTTTTTCTCGTTGCAAATGACATCTTTTTTTTTTTTTTTTTCAGTATGTTTTCCATCTTGCTTTCCTACTTAGCAGTGACCATACTGGTCGATGACCGTAATCATTGTCTCACTGTTGTGAAGTTGGAGACCATAACCTACAACAACTATATGTTGGCTGTTCTTTAACTTCATCCACCACCTGCACACATGGCTTCACGGTAGGGTTGCCAGACGTCCGGCAAAAAGAGGACATCTCCTTTTTTAGACTAATATTCTCCGTTCCGCAGGCAAAGCTAAAAACCTTTAAAATGTCCGGCTTTTCTTATGTTTTATGTTTGTTTTTGTTTTTGTTTTTTTTAAATATATTTTATGAGTAATTAATGAAGATTATAAGGTAATAATTGTACCATCGGCTGTTTAAATAATGTTTTTTTAGCAATTTGAAAAAGCCCTCCATTGAATTTATATTTATTTTTTAACATGGTTGTTTCTTGGTCGATTCACTAAGAGTAAGATACAATTATTGTTAGCTATTGTAATAAAATTGTACTCATTGTAGGTTTAATCTGGAACGATTCAAATGAAACATTCAATATGTCCTCCGTTGTCCTATTCTTTGTCTCTTCTTCTTCTTCCTCTTCTTCTTCTTCTTCTTCTTCTTCTTCTTCTTCTTCTTCTTCTTCTTCTTCTTCTTCTTCTTCTTCTTCTTCTTCTTCTTCTTCTTCTTCTGCGTTCATCCGGAGTTTTTTTTTTTCGGATGTGATTGCGTTGTGCCTGTTTACAGCAGAGCTGCGTTCTTGCGCCGTTAGGCCGACACATCCGACTTCTGCGGGCATTTGTTGACCGGGTTAACCTTCCCGGGGGTTTCTTAGGACGTTTGACTCACTGTTGTGGTGTTAGCCCCCATCCCAGCTGGCCCATATAGAACAGCCAAAGATCCTGGTCAGCCCTCAAGGGAAGGCAGGGGCAGACCATGGGCATTCCCCGCCATCCAAGGAGGCTTCCATACTTGCAGAGACGATACATAGCGCTCTGGTACTGGGCTCACCCAAGGAATCGTCACGTCCTGCACATGGCTGCTTAGCCTCACTTCCGTATATTGGGCCTTCCGTTCACCATAGGCTGTTCTTCCGGAAACCAGAAGTATGCAGTCTGCAGATGACATCCACACAGTGAGCTTTCGATTCGGTCTTTCCATGTAATGGATTTGCTATCCAAGCAATATTCCATTTCGTGCCACTAGGACACTTTTCCACCTTTTATGAAGCCCACACAGTGTGCTTTCGATTCGGACTTTCCACATAATGGATTTGCTATCCAAGCAATATTCCATTTCGTGCCACTAGGACACTTTTCCACCTTTTATGAAGATTCTTTGTCTTAGTATGTCCTCCTTTTGGTGCCCACGTATCTGACAAACCTAGCTTCATGTAACCCTGATCGGGGGGGGGGGGGGGGGGGCTAAGCGGGCACTCCACCTTGCAAAAGGGTGTCCCGTAGGCTAGCGGAGAGAAGAAGGCACCTTATATTGGTGTTTAACGGATATTGTAACTATACTGAGTTTTAAAAAAAGTGGATTGACGATAACAAAGACATTGTACAATCACAAGGAATGACACTATCCAGTGCCACCAATCTGGCACTGAAACGTTAACTATTCTTCCCCACGACGCTTGACGGCAAAAGTTAAAGATGATGATGTTGGCCGACTTTTCTGAGATTTTCAAACTAAATTTACCAGTGTGCTGATTTAAACGATTTTGGTGTTTAGAATATTTGCAAGCTATACTGACATCATCGATTTTTGGTAACGGCCACAAACGTCTTGACGTCACTAACGTCTAGTAATGACCCCACATACTGAATTCATGTCACTGATGTTTGGTTGTGTCCACTAATTGGTCACAGGTCACAGGTCACTTACGATTGGCAATAGCCACGGTAACGACCCTTCCGTCCCTCAGGAACCAACTCCTTACTTAAGACGGTATCGTTGCTATTGGAACACCCATATTAGTCATGGGCGGGAAGAATTCCATTGTGGCGACTTTTAGGCTTCATGACAATCCCAGGCTTGGCTCGCGCAAAGAGGGTCAGCCGAGCGCAGGGGTAATTCTCAGGTCAGATCTCTATCAGGCTTACATTTCAGGGTGGATAGTGCAGTAAACTGCCGGGACAGTAGCTCAAGCCATTGTTGCAGAACGATTATATTTCTTTTTCCCAATAGCCAGGCCGATTCGTGGATCCAGCCTCATGAAAATGGGTGAAGCTAACTTTCTGAGAATTAAAACACAACGAAGAGGGGGGAAATGATTAAATCAGGACATACGTGGGGGTAATAGCTCACAAATAAACACACATAGTATTGTTTTGGCGCTCATAGAAGGAGAAGAAAGAAGTAGAGACTAGAGGACTCACTAGACAACATAAAATTTGAAATCTATAGTTACTGACCGGGATTCGAACCTGTCACCTCCAAATGACGACGGCGCCTCGCTGCAGGAACAAGTGTATTTCGAAGCACGACCAACTAGACACTCAAAAAAGTGTCTTCATTAACCAGGTTTATCATACAGATGAACCTAATTCATTAGAAAACAGCAAGTTAAATAGTTCGGCAATATAACTAGGCTACCAACTGACATTATACCACAATAAGCAATGATGTACAGGCCAAATTAAACGGGAAGAAGAGGCCGACCATGTAAACGATGTACAGAGGGAATAACAGAGTATATGGAAATCTCGATATTAGAAGCCCATAAACTGGAACTCTCCCAATGTTTATGCTTCACCTCGATAAAGCAAGGTACAAGAGGAACAGTATGGGATGAGACGATGATGAAGGACAATGGTCATCAATCAATCAATCATGTGCCATGCCGGAAAACGTGGGCGGTCATGACTCGCCATTTCACTCGATCACCAGAGTCGTGGATCAGCTCAGTGTTCCTGTCTCGACTATGCCATGTAGCCAAGCCATCCAGGTATTTACTTCTCGGTCTTCCCCTTGGTCTGTTCCCTTCGATCTTGCCAGTTGTCACCAATTTCTCCAATCTATTTTTTTCTCATAACATGTCCAAAAAATTTTGACTGCCTACGTCTAATTTCTCTAATCAATTTACGATTTTAATTTGTCTCCTGTAGTACTTGGTCTTTGTTTTTTTCTGTCTGTCCATGGTATTCTTTGCATTTTCTTCAGAAACCAAATTTCTGCAGCCATCAGAAGTTTTTCAGCTTGACTGCTCATTGTCCGAGTTTCACATCCATACAAAAGAACAGGCTCTATGTAAAACCTCAACACTCTTTTTCTCGTTTCAGTTGACATCTTTTTATTGGTCAGTATGTTTTTCATCTTGCTAAAGGCTACTTTCGCCATGGCGATTCTTGTTCTAATCTCTACAAGGCATCTCCCATCAGATGTTATGACTGTTCCGAGATAATTGTACCGATTCACTTGTTGAAGAATATTCCCATATACTTGTATATTACATTATGGTATTTCGTTCTTCCTAGTGATGACCATAATCTGTATCTTTTTATAATTTAATTCTAATCCCAGTTGTTCACTGTGTGCAACAACCGCATCTACTAATTGTTGCAGATCCTGCTCATTGTCTGCAATCAATACTGTATCATCTGCATGGTCACCATCTCCTCCTTACACTGTGCCTAGTATAGAGACGATCTAGCAGCACGACAACTACAGCATTTACAATTACTGTTTTAAACTAAGAGTACCAAGTCTATCTGATGATTGGCTTACACAAATATGGGGCCACTATATTTCCAGTGCTGGTCTCCCTGGTCTAGGCGTTACACGACTTTCTCCATAATCCCGTATACTCTCGTGAGTAACGTGACATGCGCGAGAATCAGTAGCGGCTCTCTCCGCGTTGGTAACTTAAGAGGTATGTGAGCCGGTTGCTCAAAAAGCAATGGCAAACTACTGAGCGTAATCTTGCCAAGAAATCAACAATCAACTGAAAGATGCTGATGTTGACAGCGATGTCCTGTAAAGGGTATGCGAACAAACAAACAAAAATATCCAGTGCCGGCTCCGTGGCTTAGGTGTTACGGACGCAGTTCGTGATCCCGCATACCCGCGTTCGAAAGACAGCTGCGGGCAATTTGGAAGCAGACCGCGTTGCGTTGATTTTTAACTTCCTTTTACGGGTGTTCAGAATGCAATGACAATCTACAGAACGTAATCTTGCCAAGAGATCACAACAGCAAAAACTGCTGGTGTTGACTGTAACGTCCTATAAAGGATATGCAACTAACTTTGATATATCCGATACGCCTCAAGGCGTGCAAAACTTTCACAGGGCATCGCTGTCAACACCAGCATTTTACTGCTGTTCTTGATCTCTTGGCAAGTTTACGTTCAGTAGTTTGCCATTGCTTTCTGAACGACCGACTCACATACAAACACGTTAAATCCAAGCGCAACGCTGTCTGGTGCCAAATCGGTCACCGCTGTTTCGAACGCGGGTTAGCGGGCTTACGAACCGCGTCCGTAACCCTTTGCCACGGAGGCGGCTCTTGCCTTTTAAACCCCTGTAAATCTGTAATTGTCCTCATAACCTAGAGCTATACCGTCGGTAGCGTAGCTACCAGCAGGGTCTCCCACGTCGGTCGGGAGGAAGAGTAAGGAGTGAAAAAACCACAAATCTTCTGGCTGGCAGGTAGACTGTCAGGGGAGGAAAATCCGAAATAAATGCCTGTCGAAATCAAATGCCCTGGGTTACAGGTCTGGCAGCGTTGTTTCTTGGATTGACTTTACGTTTTGACAGCTCTATTTCTGGCAATTCTTTTAAGGAATAAGTGTGGTCCTGCATTTCATTTTTCTTTCGCCAATCCATCATTGGAGGAGAAGTTTGTCTGGTACTGGTCTGCTTCTGTTGTACTGTACCCCCCACTGGGGCATAGACCGTAAAACAACTTACGCCAAGCCAAGCCTTTGGACTTATTATTGATTTCTCTGATTTTGTAGCTAAAGTTGTTCCTCCTTCATCGCCTCTTACACCTGTATGGTTACAGTATGGTACTTTTACTTATTTGGTTGATTGGTTGGTTGGTTGGTTGGTTGGTTGGTTGGTTGGTTGTTTGGTTGGTTGGTTGGTTCGTTCGTTCGTTCGTTCGTTGCTTGGTTGGTTGGTTGGTTAGTTGGGTGGGTGGTTGGTTGGTTGTTTGTGTGGTTGGATGGTTTAGTACTTTAGTGGGTGGTCGGTTGATTAAATGAGTGGTTGGTTAGGTGGTTGATTAATTAGTTGGTTGGTTAAATGGGTGATTGGTTGATTGTTTGAATGGTTGGTTCGTTGGGTGGTTAGTTGGTTGTTTGAATGGTTGATTGGTTGGATGATTGATACTTACAACTGTATGGTTACAGTGTGATATTTTTACTTATTTGGTTAGTTGGTTGGTTGGTTGGTTGGTTGTTTGGGAATGAACATACCACCCTGCTATCAGCGAGCAGGAAGTTTAAGAGAGAGGGTTAGTAACCTTCTGCCACGCTAACCTCCGATAAATGCCCCGCTGATATAATGGTGCCATGGTAACATAGGTACCCAGATAAGCTAACATAAACATCTAACTAATATAGGTACGGTGTGATATATAAGTACATGAGTATCCGGGTGACATACATAATCATGATAACTAATTATATGTAAACAACTACATAAGTGCGGTTGTTATGGCTAGATTTGGTGCAACGTAAAATCAGACCCATTTTAGAATCCATTATTATCAGTTGCTGATATATAACAGACCAGGCAGCATTTTATGAAAACCAAGACAAGCGAACAGAGCAGCTAGACATTAAACGAGAGCTCATGAGAAGAATGTTCAAATGGACTAAGTCAAAAATGTTCACCAAAATTTTAACCAGCGCTGTGGCTCGGGACAGTGAAGGTGTTTCACAATTTCCCGTCATGCCGAGTCGTGGGTTCGAAATAAGCTGCGGGATTTTTGAAAGCGGATCGCCTGCGTTGATTTAGATGGTATGAGGCGTCTGTTGTTCAGAAAGCCATGGTAAATTATTGAACGTAAAAGTTGTCTAATACATCACAAACAGCCACAATAATGCTGGGGTTGATTACAACGTCCAGTAAAGGACATGCAACTAACTGTAACATTTAAAAATATAACAATCGTATATTTTTTTTTTTAAATGACATTGAATGAAAGACTCCAAAGAACTCCACAGTTCCTCCATTGTTGTTCACAACTTGTCCTAGTATAACTGTACAACTAAACCGGGGCGCCTTACGGTTCTGACAACGACATGTTTATGCGCTGTTACCTGAATATAAATCTATAAAATGTCAAATTAGTTTCAAGTCTGTGGTCTCAGAAACAACAACGGCCTTGTCCTGTCGTCCCAGGTGCTGTTGTACGGCCGCTTATAACAAAAGAGAGTTTGAATGTTAACGTTAGGAAGTGCACATAAACTTGTCTGGGTCGCATATACTACTAGTTCACCGTTGTGGCTGGGAACATTCAGCTCAAAGCTGTTACGTAATTATCTGTAAATTAATTGAGTTAGTCAGAAATTGAGCTTTAGGCACTTCTTAAAGAATACCTGGCACGTGATACTAAATCCATATTTGTTAAGGTCCACAGTCACTTAAAGGAGAGTAATGTGGCCGAAATTACGTCTATCGTCTTCACTTTCTAAGACGTTTTCTTGTATCCATGTTTAGTTGGGTCCACCTTAGAGCTCATGTGAAGTTTACAAATCTGCTTCAGTGCGAATTAGAACCTGTTATGGAAAGTCTGAATCAAAAACTCACTGTGTGGATGTCATCTGCAGACTACATTCTTCTGATTTCCGGAAGAACAGCCTATGGTGAACGGAAGGCCCAATATACAGAAGCTAAGCAGCCATATACAGAAGCTAAGCAGACATGTGCAGGACGTGACGATTCCTTGGGTGAGCCCAGTACCAGAGCTAGTATGGAAGCCTCCTTGGATGGCGGGGAATGACTATGGCCTGCCCTTGCCTTCCCTTGAGGGCTGACCAGGATGTCTTCGGCTGTTCTGTATGGACCAGCTGGGATGGGGGATAACACCACAACAGTGAGAGTCAAATGTCCTAAGAAACCCCCGGAAAGCTTAACCCGGTCAACAAATGCCCGCAGACGTAGGATGTGTCGGCCTAACGGCGCAAGAACGCAGCTCTGCTGTAAACAGGCACAACGCAATCACGTCCAAAAAACAAAAAAAAATTATGGGCGAACTCAGAAGAAGAAGAACCTGTTATCACAGGGCCAACAGGCAAGGGTCTAGCCACTACGCTACCGCATCTCCCAAATTGAGTTTTTTTTCGCATATCTTTTACAGGACATCGCTGTCAACATCATCTTTCAGCTGATTGTCGATTTCTTGGCAAGATTACGTTCAGTAGTTTGCCATTGCTTTCTGAGTGGCAGGCTCACATACCCCTAAGTTACCAACGCGGCGAGAACCGCTACCATTTCTCGCGCAAGTTACGTTCCTCGCGTGGATATACGGGATTAATGAGAAAGTCGCTAAACCCTAGGCCAGGGAGATCGTCTTCAAATTGACCAAATTGATTTAATTATATAATTAAGGACAAAACACAAATGCTTACATTTAATTCATTTGGTTGGTTGGTTGGTTGGTTGGTTGGTTGGTTGGTTGGTTGGTTGGTTGGTTGGTTGGTTATTGATTATTTGGTTGGTTGGTTGTTTGTTTGCTTGGTTGTTGGCTTGATTGGTTATTTGGTTGGTTGGGTGTTTTGTTGTTTGACTGGTTGGTTGTTTGGTTGGTTGCTTGACTGGTTGGTGGGTTGGTGGTTGGTTGGTTGGTTCGTTGATTGGTTGGTTGGTTGGTTGGTTTGTTGGTGGATTGATTGGAAGGTTGGTTGATTGTTTGGCCAGTTGGTTTGTTGGTTGGTCGGTTTGTTGGTTGTTTGGTTGGTTGGTTGTTTGGTTGGTTGGTTGGCTGTTTGGTTGGTTGGTTCATTTATTGAATGGCTGATTGGTTGGTTTATTTGGTTGGTGGATCGATTGGATGGCTGTTTGGTTGGTTAGCTGGTTAGATGGTTAGATGGTTGTGTAACCTGTAGGTTGTTTTGTTAGTTGATTAGCTGGTTGCTAGGTTGGTTCGTTCTCTGGTTGTGAATCCTCTGGAAGTCTGCGAGTCTTTACTCTTAAGACCGACGTATCGGCGTTCCTGTTGTTTGGGCCTGGTAGCCAGGTTGGTGTAGAGAACATCGTCCCGACCCCGTACTGAAGCACCATCTCCATGGGAACGTTTACGCTCTCTTCTCCTCTCCACGCTCAGAAACCATCACGGCGTGCACTGCTGGTTTTGAAAATTCACATCTACCGAGCGGCATATCAGGATCTAACCAAGTGAAAGAAGCAATAGAAGAAAAGAATGCCAAATGTGGAGCAATCGTTACACGTATGGTGTGCTGTTTATGTGAAGTAAAGGACCTTTATACACGCCTTATGCGTTTGGCATATGGTTCTAGATCCATACTTGTAGATCAATCGGCACTCGGTGGGTAATGTGGCCTGTAATCACGCCGGCCGCCTGTACTTTCATAGATATTACCTGGTATCTATTTTAGTATCAGATAAATTTTTAAAATTAGAATCCGTGATCACCCGGCCGGGAGACGAGCGTCTGGTGGCGTTGGGTTATTTAATACAGAGTACATTTAATGAAGATGTTTGCAGATCTACAAATTGATGGGAAAGACCATAGACTTGTAAAAGACATATATTGGAAACAACAAGCTGTCATAAAGATTGATAATGAAGTAGGTCAGCATCAGACTATTACGAAAGGTGTACGACAGGTATGTGTAATGTCTCTAGATTTGTTTTTCCCCCTATACAGTGAAAATATTATTAGAAAATTAGAAGATATGAGAGAAATAACCATTGGGGGGACATAACATCAATAACATTAGATATTCGGATCATACAATTTTGATTACAGACAATGAACAGAATCTGCAACAGTGAACAACTAGGGTTAGAATTAAATTGTAAGAAGACAGAGAGTATGGTCGTCTCTGAGAATAAATACTGCACCACAATTATAAGGATAAATGGGAATAGTCTTAAACACGTGAATAGGTATAACAATCTCGGGACAGTCATAACATCTGATGGGGAGTGCCTTGAAGAGATTAGAACAAGTATCGCTATGGCAAATGTAGGCTTTTGCCAAATGAAAAGGTACTGACTAACACAAATATGTCAATTGCAACGAGACAAAGAGTGTTGAAGTGTTACATAGAATCTATAATATAATTATATATGTTTGTGAAACGTAGACGATGAGCAGACAAGCTGAAAAAACATCTGATGGCTGTGGACATGTTGTTTCTGGGGAGAATGCAAAGAATACAATGGACAGACAGAAAAACCATTGAGCAAGTCTTACATGAGGCAAATAAAAGCTGCAAACTGATTAGAGAAATTAGACGTACACAGCCAAATGTATATGATATACTTAATAAAATCATCTCTGTCATCAAGTCGGTACTGGTGTTTGTATTCAGACAACAACGACAAACTACTGAACGTAACATTGAACATGTCCAAGAAGGTCTAAACTGGCCTCATATAACACGAGTACCAGTGGCTCGACACACTGAATACACCACAATTAGTCAAGCTAACTTTCATCTATGTGCCAAGGCACTCAGGCGTGAAAGGCAAGGAGTGAGCCGATTGGCTGGCGAACGTGGCGATGATCAATGTATGAAGATCAATGTATGAAGATCAATGTATGGGCCAGGTTTAATCACGATCAATTATTTTGAAAACTGTATGTTGCATCGTTATGAAATTTTTCCAGCCGTCTTATATTTACCCCTTCCCAAGGAATATGTCTTTGATAGGTCCAAAAACAACTTAAATCATCGAAAGCGGCAACATTTCTTTGATGTTTTGCTAAAAAACTAGTGGTTTCTCGCTAACAAATTTATGTTTACAGTAATGAAAGCCCCGCCAATTCAGATGACAAACAAGGCGTATCTGGATTCGTATGGGAGTGGGTGCAATGAAAGAAGTAGCTTAAAATCGACAGGGTCGGCTGCATTGCACCAGGTTTTTTTTTCATATGGCTCAGTTTCTTTCCGCAGCGCGGAAAGCGTCGCACAAAGCGCGAACTCCGTGCCTCCAGCGACGACCCTCGAGATTCTCCGAAAAAATGCACTCGTGAAATGAAGGACGCGGCCCGGAATCGAACATACAACCTTCGGAGCCCGAGTCAGACGGCTTGACCACTTCACCACGAAGCATCCCGAGACGGGTACAATGTGTAATATTAGTAAAGACAGAGAATTTACAGAGGCATGGGGTAAATAATTTGTAAATTGACAGGAAAGGAGAAGGAATATATTTCTTACCTTATTTTTCATTTCCTTCTTGTTTCTTCAGCTGCTGGTTAATAATGTGTACACAAGTATTCGTGTTAGCTTTTTATATTGAGTTCGTGAAAGCTTCCAAATAGCTGTGTGTTAATGTGTATATGGAGTGACCAGAAATGATACCGCAATTTAGTCATCATGTGTCCATTTTTAAGGATCTGTTCAGCTGTCTGTGTAGTTTGTTCACGCGTACACATGGGCGACAGACCCGCGTTGAGTCTTAGTGAAAGATTGTCTACTCTGCTGTTTACCGTTCAGAGACAGAACATGATTACCTGTTTTGCACTATGAAAATAGTTGTCAGTATCTCTGTAGTGGGCTTTCTTCTTAACGACCAAGATGTTGGTCCTCTTTTTATTGAAGTTTATAGATTGATTCGTATGCACGTGTGTTGTCCCCTAATTTGACAACGTGTTTGCTCTCACGTTTCTTGTGTTATGCCACAATATGTCAGTTTCCACCGCAATATTACTTTCTGTTGGTATTCAATGCGTTTAGTGTGTGTGTGTGTGTGTGTGTGTGTGTGTGTGTGTGTGTGTGTGTGTGTGTGTGTGTGTGTGTGTGTGTTCTTTTCAATACAGTTGTTTGCCACCTCTGAGGGCTTGCGGAATTGAAAATTCATCACTGTGGAATACAAACTGTTGCCATTGACATTATGCTGATGCTGTAATGTTTAGGGCTTGCAATTCTTCTGAATATTTATAGCAAAATATCCCAGTTGGTGTGCAAATCAAATCAAATCAAATCAAATCAACTTTATTAGGGTCACAAATTGGGCGCGCAGGCCCGTCTTACATTCGGCCCTTCCAATCACTCGTCTTTCGTGCAGGTGGATTAAGGTCTGCGATCTGCTCAGACCTTAATTTGTGTCGGACAATTCCAGTAGGTTGATGACTGCTCTCGGTTGCATAAAATTCAATCCATCCTTTCTCCAATAATCCTCTTCCTCTTTCAACACATGGTCCTCACATTTTTCCAGTAACTTTTATCAGTATTTAATAGCGCGGACTGGATTAGTATCCTGACGTCAGACAACTTGAATATAGTATTGTCAGCTGCCACCTGTCTTTTAATTTTAGCCCACACAAGTTCTATAGGGTTAAAATGAGAATGGTACGGCGGAAGTCTCAAGCACCCATGACGATGCTCTTCTATCATCTTGTCGATTTGATATTTCTTGCTTTTTGGCGCCTGTTTTACAAGGGACAACAATTCTAGCTAGAAATGCGTTTCTGGAAATGGTATGTTTTCCATTCGGAGTCATATTGTTATTGCTCCCTTTGTGCTCGATGCTGTACGTATTTTGTCTTCTTGGGCAACAACATTGATATCATGCATTGTCCATAATTGGACACGACGGTCTGTCTAGGGATGGAAGCACATTATTCTCGAGCCAATCTCTAAATACATTACCATTCATCTTATTATGATAATCCCTATTGTCTGTATGCTTTGATACGAACACGAGCCCAGCATTCTGTTGTAAGCCATTATGCGTATTACCAGCGTGGGTCATGACTAAAAGTTGTCCTATACTACTGGGCACATATCGCTTTATCTTTCCATCCACTGATTGCCATTCCTTATCACTTGTGTGGTGCGCATTGATCCACATTTCATCCAAACACACTATGCTATAATTTTCTTTGCGCATTTCCCTTATTTCACGTAGGTATCTGCTTCTCATGGTTCCTAAATGCGGTTGCTCGCAAAGATTATTTCTACAGCCCTTGTACTTTCAAATAGTGAAGATAATGTCCTTATAATTTTCCACAAAGTTGTTTTGGATAGCTCTATGTTATTGTTCTTTCTGAACCAAACCCTAAGTTTTCTTACAGTCACTGTTTCTTCGGCATCCAGCATTTTTATAATGCTGGATAATCCTGGATATAAAATCCAAAATTTTTATAATTTTAGGAGCCTCCGTGGCGAAGTAGTCAAGCCTTTTGACTCGGGCTCCAAAGGTCGTGTGTTCGATTCCGGGCCGCATCCTTCGGGTCACGAGTTAAATTTTTCGGGGACTTCTGTGGGTGGTCGCTAGAGCTGCGGAGTTCGTGCTTTGTGCGATGCTTTCCGCGCTGTGGAAAGAGACCGAGCCACATGGGATAGAATCCGGTGCAACGAAGTCGACCCTGTCGAATATCAAGCGTTTTTTAAAGCATTTTTATAGTAGCTCGCCTTAAGACATCTTTGTCAAAGCTGTCGACGAAATGACCGTTTACTCAAACCCAATGCATGCATTGTTCTTTTTTTTCGGAATTTGTAATAGTATAAAACAGTTTCCTGCAATCAGCTCCTTGACAAAAATATGTGTACAACTTCATAGCGATTCTTTGAAGTGTATAATTTCGCATTCAATCCCATTGAAAAATATTCACATATTTCAATGTTAGCGATAAGTGGTAAGATTTAAAAAAAAAAAAAAAATTGTAATCAGGTTTCATGAAATAACCCACATTTTGAGACACCTCTGAATGAACAGCCCTAGTTTAAACAACGCGGGTAGTTGGCATAAGGCCAATCCCGTGAAAAAAACGAACAATATTCAACACTGAGCGCTGATTGTCTGGCTACGCTGTAATACATTTAAAATTATGAATTTCATCTCAGACCCGTAAATTATATACCGCATATAAACAAACTTTGAAATCTGCTGTAAAATCTCCAGAACAAAAAATTTTTTTGCTGGGTGGACATAATGATAAAATTATATACTAAATCGCATAATGTTCCCTCAGTTGGTTACTGAGATATGGATGTTTATATTGGGGCCAAAAAAAAAAACGTACTATAATTACAATACACTATGAAAATAACAATGCCCAGTAAGTCACAAACAGCCAATAGGGTCTGAGGTTGAATGTAACGTCCTACAAAGGACATGCAACGAAAAGATCAAAAGCATACATTAGATACATGAAGAGAGACTATAACATTTACCAATAAACAACAAATATTCATTATTTAGTGTCTACGCAAAATATAAGGACTAAATTGGTAAGACAGAATCGCTAATGTGGAGCCAATGGAAAGAACTAAACACATTCCAGCGAACTAGGATGTGAGGAAACGACTCCAGCGATGGATAAAGTAGACAATGAGAAAATCTATTAATAATATAACTTTAAAGTCCTTTCTCTAGAATCTAAAAGAAATAGATGAAGACCTAAAGACATGTGGAGAAGATAATTTCAGGGAAAAGGGGAGAAAGTGGAAGAAGAAGAGAAGCAGGAATAAGAAGAGCTATTCAAGTAAAAGCAGTTCTATTATATTTAGCGATCGGAAGTCGGGATCAAAGTCCACATGTTTATTTGTATTTTGGTGACATGCCCTATATAATCAGGTCCTGCTGCAAACGTCAGCCACATCTGACGGCGGACGCCAAAGTGCGTGACCCACACGGATCAATGCGCCTGGTGACTATGCAATGAGTATTGTGCGTACTGTAGAGTCGCATATTATGTAAGATATTTTGGTAGCTAAAATATACGTGACTGCCATGGCGCTGTTGTCAAAAGCGACGACTGTTAAACTCGACAGCTGACACACAAGTACATACACGAACTTTTCGACGAAAGTATTTGTCAACGCAAGAAACCGACGGAAAACAAAGAGCACACAAGTATACAGCTGGGGAAAACAAAATAATAGATATCCTCATTCACAAGGTATCCGGTTATCACAATGAAGTAGCGTAAACTAAAAACTGGAAGGCCAGAAAGCGCAAATAAAGCACAGCGTAAAGAAACGAAAACAATTACACACACACACAAACACGCACACATACACAGCACACACACATACACATACACACACGCGCGCGCGCACACACATATATACAGAACGTTGCTCTCATCTCGACCCGCTAAAATGTTCCTCGACCTCCCGCCATTCCTCCTGCCTCATGCACCCTAATTCCCATTGTCCTGTGTCCGTCTTCGTGCCTGCAGAGCTCTACCACTTCATCCACCATCCATGCCTTCCATCACAGTTCTTTACAGTCGCTGAAATACCAATTGGGGAACCCTTTGAGGCCACAAAGACAGGTCATAAATAAACACACATTGTTTCGCGTTCACAGAAGTGAGAAGAAGGAAGCAGAGACTAGAGGACGCACTTAACAACATAAAAATTGAAAGCTATAGGGATTCGAACCTGTCACCTCCATATGACAATGGCGTCTCTCTGCAGGAACAAGTACTATATACCTAGTTGGTCGTGGAGGTGACAGGCTAGAATCCCCGTCGGTAACTATAGCTTTCAGTTCGTATGTTGTCTAGTGCGTCGTCTAGTCTCTACTTCCTTCTTCTCGACCCAAGCAATACATGTGTGTTAATTAATGAATTTGTTACCGTCGCTGTGACATTTCAAACACCGAATGTATTAACTATATGCGAATATGTCGTGTAGAACTCGTGGAGAATGGATAGAGGTCAGACTAAAGAATGTTGGATGTAATTCCTAGTTCTGTGTGAGGCGCAGTAACAGCCTATGGAAATATTACGGCATTAAGGCTATGAACTGTCTAGATTTTTTGCAGGTCACAAGAAGTATTCAAGGAGACACAAACATTGGCGTGCTGTCATTTACATACAAGCGGAAAATAATGTATTATTTCTGCGTCGTGCACTTGATGTAAAGCATAGGAATTGCTTTGTTGGTAGCAATTTTTTTTGTAAAATCTTAATTATAGTTGTATAGGCCAGATTATATCCTATAAATATTGCTTAAATGTACCTTATCTCCTTATATACACCCAATTTAGTAGAGCGTGGCGTCGCTCATTGAAGACACCCATCTTTTTCCCAAAGAAAGAAAAAGATTGAATGTTAGTGATCGGGGTGATCTCATGCATCTTCTTTGTACTGCTTAACCTGATGACGGGAAGCTGATAGCCTTGCACCAAACGAACCCGTTCCATTCCAATGCAATGCATTATACAAGTATGTGGGGTATAAGCTATTTTTGTTTACATCTAGCTATGTGAACTGGTTTACTATGTTAAGTGTTTGGTGGTGTTCTCACACTTTCCACTACTTGTCATCTTCAACCTGAGTTACGATCTAGATGTTGAAGGAGGTGGAGATGTTTAGTTAAAAACAATGTATTTCTGTAGTGAATTTAAATAAAGACGCCATTAAAAACAATGTTATGAGAATGTTGGACATGTTATGAGAAGAAATGGATTGGAGAACTTAGTGACAACTGGCAAGATCGAAGGGAACAGACCAATGGGAAGACCGAGAGGAAAATGCCTGGATGGCTTGGCCACATGGCATGGACGAGAAGGAACATTGAGCTGATCCACGACGCTGGTGATCGAGTGAAATGGCGAATCATGACGGCCCACGCTTTCCGGCATGGCACATGATTGATTGATTGATTGATTGTTCAAGGTGTCTGTGTTTACATGTTTATGTTTGTTGTTTGAGTGTGCGATTGTGTTGTGTCTTTGAGTGTGTCGTGTTATATTGTGTGTGTGCGTGTGTGCGTGTGTGTGTGAGTGTGAGTGTGTGTGTGTGTGTGCGTGCGTGCGTGCGTGCGTGCTTGTGTTTGTGTGTGTGTGTGTGTGTGTGTGTGTGTGTGTGGTCGTTAAAAGCCTTCTGCAGTTGCCACGCTGTGTATGACTAAGTTTCATCAACGAAAGAGAACAATTCATAGCACTAGTACAAGCGATTAGAACCCGCGTTCCTAAATGAGAGATCTGTATGCTAACCACTCAACCCCACGCTACTCTTTGTATATGTAGCAATTGTTTCATCATCGTCATTTATTGACTTGTCTGGGCCGAGTATGGCGTCGTCATTTGTCGCTCTCCCAATTTGCGTCGTTATTTGTCGCTTCCTCAGTTTTCGCCGTCATTTGTCGCCCCCCCCCCCCACCCCCCAGTTTGAGTAAATGATTGGCCTGACCGGAGGTCTGCGTGGTCGAATGCTCTGAAACATCCGGTGTGCTGATGCCGCGGTAGTAGTTTCATGTAGCACGTGTATTAACTACGCTTAAGTTCAAACGAGAAAACGCAACGTTTTCATGACCTAGGGGGCTTCACTATCAAATCTGTGAGTAGAGCACAAGAGATCTCAGATATGTACTATAGCCAAGCATTCGTCAAGTAACAGGGGCTCTCCGGGTAGTGAAGTTAGCGAGGTTACTTGAACCGACATCAACACAGATTCAACAGCCATCGAAGAGTCCCATTACTAATGGTATCAGTAGTATTCTGATTATGTGTCTGATGGGGGTTGTGGTAATTATAACGCCGGTCGCCTTTACTTACCAGGAGATGTGCTGTTACCTATTATAGATGGCACGGGACTGGAGCATAAAGGGGATGACCCGTTGCCGTGAAGTTGGAACCTCGACTAACTAACTAACCTATTATAGACAGGGTCGACTTGGAAGCATAGGTCAATGGAATAAAATAAATCCCTATCACGAAGGGGATTCGATTACATGACCACAGGGTCGGCCAGCAAACTACTGAACGTAAACTTGCCAAGACATCAACAACAGCAGTAAAATGCTGGTGCTGACAGCGATGTCCTGTAAATAGGATATGCAAACACACACAAAACTCCACACGTAGAAATCAGCCCAATGCACTAGAAGTAGTAGCACGTAGATCGACTACGCTTTAGCTGAAAGCGAGCGAACAAATTACACAGCCATTCTGTGATTAATAAGTGACTCAGGCTTAGTCCTAGATGACCATCGGTTGTGAACTGACCTCTGACCTCTCACACTTCCAGTGACCCAGACAGCGTTAATTAGCTCGACATCTTCACAAATGGCATTGCATTTTTGGGTTCACGTGTTAGTTCCCTGTGAAGGGCTGGTGTCATGGTTATAACGTTGCACTGAGAATGGCTTGAGCGTGGATTGAACGTAGGTTCAGTGTCAGCTCTAGATGATCACTACGAGAGGAACAGACTGACCACTTATTCCCCAGTGCACCCAGGCCTGCAACTTCCGATGGTCTTAACACTTTCTATACTCACAGCAAGTTCGTATGACTAACTTCTGTGTGTATGTGTGTGTTTGTGTGTGTGTGTGTGTGTGTGTGTTATACTGTGTGTACTATACTCACAGCAAGTTCCTATGACTAACTTCTGTGTGTGTGTGTGTGTGTGCGCGCGCGCGTGCGTGTGTTTAATTCTGTTTGTTTATTTCCGTGTTCGGTTGATTTTAGTTCCGTCTTGTGTCATGGTACGGAAGGGAGTCAACACACGAATTGATCCATGACGTCAGAGATTGCAATTTGTGGATAGGCATGATCGCCTACGCCAGCTGACAAGGTACTGGATGATGATGATGATGATGATGATGATGATGATGATGATGATGATGATGATGATGATGATGATGATGATGATGATGATGAGTTCAGTGTGGGGTGTTTGTGGAGCTGGGGAATCTCCAAGATAAAGAAGTGGCTTGGAGCTGAATGTCCGCATCTATCTGAGTCGATGCAGAGATTGAACAGAATGAATGTTCATAACAAAATAAAAGGAGCAAGATAAATTATCAACTAATCCGGGAATCAGACGGCTGACATTCTCCGTTTTACATGTATTGTTGTGGTCTGCCTATTTTTGAAGTGTGCTGATGAAGGCTTGTCGCTGCAACGTCCTTTTTTCTGTAAGTGTAATGTTGTCAATCTTACCTACGTATAGTGTTGTCTAATTGTGTACATTCGCAATAAAAGCGAAAAACTAGGCGTACCCGTGTGCAAGTAAAAACCCCTGGCAACTGCACAGAACAGACAGTATAATTCGCTGAACTGGCAAAATTTCAAAATTAGGAAACGCACAAGCAAACGAATATTAATGATACGTGTGATTCAGATATACACACAAACACCACACACTTGGAACCTCGCCAGTGCAGCAGATTTCGTGCACCGAGCTGAGACTCCCCTTGTGTGATCTGAGGAAAACTGGATCACGTATGGCGGCATCCGTTGACAATGAATGTGATTCTTTACACATAGCACCATTCCATGATAGCTCACTTATATCCGGTAGTAAAGATTCTAAGCTCAACTAGCCGTGAAGTGATCACTAATCCTGGTCTAGCCTGTTTATGACAGAACAAAAACAATACTTAGGTTGCAATTACAACTAACGTTGGGGTAGAAATTGACACAATTATAATAATACTAATATTTACCTCTTTTAAAGTATTTTTTAGTTAATAAGCTAAAGTGTTATTCATTTATTCCCTTCATATGATATATAACTATATAGTATGCACCTGACGGGATGCAGCGAAATATGTCAGGCAATAAATCGTGCAACATATTGTTTGTGGCTTCTGTTTTTAAATTCACTAAGGGAATACATTGTTTTGGCTATTCATTTACCCTCCCCCTCTCTTTTTTCGGGAATATGTTTGGGTGTGACGGTGTGTATGCGTGTGTTTGTGTGTGTGTGTGTGTGTGTGTGTGTGTGTGTGTGTGTATGTGTGTGTGATTGAGAACGAACGAACGAACTTTATTTTAAAAGGGTAACAAATTGGGCACGCAGGCCCGTCTTACATTCGGCCCTTTCAATCACTAATCTTTCATTCATCAAATGTGCATGTTACATTAACATATGGGGAAAAACATTGTCAAATGGATTTTGAAAGCATAAACAATGCATATTACGCATGATACATTCACACGAGAAAACAAAACAAAAAAAAATTTTCAAATGAAAGTTGTAAACATAAACAGTGCATATTGCAATGTTGTGAGACACATCCCCCATCCACCCTCACATCCCGCAGCCACCAACACATCCCCCACCCACCCACACATACCTACCTCCACGCACTCACACAGAACCAGGCAAACACATATGCCGCTACCCACCCACTGATCCCCCACCCACTGATCCCCCACCCACACACATTTCCCCACCCACACACACATCCTCACACACCAAGAAGAAGAAGAAGAAGAAGAAGAAGAAGAAGAAGAAGAAGAAGAAGAAGAAGAAGAAGAAGAAGAAGAAGAAGAAGAAGAAGAAGAAGAAGAAGAAGAAGAAGAAGAAGAAGAAGAAGAAGAAGATTATGGTCGTTAAGGGATTTCAGTGTAACACATACAGTAGAGATCATCATAAATATATCAGGTCGAGACTGTCAACATAATGATTTGGGTGGCCTGTGGAAATAAACTAATAATAAAAACTAAATAAAGTTGAACGAGTGTGTGTGTGTGTTGGGTGTGGGGGTGGGGGGGGGGGTGGCATAGAATTAAAATGGCACCTTATTGTGAAATAATCCCAGACCTAATAAATCAACTGCATTACTGGCAGACAACCGGCAGGTTTTTGTATACCTGCATGAACATGGAACTGTAGGTGAATATAGTGGCTGAAGTGTATGCTGCAAAAATTAGAGGGAGCAGAATAATCAGGGTACGCGGAATGCTGCAAGTATGTAAATTGTGACATTATTGACGTCATAAATAACTCACCGCGTATTCACTCTTCTGGGACGTGAGAGTTTTATCAAACTTGGTGCAGGAGTTGTTCAGGGGATTGTTGCAGTAGTTGATGCATGAGTTGTTGCAGTAGTTGATGCATGAGTTGTTGCAGTAGTTGATGCATGAGTTGTTGCGGTCGTTGGTGTAGGAGTTGTTGCAGAAGTTGATGCATGAGTTGTTGCGGTCGTTGGTGTAAGAGTTGTTGCAGTAGTTGATGCATGAGTTGTTGCAGTAGTTGATGCATGGGTTGTTGCAGTAGTTGATGCATGAGTTGTTGCAGTAGTTGATGCATGAGTTGTTGCGGTCGTTGGTGTAGGAGTTGTTGCTGTTGCAGTAGTTGATGCATGAGTTGTTGCAGTAGTTGATGCATGAGTTGTTGCAGTAGTTGATGCATGAGTTGTTGCAGTAGTTGATGCATGAGTTGTTGCAGTAGTTGATGCATGAGTTGTTGCAGTAGTTGATGCATGAGTTGTTGCAGTAGTTGATGCATGAGTTGTTGCAGTAGTTGATGCATGAGTTGTTGCAGTAGTTGATGCATGAGTTGTTGCAGTAGTTGATGCATGAGTTGTTGCGGTCGTTGGTGTAGGAGTTGTTGCAGTAGTTGATGCATGAGTTGTTGCGGTCGTTGGTGTAAGAGTTGTTGCAGTAGTTGATGCATGAGTTGTTGCAGTAGTTGATGCATGGGTTGTTGCAGTAGTTGATACATGAGTTGTTGCAGTAGTTGATGCATGAGTTGTTGCGGTCGTTGGTGTAGGAGTTGTTGCAGTAGTTGATGCATGAGTTGTTGCAGTAGTTGATGCATGAGTTGTTGCAGTAGTTGATGCATGAGTTGTTGCAGTAGTTGATGCATGAGTTGTTGCAGTAGTTGATGCATGAGTTGTTGCAGTAGTTGATGCATGAGTTGTTGCGGTCGTTGGTGTAGGAGTTGTTGCAGTAGTTGATGCATGAGTTGTTGCGGTCGTTGGTGTAGGACGTGTTGCAGTCGTTGGTGTAGGAGGTGTTGCAGTAGTTGATGCATGAGTTGTTGCGGTCGTTGGTATAGGAGGTGTTGCGGTCGTTGGTGTAGGAGTTGTTGCAGTAGTTGATGCATGAGTTGTTGCAGTCTGTCGTAAGTATTCCTTTCATACTTTAGTGTCGTCCCTGGAGTGAGGGGAATCAACACCCACATTTTTATTACCCCAATATTATTGTCCTAGAGAAACCACCAGAATCCGTCTACAAAACTCCGTCAATCTGTCGACACCTCTTTCTTACTCTCACTCACCCCTAGATCATGCCCCCTCTCACTCTTCCCCAACACAACATACTCAACAACTCTAGCTTTAACAAATAAATACAAAATAGTTTATTAAAGCAAAGAGTATGTGTGTGAGAAGTGTGTGTGTGTAATGTGTAGAATGTGTGTCGAATACTCTAGTGTGTGCAGACTCAGACCACGCAGCTGAAGAGCCCAGCCCGATCATCCCGGAAAGGATCACACCACATCTTCATTCAGTCCACATTAACCTCACCAAGGAAAGTGTCCCTCCTGCTAGATGCAAACTTTCACCGGTCGCTGTTTGATCACTCATATACCTAGTCACAGTCTGACACTGATCCTGCCTGGATCACACACCGTTATTACATGTCCCTATTGTTCTGAGACTTATAACATCCTTATCTAGTGAGGACACGAAAATACTGTTCCTTAAAATAAATGTAATTCCTGTCTAAAGTTTCTACTGTTCACAAGACCACTGTGTTAATAACTTCCTAATCAGTTTATACTGTTCTATTCCCATGTGATGTGGAAAAACAGTACCTATTAGTCTTTTCACCAGTCGTGTGAAAACATAATACCCACTGGACTTTTCCCATGTGGTGTAAAAAAAAAAAAAAAAACTATATTGTTCTGTTCACATGTGATGTTTGAAACATTAATCTCACGATTTTTCCTTCTCCAAAATGATGCGGAAAAAACAATCTCTAGTATTCTGCTAACGTGTGACGTTTGATAAATACTCTCACAATTGTTCCTTTACACCCCTTTCATCATGGGCCCAGTGCAAAAGTTGCTGAATAACTGCCTGCACTAAGGTCTCCATTCTCAGTGACTTGAGTGACCTAAGGGAACCTGTAAAAGAGAGAACAATACACTTGGTGAGAGCACCTATCCCTGATCTCCATTAGATGGGGGTAGGCTGACAGCCTCACTCAGATACATGACAGTGAACCAACTCCGTCATGGGCAGAGGAGCTCTTCACATAGGTCTGAGGTGTGTTAAGACCAGGACAGAGCAAAATGCAAAGGGTAGACCCCCAGCAGACCTCACTGGAAGATCCCACCATTGGACATTCTCCCCATCCCCAATCTCCCCAAATATCATCCCATTTCACTATTCCCCATCAGCGGAGCCACCTGCCTTCTTACACTAGTTAATCTTAACAATGCGACTGCTTATTGTTGCTGATATTCCTTTACTACCTAACCACAATGCAACAACACTATGATATAGTTCTAAACTATATCTATCACTAAGCTATTCCACATTATTTATAGCTAGATGCAATCCCTAAAATACCTTATGCCGTCCTGACTCAACCTCTGAATCGAATACACAATTTGCCATAAAAGACACATGTTAAGCAAAACCGAACACATGCGATTCTATTCAACACGGATCGAGCCAGCTATCACTTCTGCCTACTTCAACTGTCTGAGCTACACTAGCTATAAACAAATCATGTTTTTGTCAAGAGCCTTGAGTTATTCCAGTGACGTTCCTTTGATGTCAAAACATCAGATGGTTCCAGGGGCACTAACTATTTCCAGAAATCTTATTTCCCTTTGGTTTAATCAATGTCCCCAGTTGTCTCCCCCTGTCTTGACAACCAACACAGCTAGCGTCTGTCTTTGATTCCGCTGGTCGGCAAAATAACCTTGACATATTTTCTGTCTACCCAAAAATTCTCAATGTCAGCGGTGCCGTTTGATCTGCCTGCCACTTGTTGTAAACAACTGCAGCTGTTACTATGACTGTCCTTGGTATTTTTGACATCTGATTGTAAACTTGGAGTGATTTCACGACACAGTCGTTGGTGTAGGAGGTGTTGCAGTAGGTGGTGAAGGAGTTATTACAATCGTTGGTGCAGGATGTTTCCAGTAGTTGGTGCAGTAGATGTTGCAATTGTTGGTGCAGTAGATGTTGCAATTGTTGGTGCAGGAGATGTTGCAATTGTTGGTGCAGGATGTTTCCAGTAGTTGGTGCAGTAGATGTTGCAATTGTTGGTGCAGGATGTTTCCAGTAGTTGGTGCAGTAGATGTTGCAATTGTTGGTGCAGGAGATGTTGCAATTGTTGGTGCAGGAGATGGAACAGTAGTTGGCGCAAGAGTTTTATTCACCGAGTTTTCATTATTCCAGGACGTGAGAATTTTACTATAACTGGCGCAGTTGTTGATGGAGTTGGTTAGAAATTGGTGCAATATTTGGCACAGGAGTTAGTCAGAAGTTGGTGTAGTATGTGTTGCAGGGGTTGGTGAGAAGTTGGTGCAGTATGTGTTGCAGGGGTTGGGCCAGGCGTTCGGGCAGTAGTTGGTGCATGCGCGGATGCAGTATTTGATGCAGGAGTTGGATAGGCGTTATTGCAGTAATTGGTGCAGGAATTATTGCTTGGGTTTATGGAGTACTAGCAGACCCGGCCCGGCTTCGCCCAGGCCCTGGTGGGGAGCATCTCATTTAATTAATATAAGTAGTCATATAAGTTCCCGTTCCCGACTATCTGTCTGTCTGTCTGTCTGTCTGTCTCTCTGACCCTGCCCGGCATCGCCTGGCTCCTGGTGTGGAGCATCTCATTTAATTCATATAAGTAGTCATATAAGCTCCCGTTCCCGTTACCGACTGTCTGTCTGTCTGTCTGTCTGTCTGTCTGTCCCGGCCCGGCTTCACCCAGTCCCTGGTGGGGCTTTTAATAAAAACTGTTTTTAATCACCGACATGATAGTTGATAAGTTTTGTAAGCAGAAAAAGATGGGTTAAAATGTTATGCATAATGCATTATTTTTATGCAAACTTTAAAAATACCTTAAAGATTATATCATTATTTAATATAACTCATATGCCTAAAAATAACTATAGACAAAGAGTTTAACAATAGTGCAGGTAAGTCCAACAATATGACTATAAAGTATATAGAAATGTTATTAAAAGTTATGCCCCTTGAAATAACTTTTCTAGAGTGAAGTGCCCCTGCTATATAGACATTATATAATGAAAATGGAAAAGTAAATGTTATTAAATAAGTCGAAGATTTTACATTAAGAAATTATTATAGTCGGTTGCACAGGAATGAAAGGAAGACGTGTAGAAAATTTCATCTCAATCGGATGTACCGTTATCGAACGCATCCAAATCCACAAACCCATAAACAAACAAACATACACTCTGTTTTATAGATATAGATTTGGTGCAGTATTTGATACAATAATTGTCACAGTAGACGGTGCTTTATTTAGTGCAGGTGGTGGTGTAGTATTTGGTGTAGGTGTTGGTGCAGAAGTAGTACAGCCCACTTACATGAAACAAATATCGCTAAGATGACCAGTTGAAAACTTGACCACAGCTTGGGTATATCGACCTGACATACTGTGTGAATGTCACCAACACTTGGAAATATCGATCCCATGAACTGTCCTACAATTGCCAGCACATGAACAGTTTTCATCGTGTCTATATCAGGGTAGAACAACTAATTGTCATGTGTTCGCATATCTAACACAATGTAGTACACATTTTCATGTGTTCATGTGTTTTTACCACTGTAGTACAAATACTCGTAGTTTTCCCGTGTCCGCTTGTCTATATCACTATGTTACAACTAGTTTTCATGTCTTCGCATGTTTATATCAATGTAGTTCACTTAGGTTTCTCGCGACGTTTCTATTTCAATGTAGCGCAACAGGTTTTCACGTGTTTACGTGCCCATATCATTGTAGTACAATAGGTGTCCATATTGTCACGTGTCTATATCAATGTAATACAATTAGTTTTCAACGTGTCTATATAAGTGTAGAACAACGAATTTTCACGTGTTCCATTGTCTGCACCTAATGTAATATGTTAAATATTATATTAATCACAACGGTGGTACAATGGTTATTGCGTTTGCATTCTAAGACAGTAGATCGAGTTCAAACCCAGCAGAGGCAGGGTTATCCCCCCCCCCCCCCCCCAATCATCAGAACTCGGAGGTCGTCCTAGGGTTATCAAAATGGGCAACATACAATGTTCTGGGGGGGGGGGGAACTTCATTTAGGGTGTTCCATATTCGGGGATAGTAACGCAATACCCCATTATGCTGTCATAGACAGGGGGTCTAGAACATATGGTACTGTTACCTGTTTCTGTCCCTGAGGCAAACCGTGTAAATGTTTGTCAGTATTGTACAATTGTTCGTTTTGTTACATTTGATTAGCTTTCATCATTGTTCTATTCTTAAATTTCTAATACAAAAGTAATATACATGGGGAGAGAGAGAGAGGGGGAGGGAGAAAGCAAGAGAGAGAGAGAGAGAGAGAGAGAGAGAGAGAGAGAGAGAGAGAGAAAGAGAGCGAGATAGTAGGAGAGGAAAAGAAAAGAGAGAACTGTACACGAAAGACAGAGATGAAAAACAGAGAGAGAGAGAGAGAGAGAGAGTTTGAGCGAAAAGAAATATGAAGGTACAGGAAATATAGATATGAAGAAAAAAAAAACACAGACGAAGAGATATAGATAGAGAGGGGGGAGAGAGAGAAGGAGAGAGAGAATGAGCGAGAATAAAGAAATATGTAAATATATAAATGACACAGAGAAGAGAGAGATTAAAAGACAGAGAGATCAAGACAGATTGAGAGACAAACGAAGAGAGAGAGAGAGAGAGGGGGGGGGGTGATACAGAGCAGAGAGTGATAAAAAGACAAACACAGAGGAAGAGAGAGAATGAGCGAGAGCGATGAGAGAGAGAGAGAGATTAGGACTAGAGAGAACGAAGAGAGAGGGAGTACAATACAGAGAAGAGAGGGGGATGAAAAGAAAGAAAGAAAGAAAGAAAGAGAGAGAGAAAGAGCGATAGCGAGAGAGAGAGAGAGAGAGAGAGAGAGAGAGAGAGAGAGAGAGAGAGAGAGAGGGAGAGAGAGAGAGATAATTATAAATGTAAAAACAAATGCATTCTAGCGGAAGTGCTGACACAGCAGGAATGACCGTGACCCGAGTTGCCGGTAATTGACAATCGTCGACCCATTGTGACAGAACTTATCTCTAATTGCTGAGCCCAAGGACCGTCATTTTCTAGGCCATGGTTGCCATAACAATGAAAGTCAGCCGCCCCCGCTGTGTGCCAATGTTTGCGGTTGTGTCCTGTAGCGCATTTGCTGCGTAAATTGTTCTTTTATGAGTTAACAAATGTGTTACATTTTACTCCGTATATAGTCAGTGCCAGCGATGTGACACTTGGGACGTGTTTCATAATTGGAAACACTTGGAACGTGTTTTATAATTGGAGACACTTGGAACGTGTTTTATAATTGGAGACACATAGAACGTGTTTCATAATTCCCCGACACACCGAGAGGGAGTGGGGGGAGGGGGAAGGGTTGTCCGGGGATTAAAATCAGCTGCCGATGAAGCAGGCCGCCTTGCGTTGATTTTGATGGTGCGAGAGTCGGTCACTTGAAAGCAATATCAAACTCCATCCATCCATCATGTGCCATGCCGATAAACGTGGGCGGTCATTGTTCTGCCATCTCACTCGATCACCAGAATTGTGGATCAGCTCCGTGTTCTTGTCTCGACCATGCAACGTGGCCAAGCCATCCAGGTATTTACTTCTCGGTCTTCCCCTTGGTCTCTTCCCATCGATCTTGCCAGTCGTCACCAAGTTCTCCAAGTCACTTCTTCTCATAACATGCCCACAAAACTTTGACTGTCTACGTCTAATGACTCTAATCAGTTTAGGATCTTCATTTGTTTCTTGAAGGACTTGTTCATTGGTTTTTCTGTCTGACCATGTTATTTTTTGCATTTTCCTCAGAAACCACACTAAAATTGCTGGGGCTGACGGCAACTTCATATAACTGTCATTTACTGCATAAAGTACCTTGCGGGGTAGGACAGGGGGGTCTTGAGCCTGAGGAATTAATGCCGCCTGGCTAGTGCAGTTGCCGCGAACTGTGCAGGTTAGAGTTTCTTTTTTGCCCCGGACAGAAAAAAACTCCACACATTACCGTCTTATGAAGAAAACAAAACATCACTGTCTCACTTCCGCTCATACTTAGAATGTATCTGTTAATGTTCTCTCATTCAGAACGCTGCGCTTCATGGTTGCATATGTTGTCTTTAGTATTTTTGTGCATCAACAATTCCCACAGGGATTTCCAAAACATATTCCCGTGACTCTATACAAATACTAGGGACTCTATATAAATACTAGTGACTATACAAATACTAGTGACACTATATAAATACTAGTGGCTCTATACAAATACTAGTAATTCTATACTGACCGAACGTTGGTAATAATGCAAATGTCATGCCAGGCTATTTGCTCCCCAAAATCATCAGAACTTTCTGTTTTAACATATCATTAAGGAGAGAGAGAGAGAGAGAGAGAGAGAGAGAGAGAGAGAGAGAGAGAGAGAGAGAGAGAGAGAGAGAGTACTTACTTCATAGCACTGAGTTTTCTCATACATGGTCTCAGTCTCTTTCCACAGGGCGATCTGCCGAAAGATTCGCACAAAGCACGAACTCCATAGCTCCAGCGAAAACCCCAGGAGTCTCCGAGAAAATTACACCCGTGAATCGAGTGACTAAGTCGGAAATCGAACCCACAACCTGCGTTTCTCGGGGTAGGCGGCCTAATCACTTAACCACAGAGATATTGCACCTTCAGTCTAACTCTGTAAACTCCCCTGAACGATCTTGTTCTTGGTAACTTGATGATTCAGTTGTTCTCATGCCTTTTGCATCCATATAAAAATACACCATTTGGAAACAAAAACTAACGATTATGCTAAGCAATACCGATTGATTTTTTAACGTGCTCGTTTGTGTAACGGTTGTAAAGTTGCGCTGACAATGCCATGAGTGCGGTAGGACGAAGGTTCAGTTCCTAGGTTCTCCGCTGGTTAAAGAAGGAAAAGACTGGCCACCTAATCCCCCCTGAACTCATACCTACACACTATGATGGTCCTAGCACATAACAGACCAATAGCAAATTACTTTTTCAGGTGTTTTAAATTTACAATATGTTTGTTCAGCTGTATCCAGAGTGAACTTATACCTATTGTGATGTGAGCGTTGGCCGGGGGATAGTGAGAGTTTCGCGCAGTTTCATAATTCCCTGACATACCGAGTCGAAGGTTCGAGATCAACCGTTGGCAATTTGAAATAAATTGAAATTTTCGCCTCGATAGGGATTCAAACACACGACATCTGGACCGGCAAGAAACAGTGTTGTCCGCTCAAACACCGTGACAGAAAACAATGCTCACATCAAAATCCATATACATAAATACATACTGAAGCAAAACATTACACGAACACCAAACAATTCAGCAGTTGTAGAGATTTCGTGCTCAGTAGCGCATCTATAACTACGTTGCATGAGTGCAGTGAGTACGATGCAGTTTACTATGCCCCTGATGGCCAAGTGCATTCCATTTCTTTCAGCATTTTTATGTCTGCTTTCCTTAGCCTCTGGCTGTATCCAACCTTCAGACAGTGCACCAGGTTATCTGTCGGTTAGAAGATCAGACCTCCGTCGTTCAGGATCTGCACCTACCTATAAAACAATCCCTCCTGGTTGACCTGTCTTCCTACATATTTCAACAGAACTTTCCCAGTTGTTTTACTTCAGGGAAGGTCCCCGTGGACACGATTCAATCCTGCCAATGTTCTTCTCTCCAGGCCCTTCAGTGCTACGTTGGTCTGTGCTCTCACAGGCATCGCTTCCAGGCTGTACCAAGTGGATGTGGGGTCACCAGCAGACAGCTAATTCTCTTGTCGCTTTCCGAGGATGTGCCAACGCTGGTAAATCATGTATCACTGTGATAAGCTGATCGCGATATGAACTTGGGTCATTTGGAGTACAAGCATGGGATATTCAGATGTCCTGAGACTGTGAAGTTGCTGCCTTGTTCGGGCGCTAAAGCAATAAGACAAAACCGAAGACAAGGGGATTAACAAATTCTTCTTCTTCTTCTTCTTCTTCTTCTTCTTCTTCTTCTTCTTCTTCTTCTTCTTCTTCTTCTTCTTCTTCTTCTTCTTCTTCTTCTTCTTCTTCGTCTTCTTCTTCTTCTGTTGTTGCTGCTCCTTCTGCTCTTCTCCCACATATTTTTCTTCTTCTTCCACTTCTTTTTGTTCTTCTTCCGACTATTTTTCTTTTCTTCTTCTGCTTTGTCTTCTTATTGTGCCTGACTTGGGGCGAACATTTGCGATAATGACGCTCCGCTTCTCTCTGTCATCTGATATTTTACTTAAGTAGATATTGTGTGTCAGTCTCCCTGGCCAAGGAGTTAACGTCTTTCTCCGTAATCCCGTATATCCACGCGAGGAACGTGACCTGCGCGAGAATCGGTAACGGTTCTCGCCGCGGTGGTAACTTTCGGGGTATGTGAGCCTGTCGCTCACAAAGCAATGGCAAACTACTGAGTGTAATTTTGCCAAGAAATCAACAACAGCGGTAAAATGCTGGTGTTGACAGCGATGTTCTGTAAAAGGATATGTGTAAAAAAAAAAAAAAAGACACAGATTATGGTCGTTACCGGGAAGAAGGAAATACCACAATGTGATATACAAGTATTTGTGGATATTCTTAAGCAAGTGAATCGATACAGTTATCTCGGCACAGTCATAACATCTGATGGGAGATGCATTGAAGAGATTAGAACAAGAATTGCCATTGCGAAGGAAGCCTTTTGCAAGATGAAAAACATACTGACCAATAAAAAATATCAATTGAAACGAGAAAAAGGGTGTTGAAGTGCTACATAGAACCTATACTTTTGTATGGATGTGAAGCGTGGACAATAAGCAGTCAAGCTGAAAAACAGCTGATGGCTGTGGAAATGTGGTTTCTGAGAAAAATGCAAAGAATACCATGTACAGACAGAAAAACCAATGAACAAGTCCTTTAAGAAACAAATGAAGATCGTAAACTGATTAGAGACATTAGACGTAGACAGTCAAAATTATTTGGGCATGTTATGAGAAGAAATGAATTGGAGAACTTGGTAACGACTGGCAAGATCGAAGGGAAGAGACCAAGGGGAAGACCGAGAAGTAAATACCTGGATGGCTTGGCCACATGGCATGGTCGAGACAGGAACACAGAGCTGATCCTCGACTCTGGTGATCGAGTGACACGGCAATACATGCTTATCCACGCTTATCGGCATGGCACATGATGGATGGATAGATGGTAAAAACAAATATGAATGAGTGATGGAAAGAGGGAGAGAAAGAGGCAGAGAGAGGATAAAGACAGAGTATGTATGTTTGAGTGAATGTGTGTTAGTGTGTTGAGTGTATATATGACTGTGTTTGTGTAAATTATATATATATATATATATATATATATATATATATATATATATATATATATATATATATATATATATATATATATACATACCTACATGCACACATTGATATATATATATCAATGTGTGCATGTAGGTAGGTATTATGTGGTTATGCATGTGTCAGTGTCTGTGTGTATGTGTCTGTCTGTCTGCCTGCCTACCTCCCTGTCTGCCTGCCTACCTCCCTGTCTGCCTGCCTACCTCACTGTCTGCCTGCCTACCTCCCTGTCTGCCTGTCTTATAGCACGGTATATGCATTGTTCATGTTCACAGCGTTCATTTTACAATGTTTGTTTTTTCTATGTGAATGTAACATGCCTAACAGATAATTGGTGAAAGATGAGTGATTTGAAGGGACGAGTGTGAGACGGGCCTGCGTGCCCAGTTTGTAGCCCTTTGAAAATAAAGTTCGTTCCTTTGTTCACTCCGATAGATACAAACCATATTCGAGGCCTAGGCGACCCGAACAACAATGCAGCGCACTGTAAGCGTTACGGCTCAGTCCTCAGGGGGGGGGGGGGGGGGGGGTCACAACTACTGTGCACTCACGCACGTTTTATTCCAGTCCACCTTTATAGGCGGTCTACCCAGGTGTATGCTGGCGCTATGGCTTAGAGGCAGTCAACGGGTTTGAGAACTGCCCTGATATATCGAGTCGTGGGTTCGAAGTAAACCGCAGACACCTTGTAAGCATACCGTCTTGACCTCGATGGTATGGATGTCGATCGTTCAGAAAGCAATGATAAATTACTTATGAAGTCAGCATGGATCAGAGCGCTCACTATTAAACTTCCGATGTGCTGACTATATATGGGTTTACCCAAACATATTCAGATGGGCTGAAATGTTTTTTAGTCGTTGACTTGGGGACGGAAATTACAAGCATCTCAGAAGTCGGAGTTTGTTCGCCTGATGGCGAGGGACACTGGTAATAGTTGCTTGCTTGCTTGTGTTTGTTGGCTTGAGCTCCAACGCGAAGTCCTGTATGTCGGATGAAGACATCCTGTTGTTCAGCATCAGTGTGATGTCATACAGGACCTGAGTTTTGCCTGAGTATCCGTTGTCCCATGTCTGGCTTATTTGTGTGCAGACTGGTGGTTACTCGCCGTGCAGGCAGACA